>CM019065.1:385977029-386309529 GCA_009667805.1 Leptobrachium leishanense
AATTTATAAATGTGGTTGGGATGGAGGCGGACTGTAAGAAAGGAAAACAGGAGGAATTTTAGTAAAGAGATCGCAAAATATTCACCTCCTGTCTTTAATAAAATTAAGATTATCCTAACACCAAGGCTGGAATAATCCACAATTAATCCACGGAAACTCTTTATTCAACCCCTTCACTACCAAGATCAACTTAAATCCTCATAGGTTCCTGCAGGGGCCCGAGATCGAGTTCTGTTGACGTCGTCTAATGCAAAAACTTTCTTTTACTGCAAACAAAAGTGGCTCCAGGATGTGCCTCTACAGTCTCAGCACCTTGGACATGAGTGACATCCAAGGTGCTGCAGCTGTTTGAACAGCTAGGACTTCTGTATCGGAAACATGGAACCCCCAGCTCATTGTAAAGGGAGAATACAATCGGACGTCAGTCCCGTGTGAGCGCACACCTTTGTCTTAATAGTGTTAAACACCTCTTATTGATATACACAGAGCACTTATCTGATGATGCTCTTCTCAAGAGGGTAAACCTTCCATGGATAAAGGCATAAATACAGAACACATGGTGCAATATTGTTTGTACATAGGAATTAGTCTAAAAAAGTTTTCACAAGTTCTCACTCACAGAGGGGGAGCCTCAATATGGCTCAAGTGATGGACCTTCTGACCTCTTATGGGGGGGTCACGCCCAACTCCTGAAGTCTTCTAGTGCCTTAGTTCCACCAGTTAACCCGACTTTTTGCTTTTAGGAGGAGAAAGAGAGAAAAACTTCCATTGCGCAGATATAGTTCTTAACTTGAATATTAACTCGATATATTCAGATGTATACTCACAATTTTCTGAGCCTCCACAGTAAGTGGCTCAGTATCAAGGCATCAAATAAATCCCAGGTCAAGAAAAAACGTCGCACCTCCGTTCTCTCCTCCGGGGTACAGCTACCTCTGCTCAATACCGAAAGTAAACCTCGCCAATAGAATGATCAATGGATCTAAAATATTTATTCTTAAAACAAAATATAAAATCAATGTACTACATATCCAGATACGCGTTTCGCCTGCTTGTACTGCAGGCTTCCTCAGTCTGTAATGTCTCTGGCCAAATTCATCTTTTATATACTGTCTAAACCGCTCATTAGTGGTGACACATGTTAAGTTTTGCGTGCGTTCCATTTTCCGCTTCCTGTTTGCGTTCCATACTCCATACGATCACCATGATCCCTCTTTGTTCCGGTTTGCGTGTCACGATGGTTCCCGCTAACTTCCGGTCCGAGTCCTAAGTCCTCCATATGCGGATCATCCAAGGACTTCCGGTTTGGTGCTTCCTATATTGATGTCCTTCGTCTCCCTTTTTGATGCGATTCATCAGTAACGTTCCATTTGCATTCCGCACGCATACCTTCTAACGCTCTTCCTGCTGGGTCTTATTTCCACCCAACAGTGGCATCATCCTTCAAGCGGTTCTTTCATAGCAATTCTCATTTATAAAATAGACATTGGTTATAAAAAGAAAAAAAGAAGAAAAGAAAAAAGGAGAAAGAAAGGGGAATAGCGCTGTACAATAAGCACAGTATAGACAGGGTTACAATACATTGAACAACATTTGACAAACAGTACAGGAGGAGATGAGGCCCTATTCCCGTAGGAACTCACAATCTGGGAGTGTTGGGGTTGGAAACAGGAGGAGAGGACTGTAAGGTGAGAGTGATTGATGGTTGCGTCAGTGAGTTGGGTGGTAGGCTTCCCTAAATAGGAACGTTTTAAGGGAGCGTTTGAAGGAAGAGAAGTTAGGGGAAAGTCTGACAGTACGAGGGAGAGCGTTCCAGAGAGTGGGGGCTGCGCGTGAGAAATCCTGCAGTCTATCATGGGAAGAGGTGATGCGGTGAGAAGCTAGGCGCAGGTCACTGTTTGATCTTAGGGAGCGGGCTGGGGTGTATTTGGTGATTAGTGAGGACAGGTAGTGGGGAGCTGAGTTAGTGAGGGTTTTGTAGGTAAGGATAAGGATTTTGAACTTAATTCTGCAGTGGATGGGGAGCCAGTGAAGGGACTCGCAGAGGGGAGCGGCAGACACAGAGCGGCGGGTGAGGTGAATTAGCCTGGCGGAGGCGTTCAGGAAGGATTGTAGGGGGGAGAGGCGGGACAGAGGGAGGCCAGATAAGAGATTATTGCAATAGTCGAGTCGGGAGATTACCAGGGCGTGTATGAGTTGAGATGGTTCCTATCCCAGAGACTATTGGTCGCCCTGGGGGGTTCTCTCGACTCGTATGCACTTTAGGCAGATAATAAAACACTGGGATTCGTGGATGTTTTACTTTCAAGTATATATATTCTTCTTCTTTTAATATATTTAATTCTCTCCCTTTATCTAAATAGCTGAAAAAAGTGTTCATAATTTGGGCCGTGGGGTCGCTATTCAAAATTTTATAAACATTCTGGTCCCCCAATAGTCTCAGGGCTTCCCTCTCATATCCTTCTTTATTCAAAATCACAATCCCGCCGCCTTTATCAGCCGGTTTCACTATTAACTCTTTAGTATCGCATAGTTTCTTTAGGGCTATATTTTCTTCTCTTGATAAATTGCCTGGTCTGATTCGTTTAGGTTTTTTGTCCTCCTTTCTGATTTCAGATGTAATAATTTGATCAAACGCTTCTATTTCTTTAGATAACATATGTTTGGGGTAGAATTTTGATTTCTCCCTTAAGGAGATTTGGTATTTGTTCTCTTCCATAACCTTTCTTTCCATTGGTGTTTTGACAAAAAGCTTTTTCAAGCAAAGATTACGTTTAAAACGCTGGATGTCTATATATGTATTGAAGCTATTCATCTTCCTTTCAGGGACAAATTTTAAACCTTTATTCAAGAGACCGATCTCACCATGCGTTAGTTCCTTCCCGCTAAGATTGAATATCCCTCTCGGGGTCATTTTTTTCTTTTTTCTCTCCCGAATACTCTTTCCTCCTCTTCTCCCTCGTTGTCTAGGGACCTCTTCCTCGTATATCCTTCCGATAAATTCCCCCCTTCTGCTCCTTTCATTCGGCTCCTGGGTGGGGTTGAGAGTTTCCCACCCCCTTCTCGATCTCTGTCCATCGGAAAAACCTGATCGTCCTCAAGATCCTCCAATGTTTGGAAGCGATTTTTTGAGCTGAAAGATTGTTGTTGAAATGGATAGGATCTACCATATCCCCCTCCACCTCTTCTTCCCCTCCTTACGGTGGAGTATTCATTGGGTTCCCATATGTTTCCTCTCGAGTTCCGTCTTCTATTGACCGGTGCCCACACTGTTTCTTGTTGAGGGTATGTTGGAGGAATCTTCCTCCTTACTACCTCATCTTCTTTCCGTACGGGATCCTTATTCCCATATATTCCCTCCATTTTTTTCTTTGGTGTATACTTGCCCTGGATACTCTTTATTCGAAAACGATTCAGTTTATTAGTCCCATACGAATTCCCATAATTGTGATTCCTATTCTGCGGGAATGTTCCTTGATTCTGAGGGAAAATCCAGACTCTTTTATTGGCATAATCCCTTTTATCCCTAATATATTTGCTTCTCTTTTTTTGGGTAACCTCCTTCTCCACTTTCTCCAAACTCCCCTCCATACGATTAAATATGCTATTTTTCTCTTCAGTAGTGATCCCATCGATAATCTGTTTATATAGCTCTTCAATCTCATCATTAAGGTTAGCCAGGATACTTTTCCTTTTAATGATGATTTTCTCCATCATCTGTATGGAAAAATTCTCCAACATCTTGCACCATTCCTCCAAAAAGGAATCGTCCTCTCTTTCGATAGACGGTTCCTTTTGCCAGCCTAACCCTCTCGGGGTAATGCCTTCCTTAACATACCTTTCCAATGTTAAAATATCCCATTTATTTCTAATTTCCTTTTTAAGGAGATATTCTAATTTATTAATCATAGTTTTTCTATCCCTATAATTATCATCTTTTCTTTCTAATGCAGGGATTTCTGTATTATCTCCAAAGATTTCTTCCACATTAATTCCAATTTTATTTCTAAATTCCATAGCAGCCTTCACTCTAAAGGGTAGAACAATATTAACCACTTCCATGCGGAGGACGCGCTCAGCGCGTCCTCCACATGGCTCCTGCTGTGCGGAGGACGCGCTGAGCGCGTCCTCCCTTTGGGGTCAGCGTTCGGCCGGGTTCCAGCCGATCGCTGGCCCCCCCGGTGCGGGCTGACATCCTCGATGTCAGCCCAGCATCTGGAACCGCCGCCGATGAAATTAGGTGTCATCGCGGCAGCGCGATGACACCTAATTCAGGCGCCCCCCCCGCATGTGCGGAGGAGGCGCCTGAAAGGGAGGGGGGGAGGTCCTTCAGACCTCTCTCCCTCCCGATCGGCGGCGTTGCGGGGGTTAACCCAGGCACCATTTGGAAGGGCACAGCCTGCCCTTCCAAATGGTACCTGGCATTAACCCCTGGGGAGCCGGATCACGAATCGGCGCTGAAAAGCGCCGGTTCGTGATCCTTTCCCGGAGCTGGCCAACATCTTGGATGTCGGCCAAGCCTCCGGGAACTCCCCCTGAGGACTGGCGTCATAGTGCATAGCACGATGATGTCAGTCCTGGAGTTAACCCCTAACTGCCACCAATGGTGGAGATAGGGAGTTCCAATGAACTCCCTATCTCCCGATCCGTGACAGCTAGGGGTTAAAGTTTGGTATGGTTGGATCGGCCAGAGCATGGCCGTTCCAACGATACCAAACACTACTGTGAAAAAAGTTTTTTAAAAAAAATAAAAATTAAAAATAAAAATAAAAATATATTTAAAAAAAAAATTATAAAAAAAAAAAAACATTTTTTTTTTCTTTTTTTTGGTTCGTTAATGCAGCAATATTGTTCCCATTTCAATTATAATGTGAACAATGATGCTGCACTAACGATTTTTGTATGCGGTGCGTTTGTTAAAAATCGTGTAATTTTCCCCAAAAAAAAATGTAACGAGACCCCATCTCTAATTTTTTTAACAAGCGCACCCCATACAAAATATAACCGCAATTGCTCGCATGTTAAAATGTGAAAAAAAAACACTTTACACATTGTAAATTATTGAAAATACATATTTTATTGCATTTTTTGTTATAATATACAGACAGGACATGACGTATACATATAATAATGACATATTATGAATCTACCGAGTCTGACGGAAAGAACGATATATAATATGTCTGGGTCATATACTAAAATAAGCCTTCAAAACACGTTTAAACATGATGAGCAAAACCGGTAAAAATGACCTCAGCACAGAGGTGTGAAAAGCCTCAGCAGCGAAAGGGTTAAAACGGTAGCCCGCAAGGGCAAAAAGTGAATAATCGGCGCTAAAATCGCTAAATATAGATAATATTGTGCTTTTGTGCTGCCTCAAACACCCACGTGCACCCCATACACGGAATAAAAACCAGAATACAATCGGACGTCAGATGTAAAATCTTTTAGATATGTGAGGTGTTATAAGATGGGTAACATAATGTGATCCTCCCATATAACTCTCCCTTAAAGATTATGTATAGGGGTTAATACCCCCAGAATTATTGATGTTGACCCTTTCAATGATTCTTATCGTTTTTTATATATACTGATGGGGAATGTATTCCCCTTTTTTCTTTTCTTCTTTTTTTCTTTTTATAACCAATGTCTATTTTATAAATGAGAATTGCTATGAAAGAACCGCTTGAAGGATGATGCCACTGTTGGGTGGAAATAAGACCCAGCAGGAAGAGCGTTAGAAGGTATGCGTGCGGAATGCAAATGGAACGTTACTGATGAATCGCATCAAAAAGGGAGACGAAGGACATGAATATAGGAAGCACCAAACCGGAAGTCCTTGGATGATCCGCATATGGAGGACTTAGGACTCGGACCGGAAGTTAGCGGGAACCATCGTGACACGCAAACCGGAACAAAGAGGGATCATGGTGATCGTATGGAGTATGGAACGCAAACAGGAACCGGAAAATGGAATGCACGCAAAACTTAACATGTGTCACCACTAATGAGCGGTTTAGACAGTATATAAAAGATGAATTTGGCCAGAGACATTACAGACTGAGGAAGCCTGCAGTACAAGCAGGCGAAACGCGTATCTGGATATGTAGTACATTGATTTTATATTTTGTTTTAAGAATAAATATTTTAGATCCATTGATCATTCTATTGGCGAGGTTTACTTTCGGTATTGAGCAGAGGTAGCTGTACCCCGGAGGAGAGAACGGAGGTGCGACGTTTATTCTTGACCTGGGATTTATTTGATGCCTTGATACTGAGCCACTTACTGTGGAGGCTCAGAAAATTGTGAGTATACATCTGAATATATCGAGTTAATATTCAAGTTAAGAACTATATCTGCGCAATGGAAGTTTTTCTCTCTTTCTCCTCCTAAAAGCAAAAAGTCGGGTTAACTGGTGGAATTAAGGCACTAGAAGACTTCAGGAGTTGGGCGTGACCCCCCCATAAGAGGTCAGAAGGTCCATCACTTGAGCCATATTGAGGCTCCCCCTCTGTGAGTGAGAACTTGTGAAAACTTTTTTAGACTATTTCCTATGTACAAACAATATTGCACCATGTGTTCTGTATTTATTAGACATGTGCACAGCACAAAATTTCGTTTTGAACTAATGGATTAGTCCTAAAATGCAATTTATTTAGTTGCTAAAGAAATTCGTTTTCAGTTCTTTAGTATGAAAACTAAATTTCATTCATCCGAAAACCAGTGGATACAATTACTATTGTAGTGGCTCCTCAGAGGGCTGAGATCGCTGCTTGTTACAGTATCTCTCACTCTCAGCACAATGTGGGCCATTTTATATAGTTGGTGCTAACTTAACCAGAGCTGTTGTAAACTTCCCAGAGCCATTATAGCCTATGGAGGTTTTCAGTTTACAACAGCTCTGGTTAAGTTAGCACCAACATTGTAATACTGCCCCGTATCAGGCAAAGCTGTTACAGTAACTGACTGCTGCTCATCACAGCGCTCAGAGTTTCAGTAAAACTAGTAAATAATATTTTTATATATATATATAAGCGGTTAGAACAATATTATTTCCTTGTTTTACTGAATGTCTGAGCGCTGTTAGTCAGTTACTGTAACAGCTGAGCCTGATACATTGTACTGAGAGATAAGGTAACAAGCAGCCGATCTCCGCGCTCACAGCCACTGGATTTAAAGGGCTGAGAAAAAAAGGATCCTCTCTGTATAATGTTTAGAACATCCTCCTGCATTAATTAATACCCCTCTCAGTATATTATATAGAACATCCTCCTGAATTAATTAATGTCCCTCTCTGTATAGAACATCCTCCTCAATTTATACCTTCCTCTGTAAAAATGTATATAACATCCTCCTGCATGAATACCCCTCTGTATAATGTATAGAACATCCTCCTGCATTAATTAATGCCCCTCTCTGTATAGAAAATCCTACTGCATTGGCATGTGGAGGGTGCAGAACTTCGGATGTTGCGCTCTTCATTGCTGGTCTCCTTCACTTATCAATGTAATATCACAAAAAGGACTGACACTAAAATGTAGTGCATTTTATTTTAGTTTCTTTCGTTTTTTGTACTGAGCAGTTTCGTTTCTCTTGAGTCATACGAAAACTAAATTATCCCAAAATTCGGACTAAATCGTTTTAGTACTAAAACGAATGCACATGTCTAGTATTTATGCCTTTATATTGTAGAGTTTGAACCCATGGAAGGTTTACCCTCTTGAGAAGAGCATCATCAGATAAGTGCTCTGTGTATATCAATAAGAGGTGTTTAACACTATTAAGACAAAGGTGTGCGCTCACACGGGACTGACGTCCGATTGTATTCTGGTTTTTATTCCGTGTATGGGGTGCACGTGGGTGTTTGAAGCAGCACAAAAGCACAATATTATCTATATTTAGCGATTTTAGCGCCGATTATTCACTTTTTGCCCTTGCGGGCTACCGTTTTATCATTGTAAAGGGAGCCCCAGCTGCAGTAGCACTATCTGGCCAGCAGATGGACCCGTCTGCCTTTCAAATAACCTTACAGACTGAAGAAAATACATTGTAGATATTTAAAATGATATTAAACCTGTTATTACTGTAAAGCTGTTTTCCATAAAGCCACTGGATCCTGACAGTGGTTTTATGGAAAGCCACGCTACTAAGAGATTAAGCATTGAACGAAAATGTAGCAGGACGGTAAAATAAACCTCTTTTTGGTTTTTTCAGAATATCACTGATTTGGCAAATACGGTGTCCGAGTAGAGTTGCCAGGTCGGCCATGTTTTCCTAGGCACGTATAATTCATTCATGCTGATGGGCAGTGCATGAAAAATGCCACCCTGCAACATGTATAATCCATACGTTGCAGGTGAGAAATCCCAGGTGACCTGCCTTTATTTCCTTCCTGCAGCATATGAATAATACATGTTGCAGGGCAGCACTTTTCCTTGTGCTCTCCCTCTGCATGAAATAGTGAGATGCGTCCAGGAAAACATGGCCGATCTGGCAACCCTATGTATGTCCAAGTCTGACTGCTTGTATATTTTTAAATAGCTTTTGCAGAGTGATTTCATGATTCATCCTAGAACGTACGCACTGTAAGGGGTTAAATGCTTTTTTTGTTTGTGTGCAACAGAGCAAACGGTCTAAGAGAATACAGATTTTTTATTATTATTATTATTTTTTTATCTACTGAAAAAACAGCCCCTCTAGGCTTATCAGTCTTTATTAATTCCACGAGCCTTTTTTTTTGTGTAATTATCCCATTGGCTACAGGTAATTTTATCTATTTTTATTGTCGTTATTAAAAATGTAACATGACGAATAAGACGATCGCAATACTCAGAGGCGCCTGTGTTTTCAGGAACACAAGCTTCTTCCCTTTACCCTATTTTCTGTGTTTCTACAGAGATATATATGGTGGGACGTGTTCACTACATTACACACACGTGCCTGGCCTCTGTGGATTCAAAAGACATCACGGCGTGCACCCGTAACCTCAGGAAAATCAATAGCCTTCTAATACATAATGGGTTGGCGTATGACGAATTCCACTCGGATCCTTAATGTTTTAATGCATAAGCGCTAATTGCCATCATGAGGCCTTGTGTCGAAATGGAAATAATGGCACAAGAACAACAACACACTTGTGTTTAGTAAAATAAAGGAAACGCCGAATGGTATTTTACTCCCAATTGCAACAAACGATTCCGTGAATTCCGGGCATTCTGTGTGTCATTGTGTCATGCAGACCTTTCAGTGAACCCTTGTTTTCTATACAACTCTAGCTGTACCATTGTTCCTTGGGATTCTCCATCTTTAACCCCTTTAGTGCTAAGCCTTTTTATCCTCATGTCCTTCATTTGATCATTTTTTCCCACATCACGTTTAAATACTATTTGAACGTTTGTTTTGTTGCAGAACCCACGCTTATTATATATATTATTTTAATAGAGTAGGTTACAAATTCCATGATTGACTGGTTGTATAGTAGGTAGGTAAGTATATATTGTTGGGTGTCTTGCACAAGGACACTTGCTGGAGAGGAACCCTGACCAAGTTTTGACCCCGCACCTCTATGGTTCTAGAGCAGGGTACAATGTGTATCTACCTCTACAATCTCCATGATTGTAGAGTAGGTGCAACCTCCATGGTTGTAGAGTAGGTGCAACCTCCATGGTTACAGAGTAGGTTACAACCTCCATGGTTGTAGAGTAGGTAGGTAAGTATGTTCTGTTGGGTGTCTTGCCTATGGATACTTGCTGGAGAGGAACTCTGACAGAGTTTTGACCCGGCACCTCCATGTTTCTTTACAGGTTACAATGTGTATCTACTTCTATAACCTCCATGGTTATAGAGTAGGTTACAACCTTCATGATTGTAGATTAGGTAGATAAGTATGTATCTTTAGGTTTCTTGCCCAAGGACACTTGCTGGAATAGTTTTCGAATAGGTTACAACCTCCGTGGTTATAGAGAAGGTTACAACCTCCATGGTTATAGAGGAGGTGGCAACCTCCATGGTTGTATAGTAGGTAGGTAAGTATGTATTGTTGGGTGCCTTTCCCAAGGACACGTGCTGGAGAGGAACACTGACCAAGTTTTGACCCGGCACCTCTATGGTTCTAGAGCAGGTTACAATGTGTATCTACCTCTACAACCTACATGGTTGTAGAGTAGGTACAACCCCCATGGTTATAAAGAAGGTTACAACCCCCATGGTTACAGATTAGGTTACAACCTCCATGGTTATAGAGAAGGTTACAACCCCCATGGTTACAGAGTAGGTTACAACCTCCATGGTTGTAGAGTAGGTAGGTAAGTATGTTCTGTTGGGTGTCTTGCCCAAGGACACTTGCTAGAAAGAAACTCTGACCAAGCTTTGACAGGGCAACTTCATGGTTCTAGAGCAGGTTACAAAGAGCATGTACCTCTACAACCTCCATGGTTGTAGAGAAGGTTACAGACTCCATGGTTGGTTGTAGAATAGGTTACAACCTCGGCGATTATAAAGAAGGTTACAACCTCCATGGTTAAACTGTAGATTAGGTTGCAACCTCCATGGTTGTATAGTAGGTAGATAAGTATGTATTGTTGGGTGTTTTGCCCAAGGACACTTGCTGGAGAGGAACCCTGACTGAGTTTTGACCCGGCATCTCCATGGTTCTATAGCACGTTACAATGTGTATCTACTTCTACAGCTTCCATGATTGTAGAGTAGGTCACAATGTGCATCTACTTCTTTTTCAGGTACCAGGTCTTTCTTACTTGATGACGACGCACCTGACTTACAACTTCCAATCCTGGATTCCTCCAAATTTGTGCTAATTGCTTGTCTGTTGCCTTCACTAGCTCGGGGTCGTTTTCCTGAGCTGCTCTGTTCCTGTAGAAGACACCTCTGCAGCTACGGTGTTGCCTTATTTGTGTCTCCAGTGCTTCTCTTTATTGGAAAATAATTTAAACAAATTTGCTATTTTGTTTCTGGATAAACTATAAAGGGTTTATTTTTTTTAAAATATTTTAATGCCATGTTTATCAATGGTATAAACAAACAAGGAGGTAAATGTCCTATAAAAACAAGAGCACAGACATAGTGCAGTATTGTCGTAGAAATATTGCCTAAAACAGGAAAAAAATCACAAGATTCTGTTTGTGAATCCACACCGGTATCGAATCTGGTTCTCCCAGCTGCTGATATCACTTGCCAGATTCGATATGGGTGTGGATACACAGACAGAATCTTATGAGTTTTTTCCTGTTTTAGGCAATATTTCTATGGCAATACTGCACTATGTCTAGGTTCTCATTTTTATATGACTTTTACTTCCTTGTCATACCAGTTGTTTATATATAAGTAGAGCAGTGACGTGTGGTGAGGTCAGTGGCTGGTGAGGCACTGGCTAGTATTAGAGCCAGATATACACAGGGTTACGCAGTCGCAATTTACGCATTTGATCATCGTTATATAGGAGAATAGATTTTCACTATTTATAAAGTAAAGTTTGCATTTTTTTTACAGTTCTAAGAGCATGCACTTAGAATACTGACTAATAGAGGGCGCTATTACAACTGTTACTTTAAAATAAAGTTTGCATATAGGTTTTTAGTTCTAGGAGCATGCATTTACAATACTGACTAATAGAGGGCGCTATTACAACTCTTTAAAATAATGTTCGCATATAGGTTTTTAGTTCTAGGAGCATGCACTTACAATACTGACTAATAGAGGGTGCTATTACACACATGCTGACTGCTGAGCTCTGCCTGCCTTCTCTACCCACGACTGACGAGGACAGTCACATGATTGTCCTGCGTCAATCAATCCATGGGGAGCTCTGCCTCTCATGGGGGGCGTTTTTTTTTTAAAAAAAGAATTGCTTGAGACCAATGGAGCTTTCCCATTGGCTCAAGCTTTCAATTGCTCTCAGTGCCTCTGGAGGCACTGAAGAGCGTAGAACCAGGAAGTCAGCTTGAGCTACGCAATTAGCGTAGCGTTCATCTGCGCAAATTGCGTAGGCTATGCTGGCTCAGTGCTGCCCCTGCTGTCTGTGTAGTGAATCACACACACACACTCGCCGGCAAACTGAAAGTACAGGGGGAAAAAAAGCGGAGGACAGAGAAGCACAGCAAGGGAACGTGGAGAGGTGAGTATGAGAACTTTTTTTCAATGAATAACATTTTATTTACAGATTAACTATACATACATGTCATTACAGCACAATGAGCACATTAATTTAATGGAATGGCAGGGGAGGTCCTGCCTCCCCTGCTACCCCTGACTGCACGTCCCTGAAGTAGAGCGTGAACACCTTCTGGAAATGTTTTTTTATAGTCCAAAAGTTAAGTATTGTATTTCACCTTGTTGTATCTCCTGTCATAATGTCTTATTTATGACGCAGAGCTTAGTATTTTTTTTAATGTTGAACTTCACAGGTACCATGAGGTCCCATGATGGCCTTGGTTTCAGCCTCTACTCCAGGGATCTCAAACTCCAGGCCCCCAGATGTCGATGGCCTACAAATTCCAGAATTCTCTAGATGCAATAGATGGCCAGAGTATCATGTGAGTTGTAGTTCAGAAACCTCGGGGGGGCAGGAGTTTGGCATCTCTGCTCTACAAGTTCTTCGTGCGCTGCGGTGTTGCAGGTTTCCCTGTTGTGTTTAGAAACCTGAGTTATCTACAGTAGGTCAGGTTTTCTGTTGATTTTATTTTTTTATCTTAATGTATTTTTGTCGCGCTCTAAAAATAGTTTCCTCGAGCCGGTCTTCTCTAGGTTTTTTTTTCTCCGTATCGTTTTTTTTTTTCAATATATGGTTATTTAAGATGTCCAATGCGGCAAACCTGTATTATAAAACTACTTGTTCAATATCATTTAAAACATGATAAAAAAAAAACAGATAGAATGATTGCAGTCACCTCTCCGAGCTCACGCTTAATAATAAATCTGTTCGTGTATTCAGGAGGGACTGCGCAGACTTTCACACAAAAATAGATGGACATTTTAGCACAGATGGGGAATATGAGAAGGAAATCTCATGTGGATTTAAATGTCCATATGTATTATAATGACAAATAAGAAATTATGCCGACGATGTAGTGAACTCACAGCGGGCAGCGGGATCTGAAGATTCATCTACAGCCATTAGACTGCATAAAATATAGAAATACATATTTTTACAGGATTTTACATAATAAATGTAATAAAGTGCTTCATTTACATATGACAATGTTCAAAATTCATTTGGAAAAACATGCGAGGAGAGCGGATAAAAGTATTCTTTGAAGAATGTTAACATTATGTTTATCATTTAAATGATGCAGAATATTAGTCTAGTTTATCATTCTGGATCTCCTTATCTGTACTCCTTTCTTTCTTTCTCTCTCTCTCTCTTTTCCTTCTCTCTCTTTTTCCGACGTTCTTTCATTTTTTGCTCTCACTTACTCTCTCTCTTGCTCTCTATATTTTCTTTCCCATTCTTGCTTTTTTGTCTTTCTCGCTGTCTTTTTTCTCTCTTGTTCTTTTCGCTTCTTTCTTTCTTTCTTTCTTTCTTTCTTTCTTTCTTTCTTTCTTTCTTTCTTTCTTTCCTTTCTCTCTTTCTTTCTTTCTTTCTCTCTTTTTTTCTCTTACATTTTTTCACTCTTTCTATCTCACTTTCTGTTTTCTTTCTCTTTTTACTTCTCTCTCATCTTCTGTCATTCTTTCATTTTTTTACTCTCTCTTGCTCTCTTTATTTTCTTTCTCATTCTTGCTTTTTTTATCTTTCTCGCTGTATTTTTTCTTTCTTTTTTCTCTCTTTGTCAGGATCGGGTAACCCCGCTTGCAGACGATAAGCCAACAGACCCCGACCAACCGGTCCTCAGTAATGGCCGGGTTATGGTCAGTAATACTGAGAATGACGAACACAAAGAAAGTGGCGGAGTGCAAAGTAAATTTTTCCACTATTTCCAACTCACTTTCTGTTTTCTTTCTCTTTTTCCTTCTATCACTTCTTCTGTCATTCTTTCATTTTATAATCTTTCTTGCTCTCTATATTTTCTTTCTCATTCTTGCTTTTTTTTATCTTTCTCGCTGTATTTTTTCTTTCTTTTTCTCTCTTGTTCTGTTTCGCTATTCTTTTTCTTTTTCCTTCTCTCTCTTCTTCTGTCATTCTTTCATTTTTTACTCTCTCTTGCTCTCTTTCTTGCTCTCTATATTTTCTTTCCCATTCTTGCTTTTTTTTATCTTTCTCGCTATCTTTTTTCTTTTTTTCTCTCTTGTTCTGTTTCTTCTTTCTTTCTCTTTCTTTCTTTCCTTCCTTCTTTCCTTCTCTCCTTATTTTCTCTTCAATTTTTCCACTCTTTCCAACTCACTTTGTTTTCTTTCTCTTTTTCCTTCTATCACTTCTTCTGTCATTCTTTCATTTTATAATCTTTCTTGCTCTCTATATTTTCTTTCTCATTCTTGCTTTTTTTATCTTTCTCGCTGTATTTTTTCTTTCTTTTTTCTCTCTTGTTCTGTTTCGCTATTCTTTCTCTTTTTCCTTCTCTCTCTTCTTCTGTCATTCTTTCATTTTTTACTCTCTTGCTCTCTTTCTTGCTCTCTATATTTTCTTTCCCATTCTTGCTTTTTTTATCTTTCTCGCTATCTTTTTTCTCTCTTGTTCTGTTTTGTCTTTCTTTCTTTCTTTCTTTCTTTCTTTCTTTCTTTCCTTCTCTCCTTATTTTCTCTTCAATTTTTCCACTCTTTCCAACTCACTTTCTGTTTTCTTTCTCTTTTTCTTTCTATCTCTTCTTCTGTAATTTTTTCATTTTATAATCTCTCTTTCTCTCTATTTATTCTTTCCCATTCTTGCTTTTTTATCTTTCTATTTTTTCTTTTTTTCTCTCTTGTTCTGTTTCGCTATTCTTTCTTTTTTCTCTCTTGTTCTGTTTCGCTATTCTTTCTTTCTCTTTCTTTCTTTTTTCTCTCTTGATCTGTTTCGCTATTCTTTCTTTCTTTTTTCTCTCTTGTTCTGTTTCACTATTCTTTCTTTCTCTTTCTTTCTTTTTTCTCTCTTGTTCTGATTCGCTATTATTTCTTTCTTTCTTTCTTTCTTTTTTCTCTCTTGTTCTGTTTCACTATTCTTTCTTTCTCTTTCTTTCTTTTTTCTCTCTTGTTCTGTTTAGCTATTCTTTCTTTCTGTCTTTTTTCTCTCTTATTCTGTTTCACTATTCTTTCTTTCTCTTTCTTTCTTTTTTCTCTCTTGTTCTGTTTCGCTATTCTTTCTTTTTTCTCTCTTGTTCTGTTTCACTATTCTTTCTTTCTCTTTCTTTCTTTTTTCTCTCTTGTTCTGTTTCGCTATTCTTTCTTTCTTTCTTTTTTCCCTCTTGTTCTATTTCGCGCTTCTTTCTTTCTTTTTTCTCTCTCTCTTACTGTCTCTCTCTCTCTTTTTTCTCTCTTTTTTCTATCTTTCTTTCTTTTTCCACCCTTTCGTGTTCTGTTTCTTACTCTTTCTTACTCTCTTTTTTCTCTCTGTTTCATTCTCTTCCTTTCACTCTTTCTTTTCTCTCGCCTCTTTCGCCCTCACGTTATGTCTTTTTCCTCTCTTCTCCTTTTAGTGGATTTTGAGATATTTATTTCCTTTTCACAATTTGACAGTTGTGTTATTTTTAGTCCATCCGCTAATCCTAAAGGGGAGAAAAACACATATATATTAAGTTTATGTATGAAATAATGACATTCGTACGTGAGAATGCCTTTCCGTGTCACTGACTGTTTTAATATAATTATTACTATAAAGATTCTGGTGGGTGACTTTTTTCCATATAAATGCAGAGCTGTGGCAAACGGGATAATTTTGTAGATTAATGAACCACATGTTTATAGGCTGTAATAACCTATCATCGTTTTTCAATACGTCTCCTGGCCTACTTTAGCATAATATGGTATAATCACTCACCGTCGTGTCAGACGGAAATGAACAGTATGGGTCAAAGAGATGCTCTCGGCTTTATCTACTGAACACACGGAGTGTATGGCTCCAGTGCACTTCATGCTACATGCATATTCATGCACGATTAACATACAACAAGCACGGACTTTATGATTTTACTTCTTGTAAAGCCTCATAATTGATTGTACATACGATATGAAATACAAACGTATCTTCGGAATTTATTGCGCATTGAGTGTCCCTTATCGGAAATGCTCGAGGCCAGGAACGTTCTGGATTTGCGGGTTTCTTTCTGATTTTTGGAATATTTGCATATGTTAATGAGATATCTTGTGGATGGGAGCCAAGTCTGAACTCGAAACTCATTTACTTTTCTTATACACCTTATACAAACAGCCTGATGAGCGTTTTATTCAGTATTTTTACCGTTTTGTTCGTCATATGAGGTCAGGGGTGGGATTTTACACTTTTGGTGTCTCTTCAGTGCTCAACCTCTATATACAAAAGCAGCAATGTTATAATACGTCTAGACTAGACGCTAGACTATCTGTGGTGCCAAGGCTCACTATCATCATCATAGTTCATCTCTAGTGGAGGCTGTAGTTCCTACGCCAAGGAAGGAGGGATATCCAGCAACCAGAGCAGCAGCACTGAGACCCCAGATAGAAAATGAGGCTACATATAGATATATTGTTTAGCAGGGGAGGATCCAGATACCAGTCTCGGGAGGCACAATCTTCCATTTTCATTTCATATGCCCCTCTTTACATTTATTATACCCCCCACTTCAACTTATTACGCACCCATTCTTTTTACCCCCCTTGCCCATATAAGTTATTGTGCCCCTATTCAGGGGACAAGTCCTGGGAAAAAAAATGAGGGAACTCACCCACGAATTCCACAACTTCTATTACATGAAGAAAAAATATATATATCACGAGTATAGCAGTGATACCATTTTTATTGGATTATCATTACATTTAAAAGACAAGCTTTCAAGAGTGTAACCTCTCCTCTTCAGTAGTGATGAGCTGTTCGGTTCGATCAGTTCGGAGTTCGACATTGGCAGTTCGAAAGTTTGCGAACTTCGAACTTTTGGCGTGTTCGGTTCGAGTTCGATTTTTTTTTTCTTGAAAAAAGTATAAAAAATGCTTAAAAAATACTAAAAATCTAGAAATAAAGAGACACTTTACTGCAGAATATTATAAGCAACAGTTTATTAGATATTGAATTAAAAAACTACCTAATGTCTAGGTGCAAAGATTCTCACCTCTAAATGACCTGTGCTCTTAAACGGCGTAAACAACAGGTGTTTAATTAGTGTTTGGAAATAACATGTGCTTCTAATAATTAGTCTGGTCTCATGAATTTGATATATATTTGCTACACTGCCTGCAGACTGGGTGTGGCCTGCACATGTATGAACAAACACTGTGCTTGTTCTGAATTCTAAGAAGTGTTCATTTCTACTATATGATCCTCTGATATGCTGTTTAAGCCCTTAAGGACCAGGGCTCTGTAAAGCCAATCATTAATGATGTAGATGTTACGTCATTTGTCATCAAGGGCTTAATAAAATCTTTATCACACTCCTTAGATTTAAACAAAATATTCCAGTATTTGTATGTCATGTATCTCTCCCGAAGGGCCTATGTGAGCATACAATTATTATTGTGTTAGAAATGTCTATCATAAAGCGTACAAGCTCAGTCCCTAGAGTCTCTATCCATTGTCATATATACCTTGCTTTAATACATATAATACATTCCCTCATCTAACAGGATAGTAGCCAGTCCCTGTGCATTTTAACCCCTTAAGGGTGGCTAGGTGTTGTGTGTGGGTCTCTGATGGCGATGTTTCTATACATCCTACAAATCCGCCACTTCACAGGCAGGTTATGGGGACCTCCTAGGCACGATATTTGAAGGAATTTTTCGTTTTTATTTTTAACCCTTATTTCATGGAAAACTCACTGTTCCTTTAAAAACGTCTTTTTTAAAATGTTTTGTCCTTGTTTCCTGTCCCCCAGGGCACTACCCGGACCCCCATACACCTTTTATGGCAAATATCTTGCATATATGCCCTCTTGGAGGGCACTCTAAAAATCGAACTTTTGAGTCCCATTGACTTGCAATGGGTTCGGTTTGAGTTCAAGTTCGAACTCGAACTTTTGAAATTGTTCGAGTTCGAATGCGAACCAAACACGGGGGTGTTCGGCTCATCCCTACTCTTCAGGTCTGGACTCTATACTGATCAGTGAAAGGTATCACTACGTACTGGTATACTCGTGATCTTGGCAACTGGACTAACATGTTATATATAATATATATATCACATATATATATATGTATATCCAGGCACAGACCCACCAGAATTATATACACAGGCATTGAACCCCCAGAATAATATACACAGCACTGAAGCCCCTGAATAATATACACAGCACTGAGCCCCCAGAATAATATGCACAGCACTGAGCCCCCAGAATAATATACACAGCACTGAGCCCCCAGAATAATATGCACAGCACTGACATATTGCCCCCAGCTCATATGGACATATTGCCCCCATCTCATATGGACATATTGCCCCCAGCTCACATGGACATATTGCCCCCAGCTCATATGGACATATTGGCCCCAGCTCATATGGACATATTGCCCCCAGCTCATATGGACATATTGGCCCCAGCTCAAATGGACATATTGGCCCCAGCTCATATGGACATATTGCCCCCAGCTCAAATGGACATATTGGCCCCAGCTCATATGGACATATTTCCCCAGCTCACCTCTCTGCCAGGCCAGAAACAATTTAGCAGGCGGCCGCGTGTTTTCCTCCTACGAGCGGCCGCTGGAATGAAGATTGGCCGCTCGCCTGGGATGGATCCAACAGGGATTTCGCGAGATCGCGGCTGTCTGTTGGATCCCAGGCGAGCGGCCGCGCTTCATTCCAGCGGCCACTCGTAGGAGGAAAACACGCGGCTGCCGGCTAAATTGTTTCGGGCTCGGGCCACAGCGGGAACCTGCCCATATAATTTATTGTGCCCCTCTTCCATTTATTTTGCTCCATTTCACTTATTATGCCCTCATTTTCCATCTCTTTTATTTGCCTCCATTCCATTCATTTTGCTCCATTCCATTTATTATGTCTTCATTGCCCATTTAATTTATTATGCCCCATTCCATTTATTCCTCCCATTGCCCATATAATTTATTGTGCGGGAGTATATATATAATGAATATTATATATATTATAGTGTAGACGCCTAGATAGTAATTGTATCACTGGGGAATTAGATGTTACAATTAAAGCTAATACATAGTGCGATGCTGCCTAAGAGATAGACATAAACACATATAAAACAACCAAAATATGTGCCAAACAATAAATAAAGAATATAGAAAACTCCCATCTATCGCAGCTAAGCTAAACAAATGAATACAATAAAAACATACAGGGTTATTCAGAGAGAGGTGAAAAGCAGGAGAATGACTGGAGAATGAAAAATTCTAGGTCAAAATAGCCAAACCAGAAAAATTCTCCCATTTATCTCACTTTCCAAATCGGCTATTTTGACCTAGAATTTTTCATTCTCCAGTCATTCTCCTGCGTTTCACACTCTCTGAATAACCCTGTTAGTGTTAATAATTGATATTGCCACAGTGCTTGTTACACTTTATCCAACAGTGGTAGAGGAGCAACTAAGTGAGCTAGTGCATAGAAATCCAATTTAATGCGAACCAGGCTATAAATAACAAAGTGCAACAGTGCTTATAAAGTCCAATACATAACGGAAAATCCTATAGATAATTTATAAAGTGCAGTGGTGTTTATTTATTGGCATTTGAATCCAATAGTGCAAGATGTAATAATGCTTAGCAGTCCAATTTCTGTAATTTACAATTGGACTGCTAAGCGTAATTTATTGTGCCCCTATTCCATTTATTTTGCTCCATTTCACTTATTATGTCCCCATTTTCCATCTCTTTTATTATGCCCCATTCCATGTTTTTTGATACATTCCATTTATTATGCCCCATTGCCCATTTCTTTTATTGTGCCCCAATCCATTTATTGTGCTCTATTTCATTTCTTATTCCCCCATTTTCCATCTCTTTTATTATGCCCCATTCCATGTTTTTTGTTACATTCCGTTTATTATGCCCCCATTGCCCATTTATTTTATTGTGCCCCTATTCCATTTATTTTGCTCCATTTCACTTATTATGTCCCCATTTTCCATCTCTTTTATTATGCCCCATTCCATGTTTTTCTTACATTCCATTTACTATGCCCCCATTGCCCATTTATTTTATTGTGCCCCAATCCATTTATTTTGCCCCATACCATGTATTATGCTGCCATTGCCCATTTTTTTATTGTTCCCATTCCATTTATTTTGCTCAATTTAATTTATTATGTCCCTATTCCATATATTGTGTTTGTCTCGTGTATCTCAAGTTTATCATCCAGGCCTTGCCTTTAATTGCACAGCACTTGCAATAATATGCATCACAGAGGGACAGGGTGAGCAGGGTATCAGAATCAGAAGCACACCAATGTATGTCTGCCTTCTTCCGCTCTGGATGTCATGGCAGGAGGCGGGTGCGAAGGAAGGCTTTAGTAATTGGGCATCAAGGATATGTTTTTATACGGTCGGTTGTTTTTTGTTTATGTACACCAAATAAAGTATGATTAGGTAGCTGGTGTCTACCATTGCTATATATTTTTACTTCAAAGTTATACTGGGTGATGCCCGTTTGTAGACACTAGTGTGATTAACCCCAGTGTTCTCTTGTTCATTACTATTTATTATTAAAGGCTGTTTGTCAGCAGGATTTGTCCAATTATTCAAAAGGACAATACCTTACATAAACTGTAACTAGATTACCTGTCCGTTACAAATAAAACCACCTTATTTTATAGAACACATGCTGCTGTTTTTTTTCTTTGTTTTGAAGTAATTTCATGTAAAAAGGTAAAATAAAGCTAGTTTTTTTTATCTCATGTTTCCATTTTGTTGATTTTTCCCATGAGGCAACATTTACCAAACGGTTTTGTTTACTTCTGTGCCTTCTCTGATCTATAGTATTTAACAGTTAAGGCAGAAGGAGGTCTATTATTCTCCAGGCTACCTGAGATAAGAGCTGGCAGCTGAATGAGTTAAAACAGGGATCTTAAAAGACTTCAAATCTACCCCCTGGTGATGTCCTTTGAATACATCCCACACAAGAAAATGATGTGAGTGGGTGACTGACCCATTCACTCCATTCTATGGCCAAAGTGAGGAGCAAGTGATGGAAAGATACTGTGGGAGGGCAGTTTACAACACAAAATATCACACAATGGATGCACCCAGTGACACATATAGAGGAAAATATCACACAATGGATGCACCCAGTGACACATATAGAGGAAAATATCACACAATGGATGCGCCCAGTGACACATATAGAGGAAAATATCACACAATGGATGCGCCCAGTGACACATATAGAGGAAAATACTACACAATGGATGCACCCAGTGACACATATAGAGGAAAATATCACACAATGGATGCACCCAGTGAAACATATAGAGGAAAATATCACACAATGGATGCACCCAGTGACACATATAGAAGAATATTTCACACAATGGATGCACCCAGTGACACATAGAGGAAAATATCACACAATGGATGCACCCGGTGACACATATAGAGGAAAATATCACACAATGGATGCACCCGGTGAAACACATAGAGGAAAACATCACACAATGGATGCACCCAGTGACACATATAGAGGAAAATATCACACAATGGATGCACCCAGTGACACATATAGAGGATGATATTTTCTTAACTAAACATACAAGAGAAAACACAAAACACATGTAAGATATCAGCAACATCAAATAAACACAATAAGGACATTGCATTTTTTGGAGGTACTGGCCCTTTAAGGGCAAAAAAAATACACTATTTTTTTATATATACAGTACCCCTTTAATCATAAATTGATAAATACTGAGTAAGCTGCAGATGTACAAGTATAATGTCGATACTGTGAAGTAGTCAACGGGACATCAGTATCTATTAGAATGTTCTATGCAACATTATATATTCCCGCCTGATATTCCAAGCCGACGGATTATTTCCAGTCTGTAAACTGAAACACATTGTATCATTTACCATAAATATACAGCAGGAACAAATTTAGTCATTTTTTGTGATATTTTCCTCCCTGTTTCTGAAGTTCTGTTTAACTCGCCTCCGAGTCTCATTCTGTCGTCAAGGATCCGAGCAATTCAAATATTTATTTCAAGGTATTGTAGACGCTGTAGGTTCTTTAAATGTTTTCTTCATCCTCGGTCTCCGGAGACAGACGGAGTCAGGTGAATCTCATCATGATTCTTCTTTTTCAAGGGCGAAGCTGTGATAGACAGGGCTTAATGTGTATCTTGCTAGAATTGGATTTGATCCTCAGGGCTGGGCCAGAGGGCTCCTTTTGTTAGATATGTAAGATTTACTTTCTCTCCCACAAACAAAATTACCTCTCGGAGGCACGGCATCACTCCCAGCATCCCGAGATCCCCTTTTCTCCATTTCAGTCACATCTAAATCTGTTTAAATTGCCATCGCGATGATTTGTAGAGAGACAGGGATTAAGCAGGAGGGAGATTAACACAGTTGTCTGTCTTCTAAGAAATAATATACCTGCTGACAGCGAGGGCATTCTGCAATTTACATAACTTAGTTTACCCAAAGGCTTTGCACATCTTATTTGCGCAGTTCTTTTGCCTTTGACAGAGCAAACTAACCTCTCCCTATATATAGTAAAGTGGCCGCGCTGACCCGCCGCTCAGTCCTACAACGTGTTTTCTGCGCAACTCGCGTTTCGCAGATGTTTTTCACAGTGTGTCGTCCGGAGAGCCGGAGCAGAATCCAACCTCTCCATTTACACTCGGCAGTTCCAGATATTAAGTATCACTTTACATAAATTGGAGAATCCGAGAGTGCGTCTGCCGTCACTCCATGCACACAATCCTTAGGTTTTTTTCAGTGTTGCATGCGCGGAATTTTTATGATTGTGTTTCCGTGTAACGGCAGGCCGTGCACAAAATATCCTTTTTTAATTGGACTTTTCAGAATCAGAATTATTTAAATGTATTTTATTGTACTGGTAGTTCTTGCGTTAAAACGTTGTAACTTTTTTATGTTTATTTTGTAGCTAATTGATGTGAATGGAATGTGGAATGTTGTTGTTCTCTGATTTCTGCAACAATATTTTGAATGCAAGGAGAACCAGCAGGGCTGGTGTTTATTCCGTGTATATATATATATATATATCTAAGTAGAGAACGGTGGGAGGCACTCCGGGACTGATCCAGAAGACTTATCCAGCAAAGGAGCATAGCACCAATGGCACCAACATAGCACCCTGGCACCAATATTTCCTGTGGGATCCCCGACCCACACAGCAACGCACTGGAACTGAGTGCCTGGTCCCCCCTTCTCTCTATTATATATATATATATATATATATATATACATACAGTATGTATATATATATATATATACACACCCAGGACGCAAAAAAGTAAGACAGATGTCATTTGCAAGTCTTACCCAGAGTTCCTTGCTGCATATGGGGAATGTGGCACAGGAGCTCTGGGATGCAGTTCTTTGAATTGCTGCGATGTGCAAATGGCTTCTGAAATAATAAACCTTATTGGTTATAGCGTGGAGGCTTTTGATCTCATTTTTTGTCCTCCACCACAACCCAAATGAGTAATGATCTAACCTACCAGGCAAGCATCCACTGCAACTGGTTATGCCTAGCTCATGCTGAAGAGGGTCCAATAAACCTGAAACAGTGCTGTCCTAGGAGTGGCCCAGTTGCATAGACCTGATCTCTGCTAAAACAAGCCATCTAGTGTGGCATAGCATTGATTTTAGGGTTCTGTGTAACAATGCAAAAAAGTGAGACCGATGTCATTTGCATATCCAACCCAGAGTTTCTTGCTGCATATGGGGAATGTGGCACAGGAGCTCTGGGATGCAGTTCTTTGAATTGCTGTGATGTGAAAATAATAAACCTTTTATATATATATATATATATATATAAAATACAAAACCTGGATGGACACACTCAGGGACTTAGATATAGGATAAATAGTGATCCTTTATTCAAAAAAAACATTTAAAAAGTCCTGTAAAGTTTAAACCAACAGACGAGAAAAGAAAAGTAAAACAAGGATTAGTTAGATTAAAAACAAAGGAAGGAAGGTATGTAGAAGAGGATAAAAGTCTCGCTGACTGCCTCAATGAATATTTTTGTTCAGTCTTTGCAGAAGAAAAGGAAGGAAAGGGACCTCAGTTAGGAGGAAACACTAACGAGACAATTACATATCAGTTTATAGAGGAGGAGGTTCTACAGCAGCTGTCTAAAGTAAAGACAAATAAGTCAATGGGGCCTGATGGGATCCACCCTAAATTATTAAAAGAGCTCAGTGATGTAATAGCAAAACCATTAACAGATTTATTTAACCAATCCTTGCTAATGGGAGTCATCCCAGAAGACTGGAAATTAGCAAATGTTGTGCCAATTCACAAGAAGGGTAGTAGGGAGGAATCTGGGAACTATAGGCCAGTTAGTCTTACGTCAGTAGTGGGGAAATTAATGGAAACCATGTTAAAGGAAAGGATTGTTGAACATCTAAAAACACATAGATTACAGGATCAGAAACAACATGGGTTTACCTCAGGGAGATCATGCCAAACTAATCTTATTGATTTTTTTGATTGGGTAACAAAAATAATAGACACAGGTGGTGCAGTAGACATTGCTTATTTAGATTTCAGTAAGGCTTTTGATACTGTTCCGCATAGAAGGCTTATCAATAAATTGCAATCTTTGAGATTGGATTCCAATATTGTTGAATGGATTAGGCAGTGGCTGAGTGACAGGCAACAGAGGGTTGTGGTAAATGGAGTCTATTCAGCGCAAGGGGGGTACCTCAGGGGTCAGTACTTGGACCCATTCTATTTAATATTTTTATTAGTGATATTGCAGAAGGTATTAATGGAAAAGTATGTCTTTTTGCTGATGACACAAAGATTTGCAACAGGGTTGACGTTCCTGGAGGGATCAGCCAAATGACAAATGATTTAGGTAAACTAAAAAAATGGTCGGAGCTGTGGCAATTGAGTTTTAATGTGGATAAGTGCAAGATAATGCACCTGGGACGTAAAAACCCAAGGGCGGAATATAGAATATTTGATACATCTGAGGGTTGGGATTTAGGGGTTATTATTTCAGAGGATTTAAGGGTAAGTAGTCAATGTAATAGAGCAGCAGGAAATGCTAGCAGAATGCTTGGTTGTGTAGGGAGAGGTATTAGCAGTAGGGAAAGGGAAGTGCTCATGCCACTGTACAGAGCACTGGTGAGACCTCACTTGGAGTACTGTGTGCAGTACTGGAGACCGTATCTCCAGAAGGATATAGACATCTTAGAGAGAGTTCAGAGAAGGGCTACTAAAATGGTGTACGGCTTGAAGGAGAAAAGTTACCAGGAAAGGCTTAATGATCTTAACATGTACAGCTTGGAAAAAAGACGAGACAGAGGAGATATGATAGAAACATTTAAATACGTAAAGGAATCCACAAGGTAGAGGAAGGGAGTATATTTAAAAGGAAACAAAGTAGCAAAACAAGAGGACATAGTCTTAGATTAGAGGGGCAAAGGTTTAAAAGTAACATCAGAAAGCATTATTTTACTGAGAGGGTGGTGGATACATGGAACAGCCTTCCAGTAGAAGTGGTAGAGGCCAAAACAGTGATTGAATTTAAGCAAGCATGGGATAGGCATAAGGCTATCCTAAACAAAAGATAAATCCAGGTAAAGTATCCATGTAATTGGGCAGACTAGATGGGCCGAAAGGGTCTTATCTGCCGACATTTTTCTATGTTTCTATGTTTCTATGTTACAGCTCTCTCAGATTCAAATAAAACCACCGAACAGCAGGGCATTTCACTGACATTTCTCTGCTGTTCGGTGTCTGAATAGACTAACCATTGCTTCTCTAGGAAGGATTTCACTGCCGTCAAACAGGCACCGTACCATACAAAATTTGGGGAACTGCCTGTTCTCTTAATAGCCGAATTGCCCCGAAATGTCACCGTACAGGGAAATTCCCTGTTCGGTGACATTTAGGGGCCAGATTGGCTAACCCCGGATAACCCCTCCTGGCAAGGCATGATGTATACATACAGTATAATAATGATATATTATGAATCTGCCGAGTCTGCCTAAAAAAAGGATATAAATTTTTTTATGGGTCATATAATAAAACGTGACTTCAAATCCCATTTAAACATGATGAGCAAAAACGGTAAAAATGAGCTCAGCACACAAAGGGGAAATGGCTCAGCAGTGAAGGGGCTAAAAAAAAAAATGTAACCAAAAATTTCGCCTAAAAAGTCCAGAAAAATACCTACAAAATTCTAAAATAATCAATAAAAAAGGCTTTTTTGCTGCAGATTAGAAAATAAACGGTTGAATGAAAATGAAAATATTTTTTACATTGTATCCTATGTGCTTCACACTGAATCACCTTGGCACGGCGGTTTAACTATATAATTCAGATTTTTGATGTTTCCCTGACGCGGCACGGCGGTTTAACTATACAATTCTGATTTTTCATTTTTCCCTGACGCGGCACGGTGGTTTAACTATACAATTCATATTTTTCATGTAAACTTGTATCAGATCATCCCGGCATCGTCCAATAACTCCCATTGACATGGGAAAGATCGCTAGTCTTTGTAGTCACAAAAAACGTCTGAAATCGTCCGATGGTGGTCGCATGCAGTGGAAGAGAACTGATTCACCTGCACGTTGTAGGATCGGTCGGACGACTTCAGATGATATCGGATGGTCGCACCATCGCACAAATATGGTGCCAGTGGATGCACGGCCTTAATGAGACGAGTTATTTTAGGTTTGGTGGATCATAGTAATGGTGTATTGGATTTTAGGAGCAGGGCCAGAGTGACAGGATCTTAGAGATAGGAACACTAGGACCTTGTCTTCATGGTTCTGTTTATTCTATAACCTCCAGCTAATGGATTTGGAAAGTTATTTTCTTTTTTTCCCCCGGTATTCGACCGATGCCTTTATCACCAAAGATCACTCAAACACATTTCAGACAAACCTGGATGCGTTTTCCCTTTATAGCTTCTGCTGTATTTCTTACAATCGGAAAGTCAATTTTTCACTCACCAGGACTCGATATATCTCCAGGCGCGATTCATGGCAAGAAAATATATTCTTCCTGAACAGCGAATTTGATATAATAATCCATATAATGAAAATGGTTTCTTATTCCATTCCAAAACATCAGTGAGACGCTACATTAGGCGCTTCCGCTTATGCAGATCATCGTCTGACAGTAATGCCGCCATAGACGAGTCAAACCAAAGCAGAACTCATAAAACGTCTATTTTGTCTCTGTATCTATTATATGGAAAGACGGAGAAACGATTGGCCATGATGAATTGCCAATAAAGAAGTCGCTGGGTGCCTGAAACAACATCATTTCCGTGTTTTACTGTCGAGAAAGGCCAGAATCAGAGGAGCGTTTTTAAGAACGTAAGGAACATCCATGAGATTGGACTTTCCTTCCACTCTGACGCCAGTCTGGCCACCTCGCTGAGCGCAGTTAGTGCGCTCAGCGCTGAAAGGCTCGATCCCACTATGCAGGATCGAGCCTTGGAGCCCCTTCCAAACTGGTGGTGGTGGGTCTTCAACATCAACATTTACAAGGTTTGCTGCTTTTCTTGTCTTTGTAGAGGGCAAAGGAAGAAGACAAAGGTGGACTCCTCTCCTGACACCATTCCTCTAGAGCAGTGGTTCCCAACCCTGGTCCTCAGGTCCCCCTAACAGGCCAGGTTTTAAGGATTCCCTCGAGGAAATGCAGACTGAATCCTGCAATCACTGAGCAGCAAATCATTTCACCTGTGCTGTGCTATAGATTGCCTTCAAACCTGGCCGGTTAAGGGTATGTGAAGACTAGGATTAGGAACCACTGGCATAGACTACTAGGGTATTAACCTTGAGTTTATGAATTTTCAAAGCTTTCAGAAGACTTATATATCTGTGGCACGAATAGTATTATATTTCCTGGCGGCCATCTTTAATTCCCACCATTGTTTCTTGCAGTCTCTTCCCATAATGCACACCAAGATCTGATCTAGAACTCCCTAGCGTGCTCAGTCGTGTCCTTCAAGCATTCCAGGCTACTTTAGCTGTAACGCGCTCACAGACTTAGACCAGTGGTTCCCAAACCTAATTCTCAGGTCCCCCAACCAGGCCAAGTTTTGCAGATCACCTTGGGGGAAATACAGACTGAATCCTGCAATCACTGAACAGCAAATCATATCCCCTGTGCTGTGCTTCAGATTTCTGCAAACCTGGCCTGTTAGGGGGATCTGAGGACCAGGGTTGGTAACCACTGTTCTAGAGTTCTTTAACAATGTAAAGCCTTTGCTACACAAAGACCTGATTGATGTAGGAAAGATATTTGGTCTTGAAGATAGATGTGACCCCGGGCACTGGAAATCACCTAAGCATACTGGTCTCCTACTTTCCACCGACTGGGTAGATGAAATCATTAATATATATGCTATCTTTCATGGCTTCTCTTCACGTCATGAACCCCTAAATAGTGTCACTTTGTCTCATTCTGTTTCGTAGGCTCTGCTGAGCTCAGGACCTTGATCATTGATACCATCTAAGCCAGAACTGTCAAACTCATGGCCCTCAAGATGTTAATGCCTATAATTCCCAGAATTCTTTGAATGCAACAGATGAGCCGGGAATCGTGGGAGTTGTAGCTCAGAAACATATTGACGGCTGGAGTTCCACAGCTGTTACGAGGATGCCGACTCGTGGCCATCATCTCCTGCCTGTCCGTCCTTTTTTGATTCTTCACCATCTTGTCCTCCATTCCTTCTTTATTCTCCTTTTGTTGTTCATTTAATGTTGTGTTTGACCAACAATTGCCATCAGTTTTTGTCTTTTAATTGGGTCGTTAATAAATCGATATATTTTTTAATAAGTCCCTGAGTGCGTCCTCCAGGATCTACAAAGGTATATATGATATTCAGGTGCAAAAATTCCATTTAAATTTTGCCAATAAATCCTAACATCCATAAAACGTACCAAAACGCCAGGAAAACTAAGTAGGTTCTGCAGCAAATCTGCAAATTAACATCTTTATATGTTCCATCCAGGCCGACATGTTCTTCCAGGCCTCAGCCCCCGACACGTATTCCGTGAATACACAGGTTTTAGTGATTTTCATGAAACATCAATATGGATTTGAGTCACTTTCTCATTCAGCTGACAGGCTTGTCTTGTAGAAAGTGATACTGTCACAGCAATTTGATAACAGAGTCTATTACTATACGGCAGAGCGATGCATATATGGATGGCGTGGAGGCATGAGGAGCAGGCTGTCTGCTGTTTATTCCAAGCTGTTGAAAGCAGACGTACTCGGATAAAAAATAAATAAATATGTAAAAACATATGTACGGACAACAAGATTCTTAAAAATATTTTTTTGTTTGCAATTTAATAATGAATGCAAACGTTTCAATGCGAGTTGATTTATTGAGTATTGTACTTTTTAAAATATATATATATACACATATATTTTTTTTTAAATTTGACCATTTTTATTGTGATTGCATTAGATACAGCAAAGTAACATTGTTAGACTGTCAGGGTTATTCAAAGAGAATCGAAAAGTCACCATACGTTCGGTGACTTTTCGTTCCCCGCACTTCGGGGCGATTCGGCGATCCTATTTCGCCGATCCTGCAGTGTATTCTTCAAGCACCGCAGGGCCCCCGATAGGGCAGGGAAAACCCGCCGCAAACCCGCCGAACACTTGCCGCAAACACGCCGAATACTCACTGAACACTCACCGAAAACTGCAGAAAACAGCTGGATTCACCACGTCGAAGACGCCGGAGAAACCCGACTAGCCGCCGATCACAGCGCAGAGCAGCCGTCGGAAAAACCCGACACGCAGACGAACAAGGTGAAAAATAAAAAAACAGTACTCTTGAATGTTTGAAAAGTGAAACGCTGTTTGCAAAAAAACTACTGAACGAAAATGTCTGGAATTTACATATAAAATCCAATGAATGATAATAAAAAGGGCTGTTACAGAAAAAAGAAAAACGATTAAAAAAAAAAAATATTTACAAAAAAATCCTAAAAGATCCTAAAAAATCTAAAAATAAAGAGACTTTTTACTGCAGAATATTATAATGAATGGTTTATTAGACATTGGCTTAAAATGGGAATATTTTTTACATTGAAGCCTATGGGATTCGCCTGAATAAACCTGCCGAATGAAATCACCGAACAGCAGGGCATTTCGGCAACTTTTCTCAGCTGCTCGGTGTCTCTAAATAGACAAAGCATTGCTTCTCTATGGGGATTTCACTGCACTCGAACAGGCACCGTATGTGCAGGCAATTCGCCAGAATTTGACAAATTGCCTGCTCTCCGAATAGCCGAATGGCCCCGAATTTTCACCGTACACTGAATTTCAGTGTCTGGTTCAGGGCTCGAGTCGAGCGGGAACGCGCAGGAACGGCGTTCCCGCACTTTTCCCACAGCGGGAACGCTGCGGGAACGCAGCGTTCCCGCTGTGGCCCGAGCCCGGCCGCCGCCGCCGCACATTGCCGGCGGCCGGCGTGCTTCCTGTTACAAGGGCCGGTGACAGGAGGTGGAGCCGCTCGCCTGGCTGTTTCATAGTTCCCAGGCGAGCGGCTGCACTTCCTGTCAGCGGCCACTGAAGCAGGAAGCACGCGGCCGCTGGCAATGTGGAGCAGCAAAGGTGAGCTGGGCTGGGGGCAGTATCCATGAGACCAGGGGGGCATTATCCATGAGACCAGGGGGGCAGTATCCATGAGACCAGGGGGCAATATCCATGAGACCAGGGGGGCAGTATCCATGAGACCAGGGGGGCAGTATCCATGAGACCAGGGGGCAATATCCATGAGACCAGGGGGCAATATCCCTGAGACCAGGGGGGCAGTATCCATGAGACCAGGGGGGCAATATCCAGGAGACCTGGGGGGCAATATCCATGAGACATGGGGGCATATCCATGAGACCTGGGGCATTATCCATGAGAGCTGGGGCATTATCCATGAGAGCTGGGGCATTATCCATGAGAGCTGGGGCATATCCATGAGAGCTGGGGCATTATCCATGAGAGCTGGGGCATTATCCATGAGAGCTGGGGCATTATCCATGAGAGCTGGGGCATATCCATGAGAGCTGGGGCATTATCCATGAGAGCCGGGGCAATATCCATGAGCTGGGGCATTATCCATGAGAGCTGGGGCATTATCCATGAGAGCTGGGGCAATATCCATGAGCTGGGGCATTATCCATGAGAGCTGGGGCATTATCCATGAGAGCTGGGGCAGTATCCATGAGACCTGGGGCATTATCCATGAGAGCTGGGGCAATATCCATGAGAGCTGGGGCATTATCCATGAGAGCTGGGGCATTATCCATGAGAGCTGGGGCATTATCCATGAGAGCTGGGGCATTATCCATGAGAGCTGGGGCATTATCCATGAGACCTTGGGGCATTATCCATGAGAGCTGGGGGGGCATTATCCATATGAGCTGGGGCAATTATATCCATGTGAACTGGGGAAAATATATCCATATAACCAGTGCTGTGTATATTATTCTTGGGGTTCAGTGCTGTGTATGTTATTCTGGAGGCTCCGTGCTGTGTATATTATCCTGGAGGCTCCGTGCTGTGTATATTATTCTGGGGGCTCAGTGCTGTGTATATTATTCTTGGGGTTCAGTGTTGTGTATGTTATTCTGGGGGCTCAGTGCTGTGTATGTTATTCTGGGGGCACAATGTTGTGTATATTATTCTGGGGGCTCAGTGCTGTGTATGTTATTCTGGGGGCACAATGTTGTGTATGTTATTCTGGGGGCTCAGTGCTGTGTATGTTATTCTGGGGGCACAATGTTGTGTATATTATTCTGGGGGCTCAGTGCTGTGTATATTATTCTGGGGGCTCAGTGCTGTGTATGTTATTCTGGGGGCTCAGCGCTGTGTATATTATTCTGGGGCTCAGTGTTGTGTATGTTATTCTGGGGCTCAGTGCTGTGTATATTATTCTGGGGCTCAGTGCTGTGTATGTTATTCTGGGGGCTCAGCGCTGTGTATATTATTCTGGGGGCACAATGTTGTGTATATTATTCTGGGGCTCAGTGCTCTGTATGTATTCTGGGGGCACAATGTTGTGTATATTATTCTGGGGCTCAGTGCTGTGTATATTATTCTGGGGGCTCAGTGCTGTGTATATTATTCTGGGGCTCAGTGCTGTGTATATTATTCTGGGGGCACAATGTGTGTATATTATTCTGGGGGCACAATGTTGTGTATATTATTCTGGGGGCACAATGTTGTGTATATTATTCTGGGGCTCAGTGCTGTGTATATTATTCTGGGGCTCAGTGCTGTGTATATTATTCTGGGGCTCAGTGCTGTGTATATTATTCTGGGGCACAATGTTGTGTATATTATTCTGGGGGCACAATGTTGTGTATATTATTCTGGGGCTCAGTGCTGTGTATATTATTCTGGGGGCTCAGTGCTGTGTATATTATTCTGGGGGCTCAGCGCTGTGTATATTATTCTGGGGGTTCAGCGCTGTGTATATTATTCTGGGGGTTCAGCACTGTGTATATTATTCTGGGGGTCTGTGCCTGGAGATATATATATATATAATGCGTTAGTCCAGTTGCCACAATCACGAGTATACCTGTACGTAGTGATACCTTTCACTGATCAGTATAGTTTCCAGTTTACACTCTTGAAAGCTTGTCTTTTAAATGTAAAGTTAACCCAATAAAAATGGTATCACCGGCACGCACTGCTATACTCGTAATATATATATAATTTTCTTCAGGTAATGGGGGTTGTGGAATTCGTGGGTGAGTTCCCTCACTTTTTTTCCCAGGACTTGACCCCTGGTCTGGTTACATTTCGGGGCCAGACGACTCTTATTGAATAACCCTGAAAGAAGAGCAAAGAACTACAACAGGAAAGATGCTAGGTGCCCAAAGGGCCTATTCACAAAGCAACTAAGTTGCTTGAGTTTTCGGCGCACTTAGGAGGTTATATAAATAAAAATGTAGTAAGAATGCGTTTAAATAGTAAAAATGGTCCTTTTAAAAAAATAATAAAAAAAATAGTCTGCAAAGAAATAATTAAAAAGGTCTGTTATAAAATTTAAAAGTCTTTTTTAAAATACAAGAAAATACAAAAAATACAAAAAGGTGTTCTAAAATATAAAAAGGGGTTTTTGTAAATAATAAAAAGAGTAAACAGTCTTTTAATTTTTTTTTAAAAAAAAGATATTACTCTTTTACATCTCCTATTCTCCTAAAAGGTGTTTAAACCAATACAAATGTATTAAAATGTGTCTGAATAATAAAAAAGGTCTTTTAAAAAATATTAAAAATGTCTGTTACAGAATTTAAAAAAAACTCTTTTTTTAAAAAATTGGGAAGCAAAAATGTAATTTAATAAATGCAAAAATACAAAAAGGTTTTCTAAAAAAATATATCAATTAAAGGCTTTTTGGCTGAAAATGAAAAGAATAAACTTTCTTTCTCTTTTTTAAAGCAGATATTGCTTTATTACATCTCCTATTCTCCTAAAAGTTGTTTAAACAAATACAAATGTATTAAAATGTGTCTGAATAAAAAAAAAGGTCCTTCAAATTTTTTCAAAAATGTCTGTTACAGAATTTAAAATAAACACATTTTTAAAAAGTTGGGAAACAAAACTTTCTCTATTTTTTTAAAAGCAGATATTACTTTTTTTACATTGAATCCTTTGGGATTTGCCTGTTTAAACCTGTCGAACTAAAAAAACAAAAATCATGGCATTTCGCTGGAATTTCATTGCATTTTGGCGTTCTGTGAATAGAAGCCACGATAGTCTTCTATGGGGCAATTTCGATGCCGCCGAATTGCAGCGAATTGCACAGTATTTTGCTGTAAATTCACCTGTATTCGGCGAATTGACAGCTTAGTGAAAAGACAAATTGACCCGAAATTGCACTGAACCATTCGACGCAGTTCGGGGCCAATTCGGAGGTTGGTGAATAACCCCTATATTATCGAGATATGTAAAGGCCGTAAAGCCAATGCATGCACATTATTATATATTAAAATAGAAATATACAAAGCTTTTAATAACGAAATATAACTATCATTATCTGCGTCTTGTGTAGGTGAAAAGTCTACAAAATGTATATACATTAAAATATATGCTGACTAATCAAACCTGACACATGTGTGAGTGGATGCCCCACAGAGAGGTAGGTTGCATGGTGTGCATGTTATTTGAAGTGGCCGTTTTGCATTTTTGGTGTTCCTTATAGTGCCCATGTCTTACCCACCTATTGGGTGCCACCATAGGCCGCCTCTTATGCCCTCATTTGGCTGATAAGTATCACCAGCTGTGACTGGACCTCAGATTGCTGTGCTTATGCTGTCACCAATATGGCGGCACCCAGTAGGTAAGCACGCAAGTTGTTATGAAGCGTAGTGTTACATCCTCAGCCCCTGCTGTGCTCCCTGGGGGTCTGGGCAAGAAGGGGGACCGCTGGCTGGCCGGGTGCCAGTACTTTCTGCTGGCAGATCGGCATCTGAGGGGGCAGGGTCAGGAGTGGTCACCAGGAGCCACCGGCTTTAAAACAGGGCTCGAGGAGTTGCCTCGTCGCCCTGTTGTGGAGTTTACTTCACGCACCGCTACTACCTGTAACTATTTGAATTCACTGTTGACGACCCTGCTTTGTATGAGATTCCTGCTCCTGTTATTTGACCCGGCTTGGCTTTGACCACTCTCTCTCTATCGTGTATATTACGCTGTTTGCGTGTTTTAGTGATTTAACCCCATGCTGGTTGCTGGGTTGATCGCTCACTGTTTGGGTTCTGTCCCATCACGTTTAGGGGTATCGTTTGTAACCCTCCGGGTTCCCTTTACCCAGGCTACTACTCATGTTAATGTTTTTGCAAAGATCACGATAACAAACGATTGTTTATTTCTGTTTAATGTCATTTCTAATCGCATCTCTGTACATATTAGCAATAACAATCCTGTATGCAAGCCAGTACCTTCCGAGAGTCACCAGGTATCTACTAATCTCAAGTATTTACCAGAACGATTGGTTTCTGCCTCTCTGACTGCCCTGCACCTTGAATACTTCACGGACTGTCGTTCCACGTATGGTGTTTCTGAGCGTGTCCTAGGCTTTCTGTCGGTCTCGAAACCCGCGGAGCCTAGAGGCAATTCAGCTAGTCTTTTGAGTCCCTTGGTTCTTGCGTTACAACCTGTATTTTATGCAATTTCTGTGTTAATCAAGAAAAGTATTGTTGCCCTTAAGGATCTCAACTCCGCTACTCTGGGGGAAGCGATATAGCTACCGTTACACGTAGATAACCATAGTAATGGTTTCGGAAAACCCAATGAAGTCTTTCGTAAATGGAATTTTTTTTTTAGTGTGCCTCCCCATACCTTGTATATATGCATCACAAATTGTGATGAGTTCAGCAAATTTCATCCTATATGTATTTGACCTCTTAGCAATGTACGGTTTGATGCAAATTTGTGCGTTTCTTATTGTTTAAAGTCAGACCAAGTTTTGTTTTTTTTTAAATCGTTTTGTTCATTTTTGTTCATTTTTGTTCCTCTCATACCATTTTAATATGATTAAAAAAAGTTGTACAATGCATATTCATAAGAAAAAAAGGATCTTTATTTAATAAAAAAACGATAGAATCGACAGAATTACCGTATCGACAGAAATATCCGATCATACGAAATACCATTAGTTTAAGTCAAAACGAATAGACACTTTGAAACGAGGAGAACAGACGTTCCGAAAAACCCGAAAATTTCCGATATCACGAAAAAAAAAGTCGATACGAAAAACGAGCCGAAACGAAACGATCCGAAACGAAAATCGGCCGAAACGATCCGAAACAAAAATTTTAAAAACCTGAACGAGTCGAACCGAAATGAACAAAAAAAAAAATCGGTGCACATCCGACAACGCTACACTCTTGCACCAGGGGGCCGATGCGAGAGTCTCCTCCAGGCGTTCTTTATTATCCCCTACCTCTTTTATCCATTGAATCCCTCGTCTCGCTTCTCTCTCTCTCCATCTTTTCCTCTTATACTTCCAGTCCGTTTGTGGTTTTTGCTAAATTTTCTCTTTGTTCTGTCTTCCCTGAATGCCGCGAGACCCTGTCATGTCCACGTATGATCCCGGGACCATCATGGAACGACTTTTCATGGATGAATCTAATTTGGTCCTTGACACTTTGCGCCTTTACTTTGTCTGATCTGAGAAACATCTTCTCTACGATAAATTACATCTGTCAGAGCGAGGTCGTTTCATGTGATTTCTATCAGGTAGTGTTACCTTGTGATTTTGTTACATTGTTTGATCACGCTCCCACCTCGCTTTAACTTTATTACATTGGATTTCTCAGCTGTCTTCTAAATGATCTCCTACATGGCATAGACTGTGACTACATTAGGGATGTAATGAGTTAAACTCTGCATTATATCCCTTGTGGACTTGGCGATTCCATCAATAAACCAGACATGGACATCCCACATATTTCCATTTCTGAACTATAGGGCTCATTCACAGAGAGCTGATCTGGCACTGAAATGTCACCGAACAGGGAATTTCCCCATACGGTGACCTTTCGTGGCCATTCGGCTATTCAGAGAGCAGGCAGTTTGCCAAATTTTGGCGAACTGCCGGCAAGTAAGGTGCCTGTTCGACGGCAGTGACATCCCCATAGAGAAGCAATGGTTAATCTATTCACAGACACCGAACAGCAGAGAAATGTCAGTGAAATGCCCTGCTGTTCAGTGGTTTCATTCGGCAGGTTTATTCAGGCGAATCCTATAGGCTTCAATGTAAAAAATATTCCCGTTTTTATTCAATATCTAAAACACTGTTTATTCTTTTTATCTGCAGCAAAAAGTCTCTTTATTTATTGATATTTTAGGATCTTTTAGGCATTTTATAGGATTTTTTCATCAAAATTTTTTTACGTTTTGTTTTAAAGCGTTTTTTCTGTAACAGCACTTTTTATTATCATTCATAGGATCTTATATGTAAATTCCAGGCATTTTCGTTCAGCAGGTTTTTTTGCAAGCAGTTTTTAAATTTTGGCACCTTCAAGCGTGTTTTTTTTTTTTTTTACTCCATTCGTCAGCTTGTCGGCTTTAATCCAGCAGCTGGTCTGCGTTGTGATTAGCGGCTCTTCAGCTTTTACGGCGTGTTTAGCGTGTTTTTTGCGGTGGTTCCGGTGGGTTTTCGGCAGGATTGCGGCAGGTTTTCCCTGCACTCCTGGGACCCGGCAGTGAATGCTGAATTGGGTGGGGAACTTTGATTCCACAAAGTACAGGGAAGTGTGGGGACTGAGAGAGCATCGAAATGTATACGGCGCCTCAGAGGGGTCTGATATCTTTCTATAAATATATACGGGGCCTCAGAGGGGTCTGATATCTTTCTATAAATATATACGGGGCCTCAGAGGGGTCTGATATCTTTCTATAAATATATACGGGGCCTTAGAGGGGTCTGATAACTTTATATAAATATATATGGGACATCAGAGGGGTCTAATAACTTTGTATAAATATATACGGGGCCTCAGAGGGGTCTGATATCTTTATATAAATATATACGGGGCCTCAGAGGGGTCTGATAACTTTGTATAAATATATATGGGGCATCAGAGGGGTCTGATAACTTTATATAAATATATATGGGACATCAGAGGGGTCTAATAACTTTGTATAAATATATATGGGGCCTCAGAGGGGTCTGATATCTTTATATAAATATATACGGGGCCTCAGAGGGGTCTGATAACTTTGTATAAATATATATGGGGCATCAGAGGGGTCTGATAACTTTGTATAAATATATACGGCGCCTCAGAGGGGTCTGATATCTTTATATAAATATATACGGGGCCTTAGAGGGGTCTGATAACTTTGTATAAATATATACGGGGCATCAGAGGGGTCTGATAACTTTGTATAAATATATATGGGGCCTCAGAGGGGTCTGATAACTTTGATTAAATATATACGGGGCCTCAGAGGGGTCTGATAACTTTGTATAAATATATATGGGGCCTCAGAGGGGTCTGATAACTTTGTTTAAATATATACGGGGCCTCAGAGGGGTCTGATAACTTTATATAAATATATACGGGGCCATTATAAATCATTGTCTGGAAACCTATTCATTAACAGGACTATACACAGGACATGAGGTCACCCATCTAAACTGGATGAATTCAGCCTAAAGCATAGGAAAGGTTATTTTACAGTGAGAACAATAAAGCTGTGGAATTCTCTGCCTGTTGAGGTGGTTGGGTCAGAAACTGTACAGACTTTTAAACAGCGACTGGATGACTTCCTGTAGACACAGAATATTAAGGGTTATAATATTTAATATGTGGGTAAAAGATTCTTGATCCAAGGAGAAATCTGACGCCATCTGGGGTCAAGAAGGAATTTTTCCCAGTATGATGCATATTGGCGAGCGCTTCAGACTGGGGGCTTTTGCTTCTTTTGGATCAACAGCAGTAGGTGATGTGTGAAAGACTGAACCCGACAGACGCGCTGCTTTTTATCAGCCTATGTAACTATGTAAGTTGACAGCGTTTAATTGGGGCCATTAATTTTGGGGAGTCCCCACATTGTTTTAGGACTTGACCCTGTGGAATACGGTTCTGCTTTCCATTATATCTTGTGTTTGTACCTTGGATTCTTATCTGTGGATATAACGTATATTAATATATAGCCGACTTCCGATTTATCTCACAATACTATGTGACACATGGGAATTGTGTATTGATTAAAATGATTTTTCTCGCTTTTATTGATTTATTAATAATTCTTAAAATGTATTCACTTTAATGATTTATTGTAATATGTGGCATGGACGTAAAGTGAATCAAAAACCATGAAGGAGACAAGGCAGGTACTCCTATACAGCAGGCTTTGATGGACACATTTTACTGCAGGCTCTTAGTAGCCAGAGAGGGAGATGAAAGACGAGATGGATAGTTTTATAAAAAGCAAATCGGTGCAATAGAGGGTAATCTAATATTAGCAAAGAATGGAACAGAATAGACTCCTAAGTAGGGGTGCACCGAAATTTCGGCCACTGAAAATCATCGGCCAAAAATGGTGTTTTCGGCCGAAATGGAAATTTCAGCCGAAAAAAATCAGCCGAAAAAAATCAGCCAAAAATTTCCCTTTCAAAATAGGGCCTGGAGGCCCGACCAAGCCGGGGGCACGCCTGAGCCTGGAGGCCGGTCGAGCTGCCTGCTCGGCCGTCTTCCAAGCTCAGGTGAGCCCCCGGCTTGGCCTGGGCTTAGAGGGCCAGCCGAGCCTGGGGCTCGCCTGAGCGTGGAGGCCGGTCTAGTTGCTTGCTCGACTCTCCTCCAGGCTCAGGCGAGTCCCCGGCTCGGCTGGAGGGCCAACTGAGCAGGGGGCTCGCCTGAGTCTGAAGGCCAGTGAGCAGGGGGCTTGGGCGGGCCTCCAGGCCCAGGTGACGGATTTTGTTGGGGGGGCAGAGAGCGTGGCACATACTCACATAGATCGGCTGGCCTTCGGGATCAGGCGAGTCCCTGGCTCGGCCCGTCCTCCAGGCCCAGGTTCTCATGTCTGATTTTCGGTTTCGGTTTTTGACCGAACCGATCCTGAATTTTCGGTTTTGGTATTGCCCGGAAATTTCCGTTTCGGTGCATCCCTACTCCTAAGCCTACGTCATGCAGAAACTACCAGCAACAGGTCATGCAGACTCCTCGCCTAAACTCCAGACTTTATAGAGGTTATTCACTAACCTCAGAATTTGTCCCCAAATTGCACCAAACGGTTAATTTCCGCCTTGATTTCCTTCCTGCAACGTTATGAATTATTCATGTTGCAGGGCAGCACTTTTCCCTGTGCTCCCCTCTGCATGAAATAGTGAGATGTTTCCGGGAAAACATGGCCAACTTGGCGACCGTAACCCACCATGCAGGTAGATACGGACTTTCAGAAAACGCAGACCTTAAGTAAATGGAGTCCGGCGCGCATTTACCGGCAGCTGCGATTCGTTGCCTTTGAAATGAGTTGACAATTCACAGAATTGCTTTAATCATATTTTTTTTTTTGTTGTGTGTTCGGAAGCTGCTCCCATTAAGCGGGGAAATGTCAATTGAAGGATGCCCGGGCAGGCGCTAATAAGGTTAATGAATAGCTGGCCCAAAACGCAACAGATGGCGCTGCCAGAGCGCGGGTTTTAATGGCGTTTGTAATGCCCAGGGTCAGCCGTGTTTTATTTTAATTTTTACTCATTTAAAAAAAAATATTCTAAAGGCATATTAAAATATGTTTAATATTTCCCTGCAGGGGAATGAGATTTCAGGCAGGATCGCTTATGGAATATCAATGCGCTCGGTGTGTCTGGGAATAATGGGACACAGTTTCATTAGCTGCTGCTTTTTTTTTTTTTTCCTTCTTCATTTTTTTTTCTCCCTCCGCTGTTTATTCACAGGGCTGAGAACATTAATACAAACAAATTGCTTTTTATCAGATGCATAGTCCAATAGCTTCCACTTATTGGACAAATAACTGTACAAGGCCAATTAAGGCATCGCTGCTTGGGAGTTGATATTTTTTTAAAAAAATAATGGCGACGTCAGAAACAAATCAATAAAAACATGACATGACGGGTGCAATTAGGGCTGCCACATGCATGTACATAAATATATATATATAATGGATATGGACGCACTCAGGGTCTTCATAAAACCTTTTACTTTTATTTTAACCCATTAATGTTTTTAATTTAATCCATTTATTTTTTTATTTAACTTTAATTTTAATGGATTAAAATAAAAGTTACGGGATTTATGCCTCCATATCTATAACATACAGTCAGGTCCAGAAATATTGGGACAGCGACACAATTCTAACATCTTTGGCTCTATACACCACCACAATGGAGTTGGAATGAAAGAAACACAATGTGCTTTAACTGCAGACTGTCAGCTTTAATTTGAGGGTGTGTACATCCAACTCAGGTGAACGTGTAGGACTTACAGCAGTTTGCAGATGTGCCTCCACTTGTTAAGGGACCAAAGGTAATGGGACAGAATAATAATCATAAATCAAACTTTCCCTTCTTAATACTTGGTTGCAGATCCTTTGCCGTCAATCACAGCCTGAAGTCTGGAACGCATAGACATCATCAGACGCTGGGTTTCATCCCTGGTGATGCTCTGCCAGGCCTCTACTGCAACTGTCTTCAGTTCCTGCTTGTTCTTGGGGCATTTTCCCTTCAGTTTTGTCTTCAGCAAGTGAAATGCATGCTCAATGGGATTCAGGTCAGGTGATTGACTTGGCCATTGCATAACATTCCACTTCTGTCCCTTCAAAAACTCTTTGGTTGCTTTTGCAGTATGCTTTGGGTCATTGTCCATCTGCACTGTGAAGCGCCGTCCAATGAGTTCTGCAGCATTTGGCTGAATGTGAGCAGATAATATTGCCTGAAACACTTCAGAATTCATCCTGCTGCTTTTGTCAGCAGTCACATCATCAATAAATACAAGAGAACCAGTTCCATTGGCAGCCATACATGCCCACGCCATGACACTACCACCACTATGCTTCACTGATGAGGTGGTATGCTTAGGATCATGAGCAGTTCCTTTCCTTCTCCATACTCTTCCCATCACTCTGGTACAAGTTGATCTTGGTCTCATCTGTCCATAGGATCTTGTTCCAGAACTGTGAAGGCTTTGTTAGGTGTTGTTTGGCAAACTCCAATCTGGCCTTCCTGTTTTTGAGGCTCACCAATGGTTTACATCTTGTAGTGAACCCTCTGTATTCACTCTGGTAAAGTCTTCTCTTGATTGTTGACTTTGACACACATACACCTACCTCCTGGAGAGTGTTCTTGATCTGGCCAACTTTTGTGAAGGGTGTTTTCTTCACCAGGGAAAGAATTCTTCGGTCATCCACCACAGCTGTTTTCCGTGGTCTCCCGGGTCTTTTGGTGTTGCTGAGCTCACCGGTGCGTTCCTTCTTTTTGAGAATGTTCCAAACAGTTGTTTTGGCCACATCTAATGTTCTTGCTATCTCTCTCATGGGTTTGTTTTGTTTCTTCAGCCTAATGATGGCTTGCTTCACTGATAGTGACAGCTCTTTGGATCTCATCTTGAGAGTTGACAGCAACAGATACCAAATGCAAATAGCACACTTAAAATGAACTCTGGGCCTTTTATCTGCACATTGTAATTGGGGTAATGAGGGAATATTACACACCAGGCCATGGAACAGCTGAGAAGCCAATTGTCCCATTACCTTTGGTCCCATAACAAGTGGGAGGCACATCTGCAAACTGCTGTAAGTCCTACACTGTTCACCTGAGTTGGATGTACATACCCTCAAATTAAAGCTGACAGTCTGCAGTTAAAGCACATTGTGTTTGTTTCATTCCAACTCCATTGTGGTGGTGTATAGAGCCAAAGATGTTAGAATTGTGTCGATGTCCCAATATTTCTGGACCTGACTGTATATATTGTGACGAGAGGAGAGGAGTGGTGTTTGAGGGACGGTATGTGTCCCCTCGAGTTTTGTCATATTGTTGGGACTAGCACTCCAGGCCGGAGTTTGGGTTCAGCTCGGGGCACACAAATCTCCGGGTTTTGCAGTTCTCCCTGGGGAGGCTTAATTGATTGATGGGTGCGGCTAGAGGGAAATAAAAGCAGGAAGTGAGGTTCATTCAGTCTCCACCCTGGGACTCAGACCAGCTACTGAGGGAGCAAAGCTGAACCAGAGATCGGGCTGCAAAAAGGAAAGGTTGGAATACACTTTGTTTTCTGAAACGGTAGTGAGGGAAAAACCTTACTGTTTAGTTAGTGCCGGACAGGCAAGGGTATTGTTTTGTTTTGTTTTGTTTCTTGACCTGTATGCAGCTCTTGAATAAAAGTACAGAGGGCTGTACATTGTAAAGAAATCCTGCGATTGGGACTACCTTTATCCTGGGAAGGGTACCCCCATTTGAGCTGTACCCCACATATGGTGGAGAATGCGGGCAATGCCCGGAGTACATGACAAGTGACGATATGGACGACGTAGTGAAAGCCCTGGTCCAGGCCACAGCGGCCCAACAGGAGACCAACCGACAGATGCAGGCTGACCGGGATCTCCTCCGCCAGATGCTGGAGCTTCAGCAAGCCGCCCAACAAACGGACAGAGCGAACCAGCGGGAAGACCGGGAGGTACTCCAGGAGTTGGCCAAGGGCCTCATAGAACTAAGACAAAACTGTGCGGTCTCCGAGCCGGTGGTGCCCAAAGTAAAGAGTGCCAACCAGTTCCTTCAGAAGATGACTACGACGGATGACGTGGAGGCCTACCTCACGACTTTTGAAAGAACCGCTGAACGAGAAGGCTGGCCGAAGGAGGAGTGGGCCGGTTTACTGGCACTGTTTCTAACCGGGGAACCTCAGAAGGCCTACTTCGATCTGGAGCCAGAAGCGGCCCGGAAATACGACACCCTGAAAGCGGAGATCCTAGCAAGACTGGGAGTAACGACGGCTGTTCACGCCCAGCGCGTGCACCAATGGCGCTATGTAGCGGAAAAAGCCCCGAGGTCACAGATGTTTGACCTCGTACACCTTACCAGAAAGTGGTTACAGCCAGAGACCTTGACCCCACCGGAGATCGTAGAACGAGTAGTGATGGACCAGTATTTGCGGGCACTTCCGGGCCCCCTGAGGAAATGGGTCGGCTACGGGAACCCAAAAACTGCCACCCAGCTTGTAGATATGGTGGAGCGGTACACCACGGCCACAAACTTACAAAGTAACTCAGCCCTGGAACATTCCACGGCACCACAAGGCGGTATGCCTAAAAAACTTGGCAAGTTCGTCGGCGGCCCTAAGGACATGGGAGAGTCTAAGAAGACCTTTAGTCGGGAGGAAGAAACCCCAGGCTTGGGTCTGAAGCTCGGGCCGAATCGGTCTGGAGAGTTCTTGAGGACACCCTCGAGACTCAACACCGTAAAGTGTTTTCGCTGTCGTGAAATGGGACACATTGCTGCTCACTGTCCGGTTATGGACGAACCAATGCAATGTGATAATGCCGGGAGGCCGAAACGCTTATCCTTCTTCGCTCAATTCACATGCACTGCTGCACACAAGGAGCATATTGAGAGACAGATGTGTAAGATGTCCGTAGATGGGAAGGCGGTTACCGCCCTGTTAGATTCGGGGAGCGTAGTGACCTTAGTCCGACCCGAGTTTGTTGACCCCATCAAGTATCACCCGAGTACCATAGGTGTGGTCTGTGTCCATGGGGATACCCGCGACTACCAGACAGCCGTGGTAGACATTGGTACGTCCTGGGGGATTGTGACACAGTCTGTGGGGGTAGTTCCTTCCCTGCCATATGAGGTGTTAGTCGGGAGGAACCTTCCACGGTTTTGGAGTTTATGGGAAGAGAAAAACCTCTGAATAGATAGTGTGGACCCTGTCACGAATCTTAACCCCGAACCGTTTGAACCGGATACGGAAGAGGGCATTGTGGGGGTCCCAAAGGGGGATAGTGTACCTTTTCCTTTCTCTGTCATGGCTGGGGAGCAGGAAGAAGAACCGGGCCTGGGGGGTGAACGGATTGGTTGACGTGCCTGATTTAGAAGTCAGAAGGGACGATTTTCTTAGCGAACAGGTGAAGGACCCCACCTTGGCCAGAGCCCGGGAGAATATAAAGGTTATAGACGATAAACCCGTTGACCCAGATATGAGGCTAGCTTTTCCACACATGGCACAGAGGAAGGACTTGTTGTACCAGGTCGTGAGACAAGGGGAGGATGTGGTGGAACAGCTACTGGTGCCTCAACCATACCGCAAGTTGGTGCTAGATCTTGCTCATGGGCACGTACTGGGGGGACACCTAGGGGTAGAAAAGACCAAAGAAAGAATATGCCGGAGGTTCTTCTGGCCGGGTCTGCATGCAGATATAAAGAATTATTGTGAGTCCTGCCCGGAGTGTCAACAATCCGCGCCCGCGGCCCATTTTCATAGCCCGCTGGTGCCGTTGCCTATCATAGAGGTTCCCTTTGAGAGGGTTGGCATGGACCTGGTGGGTCCGGTGGTGAAGTCTGCCTGGGGTCACCAATATATCCTCGTGATAATGGATTATGCCACGCGATATCCGGAAGCGATCCCACTACGCAACACCTCGGCCAAAACCATAGCCAAAGAACTGGTCCAAGTGTTTAGCCGGGTAGGCATTCCGAAAGAGATACTAACGGACCAGGGTACCCCTTTTATGTCGAAGGTGACCAAGGAGTTGTGTAGGTTGTTTAAAATCTCCCATCTGCGCACATCTGTATACCACCCCCAAACCGACGGGCTAGTGGAGAGGTTCAATAAAACCCTAAAAAATATGTTAAAAAAAGTCGTGGACAGAGATGGGAGGAACTGGGACTTCTTACTCCCGTATCTCATGTTTGCCATCCGAGAGGTGCCCCAGGCCTCTACGGGCTACTCCCCCTTTGAGCTCGTATATGGCAGGCATCCCAGAGGACTCCTAGATATTGCCAAGGAGACATGGGAGGGTCAGACCACCCCTTTTAAGACTGTCATTGAACATGTGTCCATGATGCAGGACAGGATTGCCGCCGTTATGCCCCTGGTGAGGGAACATATGGAGCAAGCCCAGGAAGCCCAGAGGAGGGTGTATAATCTGGGGGCGAAAATGCGTAGTTTCAACCCCGGGGATAAGGTCTTAGTGTTGGTCCCAACGGCTGAGAGCAAATTCCTAGCAAAGTGGCAAGGCCCTTATGAGATAGTCAAAAAAAAAAGTGAAGTAAACTATAAAGTCCTCCAACCCGGTAGAAGGAAAACAGAACAAATCTACCATATAAATCTCCTAAAGCTGTGGAAAGACCGGGAGGCCCTGCTGAACACCCCAGCTACTTCAAACCCCATGGCTCGCCCCACACCTGAGGTTCCTATCGCCGACACATTGTCGGTGGCTCAACGCAAAGAGGTGAAGGAATTTTTGAGGGGAAACACCGATTTCTTTTCAGAGATACCAGGACTAACCACGGTGGTTCACCATGACATAGTGGTTGAACCTGGGGTTCGCATAAATGTTAAACCCTATAGGATCCCAGAAGCCAGGCGGGAGGCCGTCTCGGCAGAAATTGGGAAAATGTTAGCCTTGGGTATAATTGAAGAGTCCCATAGCGACTGGTCGAGCCCCATAGTGCTGGTGCCAAAACCAGATGGGAGTATCCGTTTCTGCAATGACTTTAGGAAACTGAACGCTGTATCGAGATTTGACGCGTACCCCATGCCCCGGGTGGATGAGCTTATCGACCAACTGGGTACGGCCCGATATATAACTACCCTGGATTTGACGAAGGGGTACTGGCAGATACCCCTGACAAACCGGGCCAGAGAAAAGACCGCCTTTTCCACCCCAGATGGGTCGTTCCAATATACGCGAATGCCCTTTGGCTTACACGGGGCCCCTGCTTCATTCCAAAGGTTAATGGATAGGCTATTGAAGGCTCACCGATGGTATGCCGCCGCGTATCTAGACGATGTGGTGATCCATAGTCCTGACTGGCAGACGCACTTGGTACGAGTACAGGCCGTAGTCGATTCGCTGAAGGAGGCAGGTCTCACGGCAAACCCTAAGAAATGTGCCATAGGCTCGGAAGAGGCCAAATACTTGGGATACGTCATTGGACGAGGGCTAGTTAAGCCACAAATTGACAAGGTGGAGGCTATTCAAAAATGGCCCCAGCCCCAGAATAAGAAGCAAGTCCAGGCCTTTTTAGGGATCACCGGCTACTACCGCCGCTTTGTCCCAAATTTTGCCACCATGGCCTCCCCATTGACCAACCTGACAAAGGGTACGAAGTCGGGGTTGGTGCGATGGAGCCCTGAGGCTGATAGTGCCTTCAAAGACTTGAAGCGGGCGTTATGCACACAACCCGTGCTGGTGGCCCCTGATTTTTCAGGGGACTTTGTAGTCCAGACTGATGCTTCGAACGTGGGTCTGGGGGCGGTTTTATCTCAGGTACGGGAGGGGGAGGAACACCCGGTGGTCTACCTAAGCAGGAAACTCAACAGGCACGAGCAGAACTACGCGATCGTTGAGAAGGAATGCTTAGCAATTAAGTAGGCCCTGGAAGCTCTTAGGTATTACCTGTTGGGCCGACAGTTCCGGCTCATCACCGATCACAGCCCGTTGCAGTGGATGTGCAATAGTAAGGAAAGAAACTCCCGCGTTACGAGATGGTTCTTGGCCTTACAAGCCTTTCGGTTCACGGTGGAACACAGGGCTGGGAGGTTGCAGGCTAACGCGGATGCGCTGTCACGGGCCCCCAACCCTATTGTTGCGTTTGCTCAGCCGCGGGGGCTGGAGCAGAGGGGGGGGATATGTGACGAGAGGAGAGGAGTGGTGTTTGAGGGACGGTATGTGTCCCCTCGAGTTTTGTCATATTGTTGGGACTAGCACTCCAGGCCGGAGTTTGGGTTCAGCTCGGGGCACACAAATCTCCGGGTTTTGCAGTTCTCCCTGGGGAGGCTTAATTGATTGATGGGTGCGGCTAGAGGGAAATAAAAGCAGGAAGTGAGGTTCATTCAGTCTCCACCCTGGGACTCAGACCAGCTACTGAGGGAGCAAAGCTGAACCAGAGATCGGGCTGCAAAAAGGAAAGGTTGGAATACACTTTGTTTTCTGAAACGGTAGTGAGGGAAAAACCTTACTGTTTAGTTAGTGCCGGACAGGCAAGGGTATTGTTTTGTTTTGTTTTGTTTCTTGACCTGTATGCAGCTCTTGAATAAAAGTACAGAGGGCTGTACATTGTAAAGAAATCCTGCGATTGGGACTACCTTTATCCTGGGAAGGGTACCCCCATTTGAGCTGTACCCCACAATATATATATATATATATATATTTACACACAAGAGGACTTTATGCACCTCGGCAGAACTTTTCATGGACGGTTTGTAAGTGGAGTGCCATTTCTTGGTGAATATATATATTTATTTATTAAAAAAATACAACGATCCAACACCCGCCTTAATGAAAAAAAAATGACAGGACGAAAAAGAAGAAAAAGACCTTGGTGCTTGTCCCAGATATAGGTATATAATAATGTACATAAAGTTTTCGATGCACGACTATAGATAAAAACAAGAAATAAATAATATAAGATCCAGAGAGGGGGCAGAGGGGGCATCCCCCCCCGAGTTGCAGTCCCATTAAAGGTCATACAGACGACCTTTGTTCGTTTGAAACCCTGCGTCTCTGGTTCTTCACATCCTATATAGACCATTTTGATGCCACTGGAAAGGCCATATTCTGACTTTTCCATTGATACCAGACACGACTATGTACAAAATACAGAGTAAAAATAAAACGCATGGGAAAACAGCGTATTTTTTTCTCAATTTGTTTAAAATTGTGTATTTTCTTAGAAAAATGCAGGATGGGAAGTGAAATGGCCCAGAATCAAAGGGGTTAACTTCTATGTGCGTAATATTTCCAGAATTCGGCCATTTCTTACCGCTGTCACCACAAAACAACTCATACACGCCCTGGTAATCTCCCGACTCGACTATTGCAATAATCTCTTATCTGGCCTCCCTCTGTCCCGCCTCTCCCCCCTACAATCCATCCTGAACGCCTCCGCCAGGCTAATTCACCTCACCCGCAGCTCTGTCTCTGCCGCTCCCCTCTGCGAGTCCCTTCCCTGGCTCCCCATCCACTGCAGAATTAAGTTCAAAATCCTTATCCTTACCTACAAAACCCTCAATAACTCAGCGCCCCACTACCTGTCCTCACTAAATCACCAAATACACCCCAGCCCGCTCCCTAAGGTCAAACAGTGACCTGCGCCTAGCGTCTCCCCGCATCACCTCTTCCCGTGATAGACTGCAGGATTTCTCACGCGCAGCCCCCACTCTCTGGAACACTCTCCCTCGTACTGTCAGACTTTCCCCTAACTTCTCTTCCTTCAAACGCTCCCTTAAAACTTTCCTATTTAGGGAAGCCTACCACCCAACTCACTGACGCAACCATCAATCACTCTCACCTTACAGTCCTCTCTTCCTGTTTCCAACCCCAACCCTTCTAGATTGTGAGTTCCTACGGGAATAGGTCCCTCATCTCCTCCTGTACTGTTTGTCAAATGTTGTTCAATGTATTGTAACCCTGTCTATACTGTGCTTATTGTACAGCGCTGCGGAATATGCTGGCGCTTTATAAATAAAGAATAATAATAATAATATGTATCAAACCTCTGGAGTTCACTTGACAAGACTATCAGGGTTAATCAAAGAGATCCCAATTGCTGGAGAAAGGTAACCGAACAGTGAAAATCAGCGTTCGGTTACCTTTCTTGGCCATTCGGCTATCCTGAGAGCAGGCAGTTTGTCAAATGTTGGCCAATTGCCTGCACATACGGTGCCTGTTCGGTGCCTGTTTGAGGGCAGTGAAATCCAGTGGTGTATTTAGGTTTTGTGCTGCCCTAGGCCTGACTAAACTCGTGCACCCCCTAATTTAAATTTGAGGCACCCCTTCCTGTCAAGGGCACACCTCTTCCTGGTTAATCCCCACCCTTCCTCTTTAAGCTCCACCTTCTCCTCTTAGAGCTCCGCCTTTTCCTCTCTTTATATTAAAAGTGGATACCAAGTGCCTACTTGTATATTTTGTATACCATTTCAAATGTATCTATTGAGATAAATAAAATTATGAAATGTTTAAATTCAAGCATTTTTACAAAGAACAGCCACGCATGTCAAGTATACTAGATCACAGTCGCTCTAATTGGTTGAACAATAAAATCCACAGAAACGTGCACTGCATATGAGCGTATCACAGAGCTGCACAGCAATAAAACCCACAGAAATGTGCACTGTGTATGAGCATATCACAGAACTGCACAGCAATAAAACTCACAGTAATGTGCAGTGTGTATGAGTGTATCCCAGAGCTCCAAGGCAATAAAACTCACAGTACTATGCAGCGTGTATCACAGAATCCACAGCAATAAAACTCCCAGCAATGCAATGTTTGGTGTGTGTCAGCGTATCAGAATCCACAGCAATAAAAATTCCAGCAATGCAATGTGAGGTGTGTATGAGTGTATCAGAATCCACAGCAATAAAACTCCCAGTAATGCAATGTGCGGGTCAGCGTATCAGAATCCACAGCAATAAAACTCCCAGCAATGCAATGTGCAGTGTGTATGAGTGCATCAGAATCCACTGCAATAAAACTCCCAGCAATGCAATGTGTGGTGTGTATGAGTGCATCAGAATCCACTGCAATAAAACTCCCAGCAAACCGAGTGTATATGAGCACACAGCAATTATTTATTCTACATTTACCGGCCTCTGTCCGCGGTAGGGCTGTGTGCAGAGTCAGCAGGGACTGTGTACAGACTCAGCAGGAGGTCCCTCCAGGCCACGTTAGGATCGCGGCTGTGCCTGTGCGTGGAGCCATCTTGTCAGCAGTGGGGTGCCACTGCCAGAGGGTGCACCGTGGCTTTTATTCCCTTCCTGGTGGGTGTTCAGTCCAGAATAGAGTGACAGTCCAGGTTAACGAAAGGGTGGGCAGCTGCATGCGTGTCACGTGGTTCAGCCAGTCAGGTGGTACTGAAACTCAGTACCACCTGACTGGCCGGACCGAGTGTGACCTGCACGTACGCAGCCTCACCAGGAGCCAGGCAGCTCAATGACAAATTTCTATCACTGCAGTGCTGGTTAAGGAAAGGTCCACTTTAAACAGCAGTAAGCAGACAGGGCTTCATATTCTGCTGATACCCCCCCTTTACCTGCTGTTTACTGTCATCTTCTCTCTCTGGACACAAATCACATCCCCCTTCTAGAGCTGCTGCGGGGCAGGGGAGGAGATATGGAGGGAGGAGAGGGGGATTTTTATTCTATTCGATTTTATTCCGTATGCAAACGCCATGCTCCGCTGCTCGTTGTTTGAGAACACAGCTCAAAGCTGACACACAGTGCCAGTGGCACCTCCTAGTACCCCCTAATGACACCCCAATAATCACTGGTACCTGGGGCGGCCCGCCCTCCGCCACTCCTCTAAGTACACCACTGCTCTGGTGATATGCTCACACACAAGTTTGGCGAACTGCCAGCAAGTACGGTGCTGTTTGAAGGCAGTGCAAATCCCCAGAGAGAAGTAATGGTTAATCTATTCAGAGAACACCAAACAGCAGAGAAATGTCAGTGAAATAACCTGATGTTCGGTGGTTTCAATCAGCAGGTTCAGGTATTCAGGCGAACCCCATAGGTTTCAATGTTAAAAATATTCCCATTTTTATGCAATATCTAATAAACCACTTATTATTTTAATCTGTAGTAAAAAGTCTTTATTTATTGATTATTTTTTTTTAGTACCATTTAGTAATTTTTCTGATTTTTTTGGGCAAAATCCTTTTTTTTAATATCGGTTCTTCTTTTTCTGTAACAGAACTTTTTATTATCAATCATAGGATCTTATATGTAAATTCCAGACATTTTCGTTCAGTAGTTCTTTTGAAAACAGCAGGCCATGGGTTTGCGGTGGCAGCATACAGCGGCCGACTCCATGCACTTTGGGGACCCTGCGGTGAATGGTGAATTCACTGCAGGGTGGGGAAATTTTATTCCCCGAAGTGCAGGGAACTACAGAACACCAAAATGTTGGCATCATTTCGGTGCTCTGTGAGTAACCCAATTAGTGGTGAGGTTTTTTGTTGCCCCCTGAAAAGTGAAAGCCTAGGCCTTGCCTACCCAGGACATACTTGAAAATTAGTGACATCTCAATGTTTCCTTCATGTTAAAATAGTTTGCAAAAGTAAAAAAAAAGATTTTTTTTTTTCTTTTTTTAGGGGTGGGGCCACCCGGCGGGCCGCCGCCCCCTGGAGAGTGCCGCCCTAGGCCTAGGCCTTGTTGGCCTAGGCCAAAATACACCAGTGCTGAAATCCCCATAGAGAAGCAATGCTTCGGCTATTCAGAGAACACAAACCAGCAGAGAAAAGTTGCCAAATTGCCCTGCTGTTCGGTGGCTTCATTCGACAGGTTTATTCAGGCGAATCCCATAGGCTTCAATATTAAAAATATTCCTGTTTTAATTCAATATCTAATAAACTTTTTTTATTTTAATCTGCAGCAAAAAGTCTCATTATTTATTGATTTTTTTAGGATCTTTAAGGCATTTTTTAGGATTTTTTTGCAATTTTTTTTCGGGTCTTTTTTAAAATAGTTTTTTCTGTATCTGCCCTTTTTATTATCATTCATTGGATCTTATATGTAAATTTCAGGCATTTTTGTTCCGTAGTTTCTTTGCAAATAGTGTTTCAATTTTCAAACATTCAAGCAAACTGTTTTTTTTTTCACTCCATTCGTCTGCGGTGTAGGGTGTTTCCAGCGGCTGCTCTGCGCTGTGATCGGCGGCTGCTCGGGTTTCTCCGGCGTGTTCAGCGGGGTTAATCCGGATGTTTTTGCGGGTTTCGGTGTGCGTTCGCCAGGTTTTGTGGTGAGTCTTTGTCGGGTTTGTGGCGGCTTTTCCCTGCACTACGATGGCCCTGTGGTGCTTGCTGAATACACCGCAGGGTCGCCGAAATGGGATCGCCGAATCGCACCGAATTGAAGAGAATGAAAAGTCACCGAATGTGCAGTGACTTTTCGATTCTCTTTGAATAACCCTGTATTTCCTGGATACTCAAAATATATAAACTTCTATAGTGTGTATACTGTCAGGGTTATTCAGAGAGAGGTGAAAAGCAGGAGAATGACTGGATAAGTGAAATTTCTAGGTTAAAATAGCCAAACCAGAAAAATTCTCCCATTTATCACACTTTCTGTATTCGCTATTTTGTCCTTAAATTTTCACTTCTCCAGTCATTCTCCTGCTTTTCACCACTCTCTGAATAACCCTGTGTATGTCCAAGCCGTGTGTGTAGGTGTGTATCTGTATATATGGATGTGTATATAGCTATGTATGTGTGTGTCTGTGAGTGTGTCTCTGTATACAGCTCTGTATGTGTGTGTACCTGGGTGCAGAGCTCCCATACAGTATGTCCCGGTTTTTGAGCCCAAATCCCCCTTTCCCTCTTCTTTTTCTAATGTTTGTCCTTTTAAGAACTCCCCAATATATTCAGGATGTGCAGGTGTATAACAGAGCTGCACAACAATAAACCTCCCAGCAATGAGGAGGTTAATATGTTTCAGCATAAAATGAAGTCATGTGACTCCCTGAATATACTGAATGAGCAGGTTTTTCCATCAATGGGTTTTTCTCCCCTGATGGCACAGCGGGCATATTCCAAGATGGCAATGTCAGGATTCATCGCACTCAAATTGTGCGAGAGTGGTTGAGGGAGCATGAGACATCATTTTCACACATGGATTGGCCACCGCACAGTCCAGACCTTAACCCCATTGAGGTTAATCTTTGGGATAATGTGCTGGAGAAGACTTTATGCAGCGCTGCGACTCTCCCATCATCAATACAAGTTCTTGGCCACAAATTAATGCCACTCTGGACACCAATAAATGCCGTGACATTGCATGAGCTTATCCAAACGATGCCGCGGCGAATGCGTGACGCAAACACAGCGAAATGCGACACAACCAGATATTACAGCGTGTGAGTTTTTCGTGATTTTGCTCCTTCCTTGCGTTTTTACGTTGTTCTCGTGTCAGCTGGATGTAGCAGTAGACGGAGGAACACATTAAGGTCTGGCATCGCTCCTGCCATGGGAGGAACGGGCAGATTTAAAAGCTTAAGCTGATTCACTTGGAATATCTGAGCAACGGAACAAATCGCCAACAAACCATTAAAAGGGAATCATGGTTTGGAAATGAATGTTGGATTCTTGTCTCAGTCTTTAATATCTCACAGACCGTGTTGGAAACATAATGGTTTAAGGCGATTAATGGACGACCGGTCGTTCTGTCGGCTTATCTAGGTCTTGATTTGCCAACAAATATTTTCATGCTCAGTTTTCTGTAGCGCTTCGCAAGTCATCCATGTGAATGCCAACGCGTTTTGCTTACAGTAAATTCATTTCGTTCTACGTGGAACAAAAAATTGAGACGTTTGCGAACCTTTTCCGTCTTACTACCTTTTGCTGTGATTGCGTCACGCATTCGCCACGGCGCCGTGTCGATAAGCTCATGCAATGTCACAGCATTTATTGGCGTTCAGAGTGGCATTAATTTGTGGCCATTGTCTTGTATTGATGATGGGAGAGTCGCGGCGCTGCGTAAAGTCTTCTCCAGCACATTATCCCAAAGATTAACCTCAATGGGGTTAAGGTCTGGACTGTGTGGTGGCCAATCCATGTGTGAAAATGATGTTTCATGCTCCCTCAACCACTCTCGCACAATTTGAGCCCGATGAATCCTGGCATTGCCATCTTGAAATATGCCCGCTGTGCCATCAGGGGGAGAAAAAAAACCATTGATGGAAAAATCTGCTCATTCAGTATATTCAGGGAGTCACATGACCTCATTTTTTGGGCTCACGATGTTGATGGACCTAGAACTGACCGACTGAAGCCACCCCAGATCATAACAGGCCTGTACGACAGGTGGGGACTTTTTGGGGGCTTGTAGGTGGTGTAGGATTTTTTTAGAAGGAAACCTATGATTGACACCTGAATACAAACTTTATAGTGTGTGGGGCCAATGGGAGCTAAGTTTCCTCTGCAAAAACAACAGAGGAACTGCGTTCCCCCACCTTCCCTGTACTTGTCTCTCTGACGTTTGCTGAATTAACCCTTTGTGCTTTCAGCGAGTGATCAGATGTTACTAAATAGCCCCTTGAATAATTATAATGATTTATATTTTTATCTGCTGGCAGAAGATTACGGTCAACTTGTTGTTCGCCCTACTTGACCGTGTGCCTGATAGAGGGAGTGAAAACATACACTTCATCAGGACATTTAGGTGAAAAAGATGCTCCGTATGAAGTGCACATGGTTCTTTTTCAATATAACGGCCCTATAAGGCAACCTTGACAGTTCAGATCACGGCTGTCAAACTCACGGCCCACCAGATGTCAATGCTTACAATTCCCAGAATTCCTTCAATGCAATAGATGGCCAGGGAATCATGGGAGTTGTAGTTCAGAAGCATCTAAGCAAGGCTCGAGTCGAGTGGGAACGCGCGGGAACGGCGTTCCCGCACTTCTCCCACAGCGGGAACGCTGCGGGAACGCAGCTTTCCCGCTGTGGCCCAAGCTCGAACGCTTTAGCAGGCGGCCGCCGCACATTGCCGACGGCCGCGTGCTTCCTACTAGAACGGCCGGTGACCAGAAGTGGAGCCGCTCGCCTGGCTGTTTCATCGATCCCAAGCGAGCGACTTCACTTCCTGTCAGCGGCCGCTAAAGCAGGAAGCACGCGGCCACCGGCAATGTGCGGCAGCAGCAGCAGAGGTGAGCTGGGCTGGGGGCAGTATCCATGAGACCTGGGGGGGAAGTATCCATGAGACCTGGGGGGCAGTATCAATGAGACCTGGGGGGGCAATATCCATGAGACCTGGGGCATATCCATGAGACCTGGGGGCAATAACCATGAGACCTGGGGCATATCCATGAGACCTGGGGGCATTATCCATGAGACCTGGGGGCAATATCCATGAGACCTGGGGCATATCCATGAGACCTGTGGCAATATCCATGAGATTCTGGGGGGGGCAATATCCATGAGGCCTGGGGGCATTATCCATGAGACCTGGGGGCAATATCCATGAGACCTAGGGCAATATCCATGAGACCTGGGGCATATCCATGAGACCGGGGCAATATCCATGAGACCTGGGGCATATCCATGAGACCTGGGGGCAATATCCACGAGACCTGGGGGCAATATCCATGAGACCTGGGGGCAATATCCACGAGACCTGGGGCATATCCATGAGACCTGGGGGGCATATCCATGAGACCTGGGGGGCATATCCATGAGACCTGGGGGCAATATCCATGAGACCTGGGGGCAATATCCACGAGACCTGGGGCATATCCATGAGACCTGTGGCAATATCCATGAGACCTTGGGGGGCAATATCCAAGAGACCTGGGGGCAATATCCATGAGACCTGGGGGCAATATCTACGAGACCTGGGGCATATCCACGAGACCTGTGGCAATATCCATAAGACCTGGGAGGGCAATATCCAAGAGACCTGGGGGCATATACCATGAGACCTGGGGGCAATATCCATGAGACCTGGGGGCATTATCCATGAGACCTGGGGGCAATATCCATGAGACCTGGGGCATATCCATGAGACCTGGGGGGCAATATCCACGAGACCTGGGGGCAATATCCATGAGACCTGGGGGCAATATCCACGAGACCTGGGGCATATCCATGAGACCTGGGGGCATATCCATGAGACCTGGGGCAATATCCATGAGACCTGGGGGCAATATCCACGAGACCTGGGGCATATCCATGAGACCTGTGGCAATATCCATGAGACCTTGGGGGCAATATCCAAGAGACCTGCGGCCAATATCCATGAGACCTGGGGGCAATATCTACGAGACCTGGGGCATATCCACGAGACCTGTGGCAATATCCATAAGACCTGGGAGGGCAATATCCAAGAGACCTGGGGGCATTATCCATGAGACCTGGGGGCAATATCCATGAGACCTGGGGGCAATATCCATGAGACCTGGGGGCATTATCCATGAACCTGGGGGGCAATATCCATGAGACCTGGGGCATATCCATGAGACCTGGGGGGGCAATATCCATGAGACCTGGGGGCAATATCCATGAGACCTGGGGGCAGTATCCATGAGACCTGGGGGCAGTATCCATGAGACCTAGGGCAGTATCCATGAGACCTGGGGGCAATATCCATGAGACCCTGGGGCATTATCCATGAGAGCCGGGGGCATTATCCATGAGAGCTGGGGGCATTGTCCATGAGACCTGGTGGGCATTATCCATGAGAGCTGGGGGCAGTATCCATGAGACCTGGGGGCATATCCATGAGACCTGGGGGCATTATCCATGAGACCTGGGGGCAATATCCATGACACCTGGGGGCAATATCCATGACACCTGGGGCATATCCATGAGACCTGGGGGCAGTATCCATGAGACCTGGGGGCAATATTCATGAGACCTGGGGGCAGTATCCATGAGACCTGGGGGCATATCCATGAGAGCTGGGGGCATTATCCATGAGAGCCAGGGCAGTATCCATGAGACCTGGGGCAATATATACCCATATGAGCTGGGGGAAATTATGTCCATGTGATCTGGGGGCAATTATATCGATGTGAACTGGGGAATATATATCCATATAACCAGTGCTGTGCATATTATTCTTGGGGTTCAGTGCTGTGTATATTATTATGGGGGCTCAGTGTTGTGCATGTTATTATGTTATTCTTGGGGCTCAGTGCTGTGTATGTTATTCTGGGGGTTCAGTGCTGTGTATGTTATTTTGGGGGCTCAGTGCTGTGTATATTATTCTGGGGGTTCAGTGCTGTGTATGTTATTCTGGAGGTTCAGTGTTGTGTATATTATTCTGGGGGCTCAGTGCTGTGTATATTATCCTGGGGCTCAGCGCTGTGTATGTCATTCTGGGGGGTTCAGCGCTGTGTATGTTATTCTGGGGGCTCAGTGCTGTGTTTGTTATTCTGGGGGTTCAGCGCTGTGTATGTTATTCTTGGGGCTCAGTGCTGTGTATATTATCCTGGAGGCTCAGTGCTGTGTATATTATTCTGGGGGCTCAGTGCTGTGTTTGTTATTCTGGGGGCTCAGCGCTGTGTATGTTATTCTGGGGGCTCAGTGCTGTGTTTGTTATTCTGGGGGTTCAGCGCTGTGTATGTTATTCTTGGGGCTCAGTGCTGTGTATATTATTCTGGGGGCTCAGTGCTGTGTATATTATTCTGGGGCTCAGTGCTGTGTTTGTTATTCTGGGGGTTCAGCGCTGTGTATATTATTCTGGGGGTTCAGCGCTGTGTATATTATTCTGTATATTATTCTGTGTATATTATTCAGCGCTGTGTATATTATTCTGGGGGTTCAGTGCTCTGTATGTTATTCTGGGGGCTCAGCGCTGTGTATGTTATTCTGGGGGTCCAGTGCTGTGTATATTATTTTGGGGGCACAGTGCTGTGTATATTATTCTGGGGGGTCTGTGCCTGGATATATATATATATTATATATAAAATGCGTTAGTCCAGTTGCCACAATCACGAGTATACCTGTACATAGTGATACCTTTCACTGAGGTAACTGAGTATAGTTTCCAGGTTACACTCTTGAAAGTTTGTCTTTTAAATGTAAAGTTAATCCAATAAAAATGGTATCACCACGTACTGCTATACTCGGAATATACAGTATATATATTTTCTTCAGGTAATGGGGGTTGTGGAATTCGTGGGTGAGTTCCCTCACTTTTTTTCCCAGGACTTGACTCCTGCATCTAAGGGTGCCAGAGCTTGACAGACCTGCTCTAGATCTTTCCCACGAGGATCAGCCAATCTCATTAGTACCGGAGCATCTTGGGAGATGTAGTTTCAACACATCTGGAGGGCCAAGGTTGCTTGCCCTTACTATAAGGTGTCATTAGCTTTTGAGTGGTCTTCTAGATATTGCATGGTCATCGGTGTTGGTTTTCGGGCTTAATTGGATCAGATTCCAGTTGAAATGGGCAGTGAAACACATATAGGACACAAGCAGTCAGTGCAATATATTACGAGCAACACGTATCCCTTAAATATAGGAAAAAGAAAGAGATAAATAAGTTAAAATCAAACAATTCCCCCCAGATCTGCAGCGGAATATTCACCCGGAAAAAGGCCCTTTTGTTCTTTTTATAAAGACCTTCTAGAAGGACGAGACCAAGAACATCTTCCTTAATAAAGGTTATAGGAATGTACAGGGCTGGGGAAATGGAGGACGAATGGAGGACGACTGGATCTCACCAAGTTTTATTCACTGGACACGTCCGAGGAGTTAAATAAACAATTTATGGAGGATACACAGACACAGAAGTTAGAAAAAAAAGTAAAGCGCGGTCTTAAAAAACGTATAAAACGAAATAAACACAAATGATCACATATTTTGGCCCAATCTAAGTTTCTGAGTGAGTTTGTGCAGGTAATACAAATTTCACAACATTAAAATTAAATTAAAATGATATATTTTAACCCTTTCACTACCATGATGATGTTGAGACGATCGCAGTACTAGACTCAGCAGCCTTAGGTCATGTGGACACGATCTGGAGCTATGCTGTGTCACTGCGAATGAAGTTAAATTGTTGCAAACTATTGTCGTGTGCATTTGGACTCCAGAACGTGCCCCTAAAGTTTCAGCACCGTGGACATGGTACCCGAGGCGCTGACGCTTTTATAAAAAACACTTGTAGGCAGCAGGATGTCCTGGCGCTACGCTGAAGAGGCCCACCAACCTCCAAAAAAGCCACAAAAACCGACACAGCGTGCTGCGCAAGTACCAGATCCCTCGGAAATTTATTGGAGCACAAACAGCAGAATAAAAATCAACGTTTCGGCAACTCGCTCCTTATTGGCCTCCCCAATGCCCCTATTTCCCCTTTCTGTAATGAATGCAGGTGCCAGGCTTATTTTTCTCACCAGGCGCACCTCGCGTACCTCCCCCCTCTGCCGGTCCCTCCATTGGTTTCCTGTATGTTTCAGGATACAGTTTAAAATACTGGCGCTCACATCGCTCAATAACTTGACCCCCTCTTAGGCTGGGGTCAGACCAGCGCACTTTTAACGTGCGTTTAGGCGCACTTAATCACGGCCGCACTAGCAGCAAATGACGGGCAATGACGGCCAATATACGAAGTACGGTCGCATGAAAGTCCGGCTGCTCAACGCAAGTGGAAAATGAACGCATTTTTTCGAGAACACAGAACCGCTAGTGCGGACGTACAGAGTGCGCTGCGCCCGCTAGCGGTGTGTGTGTGTGATTTGGATACGTCAGACCCTGCTCATGTCCGGCCAACATAACGTCCAGACACCCAAAGTTTCCTGGTTTGGATCCGTAAAAAATCACGCACAAAAATGCGCATCGTATGACCGTTTTCGCGTATTCCGTGAAAAAATATGTCAATGCGTTCGGACGCACTTTTTTACGTTCGCGTGTAAAAATGCTTTCGTTTGACCCTCGCCTAAAAGGTCTTCACTGCTCCACAAGCACATCCCATCTAGACAACTCCAGTCAACGGGTGATCTCCACCTGTCATCTGTCTACGCACACGCTGCCAATTCTCGTCTCAAAGACTTTGCAAGGGCAGCTCCGTCCTGTGGAATGACTTGCCTCATCCTATCAAACTCTCCCCTGATCTTCAGTCCTTCAAGAATTCCCTCAAAACTAGGGATGTGCGTTTCGGGTTTCGGAATTTCGGAATTTTCACGAAATTTCACGATTCGTGTTTTCGGATCCGGCCGATTTTCCGAAAATTATTACATCCGAAAATGGCAGATCCGAAAAGTTTTCCGAGCCGAAACGAAATATTTTCGGAATTTTCGAATGTACTTGAAATGTGTCAAATCGAAATTTATTGCTTTGAAACGAGGAGAACAGACGTTCCGAAAAAACGAAAATTTCCGAAAATACGAAAAGTCGATACAAAAAACAAGCTAAGTGACACGAAAATACGAAAAATGGTCGAAATTCCGGGAAAAAATGTACACGAAAAACGAGTCGAGCCGAACCGAATCGAAACAGAAATCGGTCGAAACGAGCCGAATCGGAAAGTTTAAAAATCCGAAAAATCGAATCGAACCGAAAAAGAAATCGGTGCACAAGCCTACTCAAAACCCATCTCTTCAGATTAGCTACCACATCACAGATGCAACTCATTCCTCTGCTCACCTACTCACATAGGATTGAAGCTTCTTCTATGGCCCCACCATTCCTGAACCACTGGCACCAATGATCCTGCCGTCCAATAATACTCCCCTCGTCTTCCTCAACCCCAATCCCTCTAGACTATAATCTCCTATGAGCAGGGCCCCCTACACCTCTTGTTTCCATCATATGTCCATTTATCTGTATCTTGTTCCCTTTGGTTATTGTAAAGCGCTGCGGAAACTGTTGGCGCTATATAAATGGTAAATAATAATAATAATAATAATATACTTTTAAAAACCAGCTGGATGATGTCTCTAATGGTCTTTTCCTCCGCTGATCCTGCACGAAGACCAGAACTGCAGTAACTCCATTTGGCCTCATTAATTATATTGATATTTACTAAAAAAAAATAAAAATAAACAATAATCCTACACATTTTCCCCTAAATAACTCTTTCTACAAACCTATTAGGAGGTTATTCACTAACCTCAGAATTGGTCCCGAAATTACACCAAACTGTGAATTTCACCACGCGTTGCAATTTTGGGGCAATTATTCCATCTAAAAAGCTGTCACTACGCCTGTATTTGGTGAATTTACAGCTTTTAGATGGAATAATTGCCCCGAAATTGCAACGCGTGGTGAAATTCACTGTTCGGTGTAATTTCGGGACCAATTCTGAGGTTAGTGAATAACCTCCTAAGGCTGGGGTCAGACCAGCGCACTTTTAACGTGCGTTCTGGCGCACATAATTACGGCCGCACTAGCAGCAGATGACGGGCAATGACGGCCAATATACGATGTACGGCCGCACAAAAGTCCGGCCGTGCAACGCAAGTGGAATTTGAACGCATTTTTCTGAGAACGCTGAACCGCTAGTACTGACGTACTGAGTGCGCAGCTGCGGCATAGCGGCGTGTGTGCGTGATTAGGAGATGTCAGACGCTGCTAATGTCCAGCCTACATAACGTCCAGACGCAAAAAGAGTTTTATTGACGATCCGTACAAAATCACGCCCGAAAATGCGCGTCGTCTGACTGTTTTTGCGCATTCCGTGAAAAAATACGTCAATGCGTTCGGACGCACTTTTTCACGTTCGCGGGGAAAAATGCTTTCGTCTGACCCTAGCCTAAAAGGTGAAATTCACCAAAATACAGCGCAATTCAGCAGCACCGAAACTGTCCCATAGAAGACTTCTGTGTCTTCTATTCACAGAACGCTAAACTGCGCCGAAATTGCTGCGAAACGGCCTGATTTTCAGTGTTTCAATTCAGCAGATTTAAACAGGTGAATCCCATAAGATTCAATATAAAAAAGTAATAACTTTTTCAAAAAACATTTTTAAAAGAACTTTTATTCTTTTTATCTTTTGCAAAAATATAAATTTTTTAATCTATTTAAAGACGTTTTTGTGTTTTTTTAGACAATTTTCTTTTATCTATTAAAAGACGTTTTTGTATTTTTTAGACAAAATATTTTTTTAAAGACTTTATTATTTTTTTAAAGGACCTTTTTTATTGTTTAGACGCATTTTTTTACGGATTTAAACTCCTATTTTGAGGAAAGGAGAATTTCTTCTTTTTTTTCTCAAGTTCGGTGGAATTCGGCGCAATTCGAAGCTTATTGGCAACGTCGGCTGCTTCGTCGTCTCCAATTTTGGTAAAATTTGGTGACCATTCGCTAAATAGTGAAATAACCGTATTTTCGGTGAAATAAAATCACCAAAGTAGGCCGAAATGCGTCGACAAACAAAACACTTTAAGGGTCCTTTGTGAATAGACCCGTAAAAATACAAAACATCAGTGTATGAAGAAAAAGAGAACCTCTGTCTCTCGGGCTCTATTACATTCTTTGCGGAAAAAAGCTTGCGCAGCACAAATTGTTTTGCACGCAGCGTTGAACGTTAACGCGCGTAAATTAACGCTGGTATCACGATCCGAGCGCATCTTTTCATTCGTCCGAAAATATTGCGTGTAAAAAAGACGCGCGAAAACTAGCGCGCATTAACCTTGCGCGCAGAAATTGGTGGGCGGACTGTTTTTTCACTCGATTCAGCCAATCAGAATTAAGAACTACAATTGTCTCCCAATCTGAGTATATATGCTGCAGCAATAATTAAAACACGCACAACCTCTCAATTTTATTGTTTGGGTATGTGTAGATTGTGTAACTATACTTTGCTGTATTTTTTTTTTTTCGTGTTGTTGTATTTGGTTTCGGCCAGGACGTTCAGATTTGCAGTTACCACCAGCTTTTCAAAGACGTTAAAATTATGCGCGCAAACGTCGTTCGTAAAAAGTTGCGCGTCGATTGTAATACCATCCGCGTACCAGCGCCGCACAAATGCATTTGCGCTCACAATGTTAAGTATGGGATGCGCGCACCAACTTGCGTTCGCGCCTTTTTTTTCCCCTCGCGTTAATGCGTTTTTGCGCACGTGCAAAATTGTGCGCGAAGAGTGTCTTTAATTAGATTTTATCCTATTGTTGTTCTCGTCATGCCCTCTAGGTGTCCCTCTTGTACAGCTTTAGTCGTGCATTTAAAGTATGCTTTTATGGCATTTTCACTTCCTTTGCACGCTGCACTGCTAGTTTATGCTTTAATATATTTAAATGTCAGGCCTTAAAGAATAAGAATACATTATGTGAAACAACATTTTTTTATTGTGATTTTTTTTTCAAATGCAAATATTTTTCCTTTATTTGGATCCGATGCTTTGATCGGATCAGCTGATCATCTATACAGATATCACAAGCAGCGTTTACCAACTTAAATGCATGACTGCACGGATTTACAGAAATTCTGAATGTTTGGATTCCAGAATTTGTAGAAGTCTGTCGCAGGATAGGATGTACTATATCTTATGTTTGTTACATATAGCTAAAGGTATATGGATAGATAGGTATTGTTTCCATCCTAATTCCGTTTATCTGTACCTTGTTTCCTTTGGTTATTGTAAAGCGCTGCGGAAACTGTTGCCGCTATATATATGATGATAATAATAATGATAGATAGGTAGACATACAGACAGATACAGAGACTGATCCATTGATGGATAGATAGAGGGTTAAATATATATGAATGGTTAGAGAGAAACAGAGAAAAATATAGATACAGTTGTGTTCAAAATTATTCAACCCCCACTGAAATTGAGTGTTTTGGCCAGTTTGACATTGATTTTGATCATTCAGTCATCTTGCTTACAATTAAATCAAAGAGGCACGTGTAGGTCAGACAAATATAACATAACATTTATAATGAAATAACCACAAATGTCTTTTCTGTGCTCACATCATTATCAGTTTTATTCAACCCCCAAGTGACATTCAATCTTAGTACTTAGTACAACATCCTTTTACAGTTATAACAGCTTTTAAACGTGAAGCATAGCTTGACACAAGTGTCTTGCAGCGATCTACGGGTATCTTCGCCCATTCGTCATGGGCAAAAGCCTCCAGTTCAGTCACATTCTTAGGCTTGCGCACTGCAACTGCTTTCTTTAAGTCCCACCAGAGGTTCTCAATCGGATTTAAGTCAGGTGACTGCGATGGCCACTCCAAAATGTTCCAGCCTTTAATCTGCAACCATGCTCTAGTGGACTTGTGTCATGCCTCAGCGGTGGTTGCGGTCCCGGCGTCCCTCCCCGCGGCTCCGGGGTCGGCGTCTCCCCCGCATCCTGTCTCTGCGCTGTATGCGTGCGCGCCGCCGGCGGCTCCAGATTTAGCCCCTCCGGCGGCGCGACGTCATCACACCTCCATGTGACCCGTTGTTGGACAATCGGCAGGCAGGGCGCGAGATTTAAACCTGCTCTAACCATTCCTCGATGCCCTTTCGTGGTTCTGCTTGTCTGACCCTTAAGTGCTTGCATATCTTCTCTTTGACGGATATTCTGTGTATGACCTGGCTTTCTAATTTTGACTTGTGTACCTCCATATCCCTTGACCCGGCTATTGTTACTCGACTCTGCTTTTTGCCTGTCCCTTACTGTGGTTTATATATACCACTCCTTACATACCTGTCTGAAACACCAGCCACTCCAAGGACTGGTTCCTGTCCTCCTCGTGAGTCCCTGCCTTATAGGTTCACCTCTAGTATTTGCGGAACCCAGCCATTGCAAGGACTGGTATCACATCTAGGATTTTGGTCACCTATTGCTTTATTGGTACTGTTGTAGTACACCGTTCACTTTACGTGTGTTGGCCTGACATCAGATTCACCCCTTGCTAATTGCATAATCCAGCCAACTCAAGGACTGGTATCACAATTAGCATTTGGGCCTTCTGTTATTTTATAGGGTTGACCGCTTTTATACCCTCGGGTACGTGACTGTGCCTGACATCGTTAGAGGCGCCTCCTCCCACCAACCCGCCTATTTCTGAACCGTTTGCCACGCCGAGCCCGTGTCCCAATTTGCTTCCACCGATACGTTATGGTGGCGATCCTATTGCCTGTAGAGGATTTATGAACCAGATCTCAATCCACTTTGAGCTAAACCCTTGGTCCTACCCCACAGATCGTGCGAAGGTAGCCTTTGTCATTAATCATCTGGCTGATAAAGCATTGTGTTGGGCTAACCCCCTTTGGGATACTGACAAACCCATTGTGTACAACTATCGGGAATTTATGACTGCTTTCCGCAGAGTGTTTGACCCCCCTGGTCGTAAAACCAATGCCGCTAAATCTTTGTTACGCCTGCGCCAAGGTGCTAAATCCCTGGGTGATTATGCACTGGAGTTTAGATCCTTAGCTTCTGAATTAAATTGGAACGATGAGACTTTGATAGCAGTGTTCTTAGAGGGTTTGAACGATGAGCTCCAGGACGAAGTAGCGGCCCGAGATCTTCCAGACGCTCTGGAGGATCTGATCACTTACTTGTCCTTTATAGATGAACGCTTCCGCCATCGCAAGAATACGAAGGATAAAGCTAGAAAAACACCTCTTAGGGTGCCTTCCCAACCCCTTTTTCCCGCACTCCCAGAGTCTACTGATCTTCCCGAGCCCATGCAGCTAGATAGCACTAAACTCCCTGAATCCGAAAAGCAACGCCGTCGACGTGAGGGATTATGCATATATTGTAGTTTAGGGGGCCATTTGCTTAAAGGCTGTTCCAAACGTCCTCAGGGCCCTACGGGAAACTTGCGTGCCTAAGTGCCTCTAGGGGTCAACTCTTAGGTTCATTTCCCTCGTCCCCTAAACTCGAAAATAGACTCCGGGTTCCGGTCACTCTCTGTTTTGAGAGCCCCCTCAACCCGGTGCATCTCTATGCCCTGGTTGACTCTGGTGTAGCCGATAATTTTATCGATCTTGCTTTTGCTCGTAAACACGCTATTCCTTTGATAGAAAAAAAAAACACCCCTTCTGGTACAAGCCATTGACGGTAGACCCCTTGAAACCCCTTTTGTCCTCTTCGAGACTCCAGACATTATTGTTAAAACAGGATTATGTCATATAGAAAAGATGTTCTTTCATGTCATTTCTTCACCCTCCTATCCCGTCGTTCTGGGGTATCCTTGGTTAACTCGCCATAACCCTGTAATAGATTGGCGTGCTCGTCAAATCGCGAAGTGGGATAATGATTGCATGTCTTCCTGTATTGAGATCCCCTTATCTGTCAACGTCCTGAATTTACCTACGGCTCCTCCTCTGACGACTACTATACCTACTCCGTACTTTGATTTGGCACCCGTATTCAATAAGACAGAGGCCGATAGACTACCCCCACATCGTTCGTACGATTGTGCTATCGACCTTCTTCCCAGTACCACTCCTCCTAGAGGGGCTGTCTACCCTTTATCTGAAAAGGAGCATAAGGTATTGGAGGAGTATATTACTGATTCCCTTACTAAAGGGTTTATTCGTCCCTCTTCCTCTCCCGCTGGAGCAGGATTTTTCTTTGTTCAGAAAAAAGGAGATCTCAGACCGTGCATTGACTTCCGAGGGTTGAACAAAATTACCGTTAAAAATGCATACCCCATTCCACTCATCCCCGAGTTATTTGATCGCCTGAAATATTCTAAAATATTTTCTAAATTGGATCTCAGAGGAGCCTACAACCTGATTCGAATCAAGAACGGGGATGAGTGGAAAACTGCGTTCAATACTAGATTAGGGCACTACAAATACCTAGTTATGCCCTACCCTTTGGTTTATGCAACGCCCCAGCAGTGTTTCAGGCATTTATTAATGATGTGTTACGGGAATATACCCCCTGTTTTGTCGTGGTCTACCTTGACGATGTGTTGATACATTCCCCCGATTTGAAAACCCACCATCAACATGTACGACTCGTCTTGTCCAAACTGTTATCCAATGGTCTCTATTGTAAACTCGAGAAATGCTTATTTGACATCCAACAGGTAAAATTTTTAGGTTATGTTATCTCTTCCTCTGACTTCATGATGGACCCCAAGAAACTAGATGCCATCGTTAAATGGCCTCTTCCCAAGGGTCTCAAGGCCATTCAAAGATTTATAGGCTTCTCTAACTATTACAGGAGATTTATTAAGGGTTTCTCGTCCATCATAGCACCCATTACAGCAGGGACTAAAAAGGGAATTCATACTCAAGATTGGCCTCCCATAGCTTTAGAGGCTTTCGAGAAGTTAAAAACGGCATTTTCCACTGCTCCCATCCTCCATCACCCCGATCCTACTAGACCCTTCGTAGTAGAAGTGGATCCTCAGAGACCGGGGTAGGAGCTGTGTTATCCCAACGTCCGGCCGACGACAAACCTATGCAACCTTGTGGTTTTTATTCTAGGAAACTGACACCTACCGAGGTCCGTTACGACATTGGTGACAGGGAACTGCTAGCCATTATACTCACCATAAAGGAATGGCGCCACCTCTTAGAGGGGTCTAATTGTCCGTTCTCCATTATTACTGACCATAAGAATCTGATTTACCTGTCCAAGGCTAAAAGGTTGAACCCCAGACAAGCCCGATGGGCCCTCTTTCTTACCCGATTTGACTTCCTCATTTCTTACAGACCCGGGTCTAAAAATATTAAGGTTGATGCACTCTCCAGACAGTACGAACCCCTATCTACTCAAGTATCGGTACCAGTCCCCATAGTTCCCGAAAGGAAAATATTAGCCTCTCTGAGTACACAGGTCGAATCTCCTTTATGGAACCTTTTACTGTCAAAACAGTCTCTAGCACCTCCGTCTAAACCACATAATAAACTATTTGTTCCTCCTGTAGAGGTACCCACTGTTTTATGACTTTTTCACGAATCCAAATTTGCTGGACATTTTGGGGTAAAAAAAAATCTAAACTTCATTAAAAGAAACCTTTGGTGGCCTACACTTACCAATGATGTTAAAGACTATTTAACCACGTGTTTTGTTTGTACCCGTTCTAAACCCTCCCGCCTTAGCCCTACTGGCCTTCTCCAACCTCTACCTGTCCCTGAGCACCCTTGGTCTCATTTAGCTATGGACTTCTTGGTGGAACTAACCCCTTCACTTGGCCATACAGTGATTTTTGTAGTTGTTGATCGCTTCTCTAAAATGGCACATTTCATTCCGTTAAGGAAACTCCCCTCCTCTAGCGAGCTAGTACAGATTTTTACCAAAGAAATATTCAGACTTCATGGTATCCCGAATGTTCTCGTCTCGGATCGCGGTTCTCAATTTATCTCTAAGTTTTGGAGAGGCTTCTGTCACCAGTTAGGTGTCAAACTGTCCTTTTCTTCCACGTACCACCCGCAAACGAATGGATTAGCCGAAAGAACCAATCAAACGCTCGAGACTTATTTAAGGTGTTTTATTTCAGACGCACAAGATGATTGGGTTACTCTATTACCATGGGCGGAGTTAGCATATAACAATGCCACATCGCAATCGACTAAGTATTCTCCTTTTGAAATAGTCACTGATATGCATCCCACCGTTTTCCCATCCTCGTTTCCACCTCAGAATATTCCTGCCCTGGAGGAACACCTGAGCAATCTCCGTGCGATTTGGGAACGGACCAGAATAACTCTTGAGTCAGCTTCTTTGGCTCAGAAGCGTTCAGCAGACAACAAATGCAGGCCTCCGCCGGTTTACCACGTAGGGGACAGGGTTTGGCTCAGCACACGCCACATCCGGTTGAAAGTCCCTTCCATGAAACTCGCACCTCGATTTATAGGCCCGTATAGAATTCTTCGGTGCATTAATCCCGTATCTTACGCTCTGCAGTTGCCTGTCTCTCTTCGTATCCCTAACTCCTTTCATGTCTCCTTACTAAAACCACTCTTGTGCAACCGTTTTACCCGTCCTGACTCTCCTCCTCCTGTAGTGGTAGCCGGGACTCCCGAGTATGAAATTGAGTCCATTCTAGATTCCCGTCATTTTCGTAATCTGTTGCAGTATCTGGTTCATTGGGCTGGTTATGGTCCCGCGGATCGCACATGGGTTTCATCACGTGACGTTCATGCTCCCCGTTTGGTATCCGCTTTCCATCGTCGTTTCCCTGATAGACCAGCTCCTGGCCGCCCGGTGGGTGTTCCTCGGGGTGGGGGTGCTGTCATGCCTCAGTGGCGGTTGCGGTCCCGGCATCCCTCCCCGCGGCTCCAGGGTCGGCGTCTCCCCCACATCCTGTCCCTGCGCTGTATGCGCGTGCGCCGCCGGCAGCTCCGGATTTAGCCCCTCCGGCGGCGAGACGTCATCACACCTCCATGTGACCCGTTGTTGGCCAATCGGCAGGCAGGGCGTGAGATTTAAACCTGCTCTAACCATTCCTCGATGGTTATCGCAAGGACTGGTATCGCATCTAGGATTTTGGTTACCTATTGCTTTATTGGTACTGTTGTAGTACACCTTTCACTTTACGTGTGTTGGCCTGACATCAGATTCACCCCTTGCTAATTGCATAACCCAGCCAACTGGTATCACAATTAGCATTTGGGCCTTCTGTTATTTTATAGGGTTGACCGCTTTTATACCCTCGGGTACGTGACTGTGCCTGACAACTTGGAGGTATGCTTGGGATCATTGTCCTGTTGAAAGGTCCAACGTCTCCCAAGCCTCAGGTTTGTGACGGACTGCATCACATTGTCATCCAATATCTCCTGGTACTGAAGAGAATTCATGGTACCTTGCACACGCTGAAGCTTCCCTGTACCTGCAGAAGCAAAACAGCCCCAAAGCATGATTGACCCCACGCCATGCTTCACAGTAGGCAAGGTGTTCTTTTCTTCATAGGCCTTGTTCTTCCTCCTCCAAACATAGCGTTGATCCATGGGCCCAAACAGTTCTAATTTTGTTTCATCAGTCCACAGAACACTATCCCAAAACTTCTGTGGTTTGTCCACATGACTTTTGGCATACTGCAATCGACTATTCTTATTCTTTGGAGACAGCAAGGGGGTGCGCCTGGGAGTTCTGGCATGGAGGCCTTCATTACGCAGTGTGCGCCGTATTGTCTGAGCTGAACCTTCAGTACCCACATCTGACAAATCTTTTCTCAGTTCCTCAGCAGTCACACGGGGACTTTTCTCCACTCTACGCTTCAGGTAGCGCACAGCAGTCGAAGTCAGCATCTTCTTTCTGCCACGACCAGGTAGCGTTTCAACAGTGCCCTTTGCCTTGAATTTGCAAATGATGCTTCCTATGGTCTCTCTTGGTATGTTTAACATCTTTGCAATCTTCTTATAGCCATTGCCCTTCCTGTGAAGAGTAATCACCTCTTCTCTTGTCTTCCCGGACCATTCTCTTGACTTCACCATGTTTGTAACCACACCAGTAAATGTCTAGAAGGAGCTGAGTATCACAGTCATTTTAAAGCTGCCTAATTGGTGCTTATTATGCTTTATTGCTGCTCCGTGACATCCACAGGTGTTTTCAATACCTGATTGAAAACAATTGAATGAACCTCTATTCTTTAGAGTTGTAGTCTTTAAGGGGTTGAATAATTGTGTCAATGAATAATTCACAAAAGAAATATTTACTACTGTATTACAAAACCAATTGATGTCATTTTAGTTGCATATGGTTCTTTAAAAAGTCCTTGTAGGATTTCATTCTGAATACAATTACAAATGTCACTAAATTCCCTAAAACCCTTTACAGCATTGGGGGTTGAATAATTTTGAACACATAGATAGGGATAGATAGATATGGGATAGATAGATATGGGATAGATAGATATGGGATAGATAGATATGGGATAGATAGATATAGGATAGATAGATAGAGGGATAGATAGATAGAGGGATAGATATGGGATAGATAGATATGGGATAGATAGATAGAGGGATAGAAAGATAGAGGGATAGATAGATAGATAGATAGATATGGGATAGATAGATAGCTATGGGATAGATAGATATGGGATAAATAGATAGATATGGTATAGATAGATAGATATGGGATAGATAGATATGGGATAGATGGATATGGGATAGATATGAGATAGATAGAGGGATAGATAGATAGATAGATAGATATGGGATAGATAGATATGGGATAGATATGAGATAGATAGAGGGATAGATAGATAGGGGGATAGATAGATATGGGATCGATTAGATATGGGATAAATAGATAGATATGGGATCGATAGATATGGGATCGATAGATAGATATGGGATCGATAGATAGATATGGGATTTCATTCTGAATACAATTGCAAATGTACACTAAATTCCCTAAAACCCTTTACAGCATTGGGGGTTGAATAATTTTGAACACAACTGTAGATATAGGATAGATAGATAGATATGGGATAGATAGATAGATATGGGATAGATAGATATGGGATAGATAGATATGGTATAGATACAGTTGTGTTCAAAATTATTCAACCCCCACTGAAATTGAGTGTTTTGGCCAGTTTGACATTGATTTTGATCATTCAGTCATCTTGCTTACAATTAAATCAAAGAGGCACGTGTAGGTCAGACAAATATAACATAACATTTATAATGAAATAACCACGAATGTCTTTTCTGTGCTCACATCATTGTCAGTTTTATTCAACCCCCAAGTGACATTCAATCTTTAGTACTTAGTACAACATCCTTTTACAGTTATAACAGCTTTTAAACGTGAAGCATAGCTTGACACAAGTGTCTTGCAGCGATCTACGGGTATCTTCGCCCATTCGTCATGGGCAAAAGCCTCCAGTTCAGTCACATTCTTAGGCTTGCGCACTGCAACTGCTTTCTTTAAGTCCCACCAGAGGTTCTCAATCGGATTTAAGTCAGGTGACTGCGATGGCCACTCCAAAATGTTCCAGCCTTTATTCTGCAACCATGTTCTAGTGGACTTGGAGGTATGCTTGGGATCATTGTCCTGTTGAAAGGTCCAACGTCTCCCAAGCCTCAGGTTTGTGATGGACTGCATCACATTGTCATCCAATATCTCCTGGTACTGAAGAGAATTCATGGTACCTTGCACACACTGAAGCTTCCCTGTACCTGCAGAAGCAAAACAGCCCCAAAGCATGATTGACCCCCTCGCCATTCTTCACAGTAGGCAAGGTGTTCTTTTCTTCATAGGCCTTGTTCTTCCTCCTCCAAACATAGCGTTGATCCATGGGCCCAAACAGTTCTAATTTTGTTTCATCAGTCCACAGAACACTATCCCAAAACTTCTGTGGTTTGTCCACATGACTTTTGGCATACTGCAGTCGACTCTTCTTATTCTTTGGAGACAGCAAGGGGGTGCGCCTGGGAGTTCTGGCATGGAGGCCTTCATTACGCAGTGTGCGCCGTATTGTCTGAGCTGAAACTTCAGTACCCACATCTGACAAATCTTTTCTCAGTTCCTCAGCAGTCACACGGGGACTTTTCTCCACTCTACGCTTCAGGTAGCGCACAGCAGTCGAAGTCAGCATCTTCTTTCTGCCACGACCAGGTAGCGTTTCAACAGTGCCCTTTGCCTTGAATTTGTGAATGATGCTTCCTATGGTCTCTCTTGGTATGTTTAACATCTTTGCAACTTCTTATAGCCATTGCCCTTCCTGTGAAGCGTAATCACCTCTTCTCTTGTCTTCCTGGACCATTCTCTTGACTTCACCATGTTTGTAACCACACCAGTAAATGTCTAGAAGGAGCTGAGTATCACAGTCTTTTTAAAGCTGCCTAATTGGTGCTTATTATGCTTTATTGCTGCTCCGTGACATCCACAGGTGTTTTCAATACCTGATTGAAAACACTTGAATGAACCTCTGTTCTTCAGAGTGGTAGTCTTTAAGGGGTTGAATAATTGTGTCAATGAAGAATTCACAAAAGAAACATTTACTACTGCATTACAAAACCAATTGATGTCATTTTAGTTGCATATGGTTCTTTAAAAAGTCCTTGTAGGATTTCATTCTGAATACAATTACAAATGTACACTAAATTCCCTAAAACCCTTTACAGCATTGGGGGTTGAATAATTTTGAACACAACTGTAGATAGATATGGGATAGATAGATAGATATGGGATAGATAGATAGATAGATATGGGATAGATATATAGATAGATATGGGATAGATAGATATGGGATAGATAGATATGGGATAAATAGATAGATAGATAGATAGATAGATAGATATGGGATAAATAGATAGATAGATAGATAGAGATAGATAGATAGATAGAGGGATAGATAGATAGATAAAGGGATAGATAGATAGATAGATATGGGATAGATAGATATGGGATAGATAGATATGGGATAGATATGAGATAGATAGATATGGGATAGATATGAGATAGATAGATAGATAGATAGGAGGGATAGATAGATATGGGATAGATAGATATGGGATAGATAGATATAGGATAGATAGATAGATATGGGATAGATAGATATGGGATAGATAGATATGGGATAGATAGATAGATATAGGATAGATAGATATGGGATAGATAGATAGATAGATAGATAGATAGATATGGGATAGATAGATATGGGATAGATAAATAGATATAGGATAGATAGATAGATAGATAGATATGGGATAGGGGATAGATAGATAGATAGATAGATATGGGATAGATAGATATGGGATAGATAGATATAGGATAGATAGATATGGGATAGATAGATATGGGATAGGGGATAGATAGATAGATAGATATGGGATAGATAGATATGGGATAGGGGATAGATAGATATGAGATAGATAGATATGGGATAGATAGATAGATAGATAGATAGATATGGGATAGATAGATATGGGATAGATAGATAGATATGGGATAGATAGATATGGGATAGATAGATAGATATGGGATAGATAGATAGATATGGGATAGATAGATATGGGATAGATAGATATGGGATAGATAGATATGGGATAGATAGATAGATAGATATGGGATAGATAGATATGGGATAGGGGATAGATAGATAGATAGATAGATAGATATGGGATAGATAGATATGGGATAGGGGATAGATAGATATGAGATAGATAGATATGGGATAGATAGATAGATAGATAGATATGGGTTAGATATGGGATAGATAGATAGATATAGGATAGATAGATATGGGATAGATAGATATGGGATAGGGGATAGATAGATAGATAGATATGGGATAGGGGATAGATAGATAGATAGATAGATAGATAGATATGGGATAGATAGATATGGGATAGGGGATAGATAGATAGATAGATAGATATGAGATAGATAGATATGGGATAGATAGATAGATATGGGATAGATAGATAGATATGGGATAGATAGATAGATATGGGATAAATAGATATGGGATAATTAGATATGGGATAGATAGATAGATAGATAGATAGATATGGGTTAGATATGGGATAGATAGATATAGGATAGATAGATAGATAGATATGGGATAGATAGATATGGGATAGATAGATATGGGATAGATAGATATGGGATAGATAGATAGATATAGGATAGATAGATATGGGATAGATAGATATGGGATAGATAGATAGATATGGGATAGATAGATATGGGATAGATAGATATGGGATAGGGGATAGATATGGGATAGATAGATAGATATGGGATAGATAGATATGGGATAGATAGATATGGGATAGATAGATAGATATGGGATAGATGTGGGATAGATAGATAGATAGATAGATATGGGATAGATAGATATGGGATAGATAGATAGATATGGGATAGATAGATAGATATGGGATAGATAGATAGATAGATAGATATGGGATAGATAGATATGGGATAGATAGATAGATAGATATGGGATAGATAGATAGATAGATATGGGATAGATAAATAGATAGATATGGGATAGATAGATAGATAGATATGGGATAGATAGATAGATAGATAGATAGATAGATAGATATGGGATAGATAGATATGGGATAGATAGATAGATAGATATGGGATAGATAGATAGATAGATAGATATGGGATAGATAGATATGGGATAGATAGATATGGGATATATAGATATGGGATAGATAGATAGATATGGGATAGATAGATAGATAGATAGATATGGGATAGATAGATATGGGATAGATAGATAGATATGGGATAGATAGATAGATAGATAGATAGATAGATAGATATGGGATAGATAGATATGGGATAGGGGATAGATGGATAGATAGATATGGGATAGATAGATAGATAGATATAGATAGATATGGGATAGATAGATATGGGATAGATAGATAGATAGATATGGGATAGATAGATAGATAGATAGATAGATAGATAGATATGGGATAGATAGATATGGGATAGGGGATAGATGGATAGATAGATATGGGATAGATAGATAGATAGATAGATAGATATGGGATAGATAGATAGATATGGGATAGGGGATAGATAGATAGATAGATATGAGATAGATAGATAGATAGATATGGGATAGATAGATAGATATGGGATAGATAGATAGATAGATAGATATGGGATAGATAAATAGATAGATATGGGATAGATATATATGGGATAGATAGATAGATAGATATGGGATAGATAGATAGATAGATAGATAGATAGATAGATAGATATGGGATAGATAGATAGATAGATATATGGGATAGATAGATAGATAGATAGATAGATAGATAGATATGGGATAGATAGATAGATAGATATGGGATAGATAGATAGATAGATAGATAGATAGATAGATAGATAGATATGGGATAGATAGATAGATAGATAGATAGATAGATAGATAGATAGATATGGGATAGATAGATAGATATGGGATAGATAGATAGATATGGGATAGATAAATAGATAAATAGACAGGTATACAGATTATAGGTATATGCGAATAATATAAGAAGCCAATTTCCATAGTAATCTGGTATATATGCGCACAAACCATCTAAATAAGAGGAGATATGCGTAGAGGGACATCACGCCGCTAATGATAACCCCATGGCAGGAATAAATAGCTGAGTAATATGTTGCGAATAATTATTTGGTGCACATGGGAAAATAAGGAGGAAATCAGGCAGTACATGAAGCCGCATTCCGAACCTGGAAAATTCCATCCAGCGTCAGGCGCATTATTTTCATTTGTGAACAATTTTCCAGAGGATAACGAAGATACATTTATCATATGATTCTTTATCACGCATAATATAACCAGGTATATTTTACTAGCGCGCTCGCCAAACACTAATAAAACCAGGACAGGAGGAGAAGGATTTCACTCTCACATAGAGGCACGCGAGGCACTTGAAACATGTAGAAAAGGAGCCGATGGTTAATTAGGAATCATAACAATGTATTGTAACAACAAATCAAAACTATCAATGTGATTTCAGCAGCTGGCAAAGCATCAGGGGTGCTCGCATAAATAATTAGGCAATGAGATGCAAACATAGACAATGTTAGACAGTTATCTGATGACTGCGACGCCACATCTGTATGATGCTATTCCTTCTCAATCATAATCACGAAGACCTTGGGGAAACAAATGAATACCGAGTTTCCGTCCTGACCTTTCTCAGTCTTAGAGAACTTAAAACAAACATTTTCTGGAATACATCATTATTACGCTTTTATAAGCTTCATTATACTATATTAAACAGGCTACTAATTGCTTTAAACAATTCAGACTGTTTATGCTCTTTTAACCCCTTCTCTACCAAGTGATTCTCCTTAAAACCACTTTTAGGAACCTGTGTTTTTTTTCTGTTATTGATGCAGTAAAAGAATCATCACGAATATTCTCACACTATTTATTACTGTAGTAGTCCTATTTGACAGGCAGATGTTGCCGTCTGTTGGCCAAAACACATTTTTGCACCTGTGTCTACATGGTGAATCAGCTGAGACCCTGTTGGACTCAGAGTTCCAGCTGTTTTAGCACCTCGAGTGTCACGTCCGATGTGTTGAAACTTTAGAGGCATTATCTGGAGCCTATGTAGGGTTAGTTTTAGGGTTAGGTTTTGTGTTAGGAATAGGTTTAGGTTTTCGTTTAGGAGTAGGCTTAAGGTTACTTTTAATGTTAGGGTTAATTTTAGTGTTAAGGGTATTTTAAGTTTAGGGTTAAGATGAGGGCTACATTTAGGGTTAGGGTTAAGAGTTATTTTAGTGTTAGGCTTAGTTTTAGGGTTCTGGTTAGGTTTAGGGTTAAGGGTATTTTAAGACTAGGATTAGAGCTACTTTTAGGGTTGGAGTTGCTTTTACGGTTACTTTTAGGGGTTAGGGTTAAAGATACTTTTAGGGTTACTCTTTAAATTAGGATTAGTGTTACTATTAGAGTTAGGAGTATTTTAGAGAGCCGTTTATGATTAGGGTTAGGATTAGGTTTAGGGTAAAGGTAATTTTTAGGGGTAAGGTTATACTTTCTTTTATGGTTATAGTTAATTTCAGAGTTAGAGTTAGGATTAGAGTTAGTTTAAGGGTTAATTTTAGTGTTAGGGATATTTTAGGTTTACGGTTAGGATTAGAGTTACTTTTAGGGTTACTCTTAATTTTATGAGTATTTTAGGGTCTGGGTTACGACTAGAGTTAGTTTTAGGGTTACATTTAGAGTTAAGGTTTTTTAGGGTTAGGATTAAAGTTAGTTTTAAGGTTACTTTTAGGTTTAGGGGTATTTTAGGGTTAGGAGTAGGATTAGAGTTAGTTTTAGGGTTACTTTTAGGGTTAGGGTTAGGATTAGAGTTAGTTTTAGAGTTAAATTTAAGGTTAGGGGTATTTTATGGTTAGGATTAAAGTTAGTTTTAGGGTTACTTTTAGGGTTAGTAGTAATTTAGGGTTAGGATTAGAGTTAGTTTTAGGATTACTTTTAGGGTTAGGAGTATTTTAGGGTTAGGATGAGATTTAGTTTTAGGGTTAATTTTAGGGTTAGGGGTATTTTAGGTTTAGGGTTAGGATTAGAGTTAGTTTTAGAGTTAAATTTAGGGTTAGGGATATTTTAGGGTTAGGATTAAAGGTAGTTTTAGGGTTAATTTTAGGGTTACTTTTAGGGTTAGGGTTAGGGTTAGAGTTAGTTTTAGGGTTATTTTAGGGTATGGGGTATTTTAGGGTTAGGAGTAGGATTAGAGTTCGTTTTAGAGTTACTTTTAGGGTTATGGTTACTATTTCCGCTTGTTTTACGATTACATTTAAGGATTTTGCAGAACACGTTGAGTGCATTTGATTTCAAACATCAGAATGAATCCAAATCAATCTAGTCACATTCAGATCATTTTGGATCGATTCGGAAAATTTATTTCCAAAAGACTTCGTTTAGCTATTTTGCAACTTGGAATTCGGATGCTGCCGAATTGCCATAATCACCAATATTCAGCTGAATTTGAATTGAGCCCGAATCACACTAATGTCCAGCCCGGTAGCTGTTTTGCCTGGAATACCAAGTCAAGCAGTTATGACTGGGCAATGCCTGACGATAATTATTGCGCCGTGATCTATTGCTACGGCTCTGCTTGGTATAGAGCCGATTGTCTGGTTTCTATGGTGATATTTGCCAAAAGAGAAACATGTCTTTGTATCAAAATGATCCAAAACTGTGACGCACAGGCAAGCTCCTTCCTTTGCAGATGTGCAGACCGCAATCCTGTCTATACCAACATATGTTTTAAGCACGATAACAAAACCCAAACTCCAATAAAATCCACTAAATAATCAACAAAGGGAAATATTCAGTCATTATCCAATAAACAACCGATATTGCTTCTGTAGCGTCTTGATTATGAAAACAACAAGTGGTCTTCAAAGCGTTCCTTCCGTGCAATCTGCTTGTGATACCGGGCAGTGATTAACTACAATGTTGCGTATATATCACTGCTTTTATCTCCAAACTGCAAGACAAAAGTAACTCTGTAGGCTTCTCTTCAAACGGAAATCTGGCTTATAGCTAATTTTGGAAAATGTATTTCTGTCGTATCCTCTGGCGCGGAACGTTTCAATGAGTTTCTCGCTTATGTTTTAAATCTGTGGATGTAACTCTTTTAATCCTTATCTGATGTTGACACCCTGGGGACCTCAGCCCGGCTCACCTTTGAATACTGACGGTACAAAGCATTCATTCTCCCAGTGGGACGCAATTAAATATTCTTAGAAACGTTCCTTGAAACCCTTCGAGTTGACACCTCATCTGAATATTTGTCATTTTGAACATGGCTGAGAGAGACGTGGATTGATATGCGAAGGGCTCTTTACGGATAAGTAATATAATTAAATCTGGTGAAATAATCTCGTGGCAAAATCTGAAGGTTACCCCTGTCAGACATGATCCATGCTCTCGGATCTCGCAAACGACAGAATTGCCCTTGCATGATGAAACGAACATTTTGTAAAGCGATGCTGATGTGAAAAAACATATTATTTTTAATGATTTATGATAAATCGTAACAGAAAAGTATAATTGTCGATATTTGCAGTTGAGGCCACAATGAACGAGGTCAAAGAGAAGAAACAGGGTGTCCTCGGACATCATTTACTTATGCCGGGATCTTTAACTCGTCACTATCAAGATCAAAGATACTCGATCTTCAAACGCTGGTGGTACCTCGATATTGTGTAAACTCGATTTGATCTGATTCTGCCACTTTGTGCTACAATGTAACTACATGACCCACCATTGTGACATGTTAAAAGAATTAAACTGGCCGTCACTGGAATCTAGACGCACCCTTCACCTTTCCAACCTGGTGTTTAAGAGCTTTTCTGGGAAGCTACCACCCTACCTGAATAGACTGCTTCTCCCAGCAGCTCCCTCATCCTATAACCTCCGATCCAGGACCAGCACCTTACTTACAATAACACAATACAAAAAAAAAGTGGCTCGATGCTCATTTTCCTACAGAGCACCGCAAATATGAAATAACCTCCCAGACACCATCAAATCTTACCCCAGTCTTAAGTCCCTTAAGACTTCCCTATTAACATACCTCAATACAGAATGCTTAAAATATCCCAAAAAAATCAATAAATAACGAGACTTTTTACTGCAGAATATTATAATCAACGGTTTATTAGATATTGAATTAAAACGGGAATATTTTTAACATTGAAGCCAATGGGATTCGCCTGAATAAAGCTGCCGAATTAAACCACCGAATGGCAGGGCAATTCGGCAACTTTTCACTGCTGGTTTTGTGTTCTCTGAATAGCCGATGCATTGCTTCTCTATGGGGATTCACTGCCCTCAAACAGGCACCATATGTTCAGGCAATTCGCCAACATTTGGCGAACTGCCTGCTCTCTGGATAGCCGAATGGGCAAGAAAGGTAACCGAACGCTGATTTTCAGCATCCGGTTACCTTTCGGCAGCCATTCGGATCTCTTTGAATAACCCTGATAGTGAATAACAATTTCTTCATTTGTATATACTGTATATATGTGCTTTTGATATGCCAAAAAATAATGGTTGTATAAAAAAAACAATAAAAATATGTAAAGAAATTAATAAAATATGGGTAATTAATGCTTTTTGAGGTTTCATGGCATTCCACAAAAAAATCCAACTTCGTTCACTCATGTCACTTCATTGACTTGCTTGCACTGTATATAAAGAGTTAACTCCATATTATGACGAGATCTGCACGTTACACAGAGTTCATTTACCTTTTCTGGTATTAGATATTAATAATATATATATAATATGGGGGCTGCATCCTTCTCATCTGTAAGAAAACACAGAATTCTGTCAGCATCAATCATGTTGTCGTGAATTTTCTCCTGTTTTATATATTCGATGATACATTTTGTGACACGTATCAGCGGTATGAATAGAAAACAAACGTCAACGCGTAACATTGTATAAAAATGATTTACACGCGCGAGCTCAGCAGCTGAGACTTCTTATTGATGATCGTGACGTCCTAGAATACCAGTTCTGATTTACTTTTGTGAAGTACTGTGCGACTGCTGCTATTGTTAACACTGACTTAACAATAGAAGGTCCATATCAATCACTGTGATGCCCCGCCGCTCGTCACAGTGGGCCGGTGGGTGGAGAGGACAGATGAGTTGTCTCTGTCTTTCTCATATGACATCTATCTTTTCCTAATTATTTTCAAGAAAATGTTGTTTTTGCCTGTAGACATAGCGACTGTCTCACGCTGCCCCGATCCCAATATGGAGAAACAGACCTAAGGGATAGTAAAGATACACTAGAAGTGTATTACCGGTCCTTTCAGATGGCTGGTCATAACTAGGGATGAGCTGTTCGGTTCGATCTGTTCGGAGTTCGATTCGAACATCGCCGTTCTGCTGTTCGAACTCCGAACATTTCCGCGTGTTCGCCGCATGTTCACCCACAATGGACCACAATGCACTTTTCCACTGGCCTGAAGCTTGTAATTGGCTACAGCCTGCACCTGACCACAGTTTAGGTGCAAGACAGGTGCAAAACTATGGCAATCACAGCTCAGAGTCCTGATTGGGCAAATTTTGCCCAATCATGGGCTCACAGAGCTAAGTGCCGCAGCACACTATATAAGGCTTCACTCAACCACAGCGCGTGTTTTTTGAGAGGAGATTGTTGTGTTAGTGTGTGTTCTCACTGCCAGCAGCTATTGGGGGGGTCTCACTTCTACAAAATATCTGGGAATTGTTCTAATCTGTGTGTTCTCACTGCCACCCATCAGGGGGTCTCACTGATTTATATGAGGTTCCTGGGAATTGTAATCTGTGTCTTGTCAATGCCACCCATCAGGGGGTCTCACTGATTTATAGGAGGTTTCTGGGAATTGTAATCTGTGTCTTCTCACTGCCAGCTATCAGGGGGTCCCACATACTTCTATCAGATTTCTGCGAATTGTAATCTGTGCCTTATCACTGCCACCCATCAGGGGGGCTCACTGATTTATAAGAGGTTCCTGGGAATTGTAATTTGTATCTTGTCACTGCCACCCATCAGGGGTCTCACTGATTTATAGGAGGTTCCCGGGAATTGCAATCTGTGTCTTGTCACTGCCACCCATCAGGGGGGCTCACTGATTTATAGTAGGTTCCTGGGAATTGTAATTTGTGTCTTGTCACTGCCACCCATCAGGGGGTCTCACAGATTTATAGGAGGTTTCTGGGAATTTTAATCTGTGTCTTGTCACTGGCTGCCAGCTATCAGGGTGTCTCACTGAGTTATACCAGAGTTCTGGAAATCTTTAATCTTTATACCAGAGTTGAATCAGAGTTCTGCATATCTCCAATTTTTATAACATAGTTGAATCAGAGTTTTGTATATCTTTAATCTATATATCAATCACCATGTCAGAAAGACCAAAAAGGACAGGCAGACGCTCCCAGACACAGATATGAGGGCAAGCAGCCTCTGTGTTGGGAGGCTGTGCCTCTGGTCATCGTGGACGTGGTGCATCCTCTGCAGGGGCACGCTTGTCCTTTCTAACTGGTGCTGGCCGTCTTAAGCAGCAGCAACATACAGAGGATTTGGTGGATTGGCTATCCAGGCCATCCTCATCCTCCGAGTGCTCTGCCAGCCAGGCTTGTAGTGGTTTACAGTCAACCTCAACTGCCAAAGCATCTAATGCAGCCTCCATGTCCACAGCTACTCCTGCCGTAGCCTCACTATCACACACGGAGGAGTCAGCTGAATTGTTTGACTACAATGACAGTGACATGCTGCTTGAGGATGTGCAGCAACTACAGTGCTCTGATTCAATCTCTGAGGTTGAGGAAGGGAGTATAATCAACCTAGAGGACGGAGGTGCCTGTGATGATGACACACAAATAATTGGCACTCATGTTGCCCCAGCAGCTGCAGCATACTGCCAAGTTGGCTCCAGTGACGAGGAGATAGGGGGTGATGATGATGATGAGGTCACTGACTCCACCTGGGTGCCTGATCGAACAGAGGAGTCAAGTGAGGAGGAGGAGGCACAACAAACACGAGGCACAACGTCCTATTTGACCAACCGTAGCCAGTCCAAGGCATCAGATGTCAGAGCTGCTCAGGTGCTGTCACGCCGCCCTGCAGTACGCCGCCAGCCGGGTCCCTTACCTCGGAGGCAGGCAGGTGCCGAGCGGGTGGCGCTGCGGCGCTCCTCGCGCTCCAGGTGCGGGCTGGGAGCATCCCCGGGTCCTGCGCCGTCCCCTGCAAATTCTGCCGCATCTGTTCGGGTGGGTCGGCGCGGCCATGCCGTTCCGTCCACCCTGAGCATGGCGGCGAGTGGCGTCTGACGTCACAGGGGCGGGCGCAGGGATCTGGTGGGAGGTGCAGACCCAGGAGGAGGTCCTCAGTTTCGGTGGACCTGATGGGGAACTGCACCAGACATCTCCAGCTCCTTGATTGTCCTGGTTCAGAGAAGAGGTTGATTGGTGGAGGGACTCACAGTGGGGAGTGTCTTGACGATTCTGCACCTATAAGAGTTTTCCCTGCCAGTATATCGTTGCTTCAGCGTTGTATCACTCCTGCCAGTGTTACTCTTAGAAGCTTCTCCCTATGTTAATTCTGTGTACCAGTCCTTGGCTTTATACCCGACCACTCTTGATTCGCCGTTTGCCCCTGACCTCGATCGTGAACCTGACTACGTTTTTTGGATATTCCTTTGGTACCGCGATATACAACTTAATACGCAAACTCTGCACCTGGGTTCTCCCATCCCACCGAGCGCACCTGACAGGTGCAGAGCACTGTAGTCTCAAAGCACACATCCAGGAACTCTGCTGTCTGGGAATTCTTTAAGAAATGTGCAGCAGACCGCACCGTTGCTATTTGTAATCTATGTCAGATGAGGATCAAGCGTGGGAAAGACATCCCACGCTTGGGTACCACGTGCTTGAGGTGACATATGACCACCTGCCATGCATCACGTTGGCACAACAATTTGCATAGGTCCTCCTCCTCCTCATCTGTCTTTACCTACACTATATGGGCACCTGTCTTAAAAAAAGATATTATAGCGTTAGAAAAAGTGCAGAGACGGGCAACTAAATTAATAAGGGGAATGGAAGGGTTAAGTTATGAGGAAAGACTAACAAGCTTAAACCTGTTTAGTTTAGAGAAAAGGCGCCTTAGAGGGGATCTGATAACGTTATATAAATATATACGGGGCCATTATCAACCATTGTCTGATAACCTATTCATTAACAGGTCTATACATAGGACAAGGGGTCATCCATTTAGACTGGAAGAAAGAAAATTTAGCTTAAAGCATAGGAAGGGTTATTTTACGGTGAGAACAATAAAGCTGTGGAATTCTATGCCTGTTGAGGTGGTTGGGTCAGAGTCTGTACAGACTTTTAAAAAATGACTGGATGACTTCCTGCAGACACAGAATATTAAGGGTTATAATATTTAATATGTGGGTAAAAGCTTCTTGATCCAAGGAGAAATCTGACTGCCATTCTGGGGTCAAGAAGGAATTTTTTCCCGGTATGTTGCATATTTCAGACTGGGTTTTTTGCCTTCTTTTGGATCAACAGCAGTAGGTTATGTGGGAGAGGCTGAACCCGATGGACGCATGTCTTTTTTTAGCCTATATAACTATGTAACTATATGTCCTGCCATGTCATTGCCTACAACTTCCACTGACAGGGATGATGCGACAGTAATGGGTGTACCAGGTCCTTCCTCACAATGTGACACCTTATAAAACACCATCTAAAACACTTTATAAAACACCTTATAAAGCACCTTCTAAAACACTTTATAAAGCACTTTTTAAAACACCTTATAAAGCACCTTCTAAAACACTTTATAAAACACCTTTTAAAACACCTTATAAAACAGTTTATAAACCACTTTAGAAAACAACTTATAGAAACACATTATAAAACACCTTATAAAACACGTAATACTGTTTTCAACTTTGTTTAAAGTAATTGCATGCAAAAAGGTTAAATAAAGTTAGTTTTTTTTGTACTGTTTCCATTTTGCAGATTTTTCCCATGATGCAAAATTTACCAAAATCTTTCTACAAGTCTCACGTTACGGCTGTGGTATAGGATAAAGCAGTAATGAAGAAGCAATGTGTGGGGAGGGAATGTTTAGGCAGGGCTGCAGGGCATCTATTGTGCTGTTCATTTTACTTGAGAAAAGAGATGGCAGCTGAAAGAGATCTGATACTGGGCTAACAACACTGGATACTACTCCATGGTGATGTCCTTTGCATACATTCTATGCAATGTAATCCTTATGAGTTAAATTTTTGGATCTCTGTTCATTCTATGCCCAAAGCCACACAGTGAGGAGCAGGTGATGGAAATATACTGTGGGGGGTTACAACACAAAATATCACACAATGGATGCACCCAGTGACACATATAGAGGACAATATCACGCAATGTTTGTAAAAAATGGCTGGTTTTAAAAACCAGCGCTACCTCAATTTCTGGCTGACGGTTGTAAGAGAAGGAAAGCTGCTGCGCCTCTGCTTGACTGGAGAGAAGGGACGGACGCTGTATCAGGTTCGGGTCTGGTCCACAAGCCGGAGACCAGTAAACCCCAGTTGCTGTTACGGACCCCTCTTACTCCATGATGGGCTCTATTAACTTCTTCGCGCAAAAGCACACGAGCAGCGCTATTTTTTTGCGCGCAGCGTTAAACGTTAATTTACGCGCGTTAACACTGATATTACGATCCGAGCGCATTTTTTCATCCGTCAAAAAATGACGCGCGTTATAAAGATGCGCAAAAATGCACGAGTGTTAACGTTGCGTGCAGAAATCGGTGGGTGGACTGTTTTTTCACGCGATTCAGCCAATCAGAATTAAGAACCACAATTGTCTCCTGTTCAGTTTTTGCGCCTGTCAAAGTCAATCTGCGCATATATGCTGCAGCAATAATAAAAACACGCCACTTCTCCATTTTATTGTTTGGGTATGTGTAGAATGTGTAACTATACGTTGCTGTATTTTTTTTTTCGTGCTGGTGTATTTGGTTTCGGCCAGAACGTTCAGATTTGCCGTTACCACCAGCTTTTCAAAGACGATAAAATTATGCGCGCAAATGTTGTCCGTTAAAATTTGCGCTAAGATTGTAATACCTTGCGCGTACCAGCGCACAAACGCACTTGCGCTCACAATGTTATGTATAGGACGCGCAAAGTACATTACGCTCGCGCTGCGTTCGTGCAGGTTCACTAGCGGTAGATGTTAACGCGCATTTTTTGCGCAGACATTGTAATACGACGTTCTGCGCAAAGGGTTTTGCCCCTCGCGTTAATGCGTTTTTTTTTTTTTTTGAAATTTGAAATTTTTATTTCTGAACGAGGGTCACAAGTCGACCAACAAAAGTGGACTCGCAGGGCCACATCAAAAATCAACAACATGTGAACGAGAAAGGGTTAGGTAACTGCACAGAAAGTCATGACAGTTCGCGTTCGAAAGTGTCCCCAGGCTATGCATAGTCCACAGTAGACTGGATATATACTGACTGCATAAATTCAATAATGCATGGGGGGGGGAAGAGAGGGAAAACGGGAAACAGGGGGTGTGTTACAGTTCACTGTGGGGAGGAGAATGTCTCCGATGGGAGGATGGAAAGAAGAGAAGAAAAGAGAAAAAAAAAAAGGGGGGGGGAGTGGGGGGGAAGCGGCAAAAGCCAAAACCGTGACTCTCCTGGCACGCTCCCAAGGGAGGCCATGGAGGGGTAATGTCACGAGGCCCGGGAGTGTGAGGGCCAGGCACGACAAATATCATCATGATGGCGCGCCTCACACACAGCCGGAATATGCCAAAAAAAAAAAAAAAAAAAAAAAAGGGGGGGGAAGAGAGGTAGGGGGATTAAAGAAGGAAGAGAACAGATCCTCCCGCGGGGTAGACACCCTGGTTAAAATAGGATAGAAATGGAAAAAAGGATGAAAGGATGATACGCGAGGGGGGGGCTGCAGAGGCAGCAACAGCTACACAACAAAAATCCCCATACTCGGGGTATCAGATGAGGTGCCCCTAGCAGTGTAGTCTCAGTCCAGGTCGCTGGGGGGTAATGGAGAGCCACCAGGTCGAATCGCAGCTTCCTGGCCCTTAGCAGTGGGGAGTAGTCCCAGGGACCGAAGATGAGTCCCAGCATCTTCCGCCGATGTAGCCACAAGGACCTGTCCGCCGGCAGGGGTAATAATGAGAGAGCCAGAGGTGCCCCATTTATATCCTATTGAGTGGGCACGGAGTAGGGCTGTAACCGGCCGAAACTGCCGTCGAGCCGCCAGAACTAAAAAAGGTAGGTACCGATACACAGCAATGGGCGCCTCATCAAACAAGACTGTCGGCGTATTCCGTGCAGCGCGAAACAATGCTGAGGGGAAGGCTGCGTCCTTGAAGGTAATAAGGATGTCGCGCGGCGCTTTTGTGGGAGCCAAGGCCGACTTTCTCACCCGGAAAGCGGTGAAGGCAGAGTTCTGCAGGAGGTCTGAGGGACCCATAACCACTTCCAAAAAACGCGTAACGTAGGACTGAAGATCCGAATCCGACACGGTCTCGGGCACTCCTCGAAGCTTTGCATTCCTACGTCTGTGTCTCGACTCCAGCATCACCACCGCAGATTGTAGGGTACAAATTTGCTGTTGCAAGGTTTGCATAGATGAGGTAGTTGCGGTCTGCGTTCTCTCCAGTGCCTGTGCGCGGGTCTGCAGGTCCCCTACCTGGGTTTGGGTCACCTCAACTGCCGCCTCAAGAGCTTGGAAGTCTGCCTGCCAGGACCTCCGTGCATCTTCCAGCAGGGTTCTGATGTCTCCTTTTGTGGCGGGAAGCGCATCGTCCCTCGGGCCAAGCATCGCTGCAGGGGGATCAGCAGCCTCCTCCACCGTCTGCAGGTCTCCAACATCAGATGAACCCGTTCGTAACAGCCGCCGTCCCAATCCCCCTCCTAGCGAGAGACGGATATCAGGAGTGCAGGGGCTCTCCACCACTCCGGCGCCCTTACCCTTCTTCCCCATACTTATGGAGAGCGTCCTCGTGCAGAGCTAGGCGAGACGTGTTAATGCGTTTTAACGTTTGCTCAAAGTATTTAATAGAGCCCGAATTCTTGCATTTTTTTTATGTCAACAATATGTTCTGTAAATGATCATAACTGAACCTGTAGGGAATTGAAATTGATGCAAAATAAAGTCACTCCCATTAATACACAACGAAACAATGCACCAAAACCCATGAAAATAGGAGAGAAATGTCAGCGATGATCCATGGTCATATATTTTACAATAATTATTATCCTGTGAGAAGAATAACTTTGTATTAGAACCTGACTCTGATACAATAAATATGTATTTATAAACTAAACTGGTTAAAATCCTCGTATTCATCATCTGAAATGTCGCCGAAGACGCACTAAGTTATTGTCACGTCGTTATTGGATTAAATTATTTTAAATGAGAGAAATACATTGATTCGGCTTCTTACATTAATTCAGTCAAAGATCTCTTATTACCCGTCAGATTTGTAGTGCGGCTGGCTGCGTGCGAAACCAGAGATGACGAGGCCGTTGTCTTAGCCGGCCTTTTGTCTACCCTAAATCACACTATTTTAGATATTTACATAGGCTGAAAAAAAGCCGTGCGTCCAACGAGTTCGGCCTTTCACACATCACCTACTGCCGTTGATCCAAAAGAAGCAAAAAATCTCCGGTCTGAAGTGCTCGTCAACATGCAACATTCTAGGGAAAAAGGGTTGGGTCAAGGTTGGGTTGGGTCAAGGCCACAGCATCAATGTATCCAATCACGGCAGGTCCCATCTTTCCTAACCCAATGATTGCTCTTATGACGTCAACCCGCTTACTTGGGATATACATCCTCCCGGAGCTCCCTGCAGTGCAAGGGTTAAATAGGTCCTGCAATGAAGGACCTGTGAGAGGGAGGGGAAACCAAAGGTGGTGGTTGGCCCTCAACATGTGATATTTTATGCCTTTAAGGGGAACGCTCTACTCATCCTGACCACTTTATCTTTTCAAAGGGGTCAGGATGTGAGGAGCGCCCACCCTCTACCCCACAGCCCCAATCTGGTGAAATCATGGGATGAAGTGGAGGAGTTTCCTCAACCCCACCCAGCGTCATCAGCAGCCGGGATCTTTGAATTTCCTGGCTGCTGGTCACCAGATCGGTCGCTAGTGATGTCACACACAGAGAGGATGCCAGCGCCACCCTCTGAGACCACCGCTATAGCAAACGGTCTCAGAGAGGCAGCGTTGAATTGGATCTGTGCTTGCGCTAGGGATGTGCGTTTCGGGTTTCGGAATTTTCACGAAATTTCCCGATTCGGGTCTTTCGATGCGGCCGAAATTCCGAAATTTTTTAGATCCGAAAAAGTCGAATCCGAAATGTTTTCCGAGCCGAATCAAAAATTTTTCGGAATTTTCGAATGGACTTGAAATGTGTCAAATCAAAATTTATTTTCGCTCTATTCATGATTTCGGTTCCATTCGGGATTTCGGTTCCATTTCGGTAATTCTGAACATCGTATATTTAACTATTATCGGTTATATCGCTGATTCTGTAAATTTTGTCTTTGTAAATGTGCTGGGGCAAATCAATGAGCTGGGGCAAATCCATGTGCTGGGGCAAATCCATGTGCTGGGGCAAATCAATGAGCTGGGGCAAATCCATGTGCTGGGGCAAATCCATGTGCTGGGGCAAATCCATGAGCTGGGGCAAATCCATGTGCTGGGGCAAATCCATGTGCTGGGGCAAATCCATGAGCTGGGGCAAATCCATGTGCTGGGGCAAATCAATGTGCTGGGGCAAATCAATGTGCTGGGGCAAATCCGTGAGCTGGGGCAATATCCTATGAGCTGGGGCAAATCCATGTGTGAGCTGGGGCAATATCCTATGTGCTGGGGCAAATCCATGTGCTGGGGCAAATCCATGAGCTGGGGCAAATCCATGTGTGCGCTGGGGCAATATCCTATGTGCTGGGGCAAATCCATGTGCTGGGGCAAATCCATGTACTGGGGCAAATCCATGAGCTGGGGCAAATCCATGTGTGAGCTGGGGCAATATCCTATGTGCTGGGGCAAATCCATGTGCTGGGGCAAATCCATGTGCTGGGGCAAATCCATGAGATGGGGCAAATCAATGTGCTGGGGCAAATCCGTGAGCTGGGGCAATATCCTATGAGCTGGGGCAAATCCATGAGCTGGGGCATCCATGTGCTGGGGCAAATCCATGTGCTGGGGCAAATCCATGAGCTGGGGCAAATCCATGAGCTGGGGCATCCATGTGCTGGGGCAAATCCATGTGCTGGGGCAATATCCCATGTGCTGGGGCAAATCCATGTGCTGGGGCAAATCCATGTGCTGGGGCAAATCCGTGAGCTGGGGCAATATCCTATGAGCTGGGGCAAATCCATGTGCTGGGGCAAATCAATGTGCTGGGGCAAATCAATGTGCTGGGGCAAATCCGTGAGCTGGGGCAATATCCTATGAGCTGGGGCAAATCCATGTGCTGGGGCAAATCCATGAGCTGGGGCAAATCCATGTGTGAGCTGGGGCAATATCCTATGTGCTGGGGCAAATCCATGTGCTGGGGCAAATCCATGAGCTGGGGCAAATCCATGTGTGAGCTGGGGCAATATCCTATGTGCTGGGGCAAATCCATGTGCTGGGGCAAATCCATGTGCTGGGGCAAATCCATGTACTGGGGCAAATCCATGTACTGGGGCAAATCCATGAGCTGGGGCAAATCCATGTGTGAGCTGGGGCAATATCCTATGTGCTGGGGCAAATCCATGTGCTGGGGCAAATCCATGTGCTGGGGCAAATCCATGTACTGGGGCAAATCCATGAGCTGGGGCAAATCCATGTGTGAGCTGGGGCAATATCCTATGTGCTGGGGCAAATCCATGTGCTGGGGCAAATCCATGAGCTGGGGCAAATCCATGTGTGAGCTGGGGCAAATCCATGTGCTGGGGCAAATCCATGAGCTGGGGCAAATCCATGAGCTGGGGCAAATCCATGTGCTGGGGCAAATCAATGTGCTGGGGCAAATCAATGTGCTGGGGCAAATCCGTGAGCTGGGGCAAATCCGTGAGCTGGGGCAATATCCTATGAGCTGGGGCAAATCCATGTGCTGGGGCAAATCCATGAGCTGGGGCAAATCCATGTGCTGGGGAAAATCCATGAGCTGGGGCAAATCCATGTGCTGGGGAAAATCCATGTGCTGGACTGCTGGGGCAATAGAGTTAGACAGCTTTGAAACGAGGAGAACAGATGTTCCGAAAAAAACGAAAATTTCCGAAATAGCGAAAAGCCGATAACCAAAAAAGGAGCAAAGTGACACGAAAATACGAAAAATAGTCGATATATACCGAAAACATGTACAATTCCGAAAAACGAAAATTTCCGAAATAGCGCAAAGTCGATACAGAAACCTAGTAAAGTGACCCGAAAATACGAAAAATGGTCCATATTCCGAAAAATAAATGTACCCGAAAAACGAGCCGAACCGAATCGAAACAGAAAGCAGTCGAAACGAGCCGAATCGAAAAGTTTAAAAATTCGAAAAATCGAATCGAAAAAAAAATCGGTGCACATCCCTAGCTTGCGCGTGCAGCTCCGAACCAACGCTCTGCGCAGGTGCTACAGAATTTGTGACAGTCATGTAGTGCTGTGCAATTTGCGTTCCCTGGAGACCCTGAGCCCAAAGAGGAGGCCATTCATAGAGCAGGCATTTCCACAAATTTTGGTGAATTGCCTGCACATACGGTGCTGTTTGACAGCAGTGAAATCCCCCATAGAGAAGCAATGGTTAATCTATTCACAGACACCGAACAGCAGAGAAACGTTGCCGAAGTGCCCTGATGTTCAGTGTTTTCATTCATCAGGTTTATTCAGGCGAATCCTATAGGCTTCAATGTTAAAAATATTCCTGTTTTAATCCAATATATAATAAACCGTTTATTATTTTTATGTGCAGTAAAACGTTTCTTTATTTATTGATTTTTTAGGCATTTTTGGGGATTTTTTGGGCAAGATTTTTTTCAGTTTTTTCTTTTTAACCTCCCTGGCAGTCTAATTTTTTAAAAATTTTGTGTCTAAAAGCGTCTCAATTCTTTTTTAAAGGAAACGTGTTTTTGTACATAGTTAGCCTGTAATAATTAGGAATCATGCACTGAAATCCGTGAAATCAAGAGTCCTTACTATAAGGTAAAATCCTTTATAAATAAATTAATTAATTAATTAAAAAATAGTAAATACACGGAGTCCGATAAAGTTTGAAACACGACATAATAATTTATTATCCCAAAAATAATTATCCAAAATAATGCAAATAAATGATATTCAATAAAATACAACAAAAAACACTGAAATCTGTCTGAGAACAAGGGTGAGACAATGTATGGTCTATTTCTTATCCTGTACTGCCACCTAGTGGCCGTTCATAAACATTGCATTTTGTATTCAGTGTCTATTATGAATGAAATTTGCTGCGGTCCAGCCCCCCTGCATCATGTGACTCGCAGGGAGCCTTCCAGGAAGCAGCTCGCCGTGATCACACTGCGGGGGACAGCGAGGGAGCCAGGAGGAGGTGAGTATGCATCGAGCCCGAGTGTGGCTCGGGGTTACCGTTCGTGATAGTGAAATTTAACCCCGAGTCACACTCGGAATACCGCCAGGGAGGTTAAGAGTGTTTTTTCTTTTTTCTGTAACAGCCCTATTTATTATCATTCATCGGATCTTATAAGTAAATTCCAGAAATTTTCATTCAGTAGTTTTTTTGCAAACAGTGTTTCAATTTTTACACTTTCAAGCATATTCAGGGTTATTCAAAGAGATTTAAAAAGTCCGTTCAGTGACTTTTCGTTCCCTGCACTTCGGGGTGATTCGCCGATCCTACTTCACCGAACCAGCAAGCACCGCAGGGCCCCCGAAGTGCAGGGAAAACCCGCCGCAAACCCGCCGAACACTCGCCGCAAACCCGCCAAACACTCACTGAAACCCGCAAAAACAGCTGGATCAACCCCGCTGAACACGCCGGAGAAACCTGACTAGCCGCCGATCATAGCGCAGAGCAGCTGCTGAAAAAAACAGACACGCAGACGAACGAGGTGAAAAAAAACAAAACAGTACGCTTGAAAGTTTGAAATTTGAAACGCTGTTTGCAAAAAAACTACTTAACGAAAATGTCTGGAATTTACATATAAGATCCAATAAATGATAATTAAAATGTCTGTTACAGAAAAAAGAAAAAACGATTAAAAATAAACGGAAAAACTTTGCAAAAAAATTCCACAAAAATGCCTAAAAGATCCTAAAAAAATCTAAATATAAAGAGACTTTTTACAGCAGAATAAAATAATAAACGGTTTATTAGATATTGAATTAAAACGGGAATATTTTTAACATTGAAGCCTATGGGATTCGCCTGAATAAACCTGCCTGAATGAAAACACCACAAACCACAAATTTGGCAACTTTTCTCAGGTGTTTTGTGCTCTCTGAATAGACGAAGCATTGCTTCTCTATGGGGATTTCACTGCCCTCGAACATGCACCGAACAGGCACCGTATGTGCAGGCAATTCGTCACAATTTGCCAAACTGCCTGCTCTCTGAATAGCCGAATGGCCAAGAAAGGTAACCGAACGCTGAAATTCAGCGTTCGGTTTCATTTCGGGGCCAGATCGACTCTCGTTGAATAACCCTGATTGTTGTTTTTTTTAATTTTTATTCCGTTCGTCAGCTTGTTGGCTTTTTCCGGCGGCTGGTCTGTGCTATGATTCGCAGCTTTTTCCAATGTGTTTGGCGTGTTTTTGGCGTTTCTGGTGGGTTATTGGTGGGATTTCGGCGGGTGTTCGTTGGGTTTGCGGCTGGTTTTCCCTGCACTCCGGGGACCCTGCAGTGAATGCTGAATTCACCGCAGGGTGGGGAACTTTGATTCCCCAAAGTGCAGGGATGTACGAGAGAGCACCGAGATGTCGGCAACATTTTGGTGCTCTCTGAATTAGGGATGAGCTGTTCGGTTCGATCTGTTCGGAGTTCGCATCGAAAATCGGCTGTTTGGCTGTTCGCGTACTACGAACAAACATTTCCGCGTGTTCGGTTCGGGTTCACCCACAATGCACCACAATGGACCACAAAGCACTTTTCCACTGGCCTGAAGCTTGTAATTGGCTACAGCCTTGCACCTGACCACAGGTCAGGTGCAAGACAGGTGCAAGACTATGCCGATGATGGCTCAGAGTCCTGATTGGGCAAATTTTGCCCAATCATGGGCTCACAGAGCTAAGTCCCGCAGCACACTATATAAGGCTTCACACAGCCTTCAGCACGTGTTTTTTGAGAGGAGATTGTTCTGTTAGTGTGTCTTCTCAGTGCCAGCAGCTATTGGGGGGGGGTCTCTGTTATAGCTGACTATACCAGACAAAGAGACTACCACTATATATCCTGAGAAACGGAGGACCGCCTCTCTTTGGCAGAGATTGGATCACTCATCTGGGAATGCCAGATATCATCAAGAATCCTTGCAACACCTGACAGTTCCGTCAGGACATGATGATGGATGGGTGGAATCCTTAAAACAGCGTTTCCCTGAGGTTTTCGTTGACGAGTTAGGGAAAATCAAAAATGACTGTGTAAGGCTCAAGCTGAAACCGGATGCTTCATCCCAAATTCTTCAAGGCTCGGACAGTACCGTTGCCCTTAGAGCAGGAGTGGACACTGAACTAATCCGGCTAGAAGAACAGGGTGTCATTTCCAAGGTAGAGCGCAGTGCTTGGGCATCACCTATTGTTCCAGTAAAGAAATCAAATGGTGAATTGCGGATCTGTGGGGATTTTCGCATGGTACTGAATAGCCAACTGGAGGTTGACCAGTATCCTCTACCCAGAGTAGATGACATTTTCGCTTCACTTGCTGGGGGACAAAAGTTCACCAAGATTGATCTACGACAAGCTTACTTACAGTTTGAGGTCCACCCCTCTTCTCGAAAATACCTCACCATTAACACTCACAGGGGTTTGTACGAATACAATCGAATGGTGTTTGGCATTGCATCTGCACCAGCCATCTGGCAAAGAAAGATGGATGAAATTTTAGCAGACATTCCTTCACTCAGTGTCTATTAGACGACATGCTCATCACTGGTCGCACGGACCAAGAACACAAGCAGAATGTAGAGCTCGTTTTACAAAGACTTCAGGACCAAGGTCTCAAGGTAAATTTGACAAAATGTAAATTCATGGAGATGGCTGTCAGGGATACGGAGGAATTGCACCCTCAGATCCACAAAGAAGGGGTGAAAGAGGACGTTTTCAGAACCGCAGTTGCTACAGCCAACTGGAGATACAGACCCAAACCCACGCCAGCTTGTTACCGGTGTGGTAATACAGACCACGACTCCAAAATCTGTCGGTTTAAGGATCAACCTTGTCATCAGTTTTTCAGTGACACTCTCCAAGTTACTCAGATGAACTGTGTTCGATTGTTCTGGTTGTTGATTTGTTACTTGGTTTTTGTTATGTTGTTCTGGTTTTGTTTTTGGGGTGGGGAGGAAGGTGTTATAGCTGACTATACTAAACCTGTGCTATCACTTTAACTAGTGGCTCCGCCCAGGATGACACAGGTCAGAGGGCACGGCAGCCATCTTCAGGGTCAGTTAGTGTGATGCAGTTATGAAGGCAGATGCATGATCCTGTGTTCCTGTAGTTATCCAAGCCTGTATATAACAGTAAGTGTCCTGCAATAAAGTAATGGTGAACCTGACAGCCCAGCCTCATATCTGAACAAGCAGAGATCATAACAGTCTCACTTCTACAAGATATCTGGGAATTGTTGTAATCTGTGTGTTCTCACTGTCAGCAGCTATTGGGGGGGTCTCACTTCTTCAAAATATCTGGGAATTGTTGTAATCTGTGTGTTCTCACTGTCAGCAGATATTGGGGGTCTCACTTCTACAAGATATCTGGGAATTGTAATCTGTGTCTTGTCACTGCCACCCATCAGGGGGTCTCACTGATTTATAGGAGGTTCCTGGGAATTGTAATTTGTGTCTTGTCACTGACACCCATCAGGGGGTCTCACTGATTTATAGGAGGTTCCTGGGAATTGTAATTTGTGTCTTGTCACTGCCACCCATCAGTGGGTCTCACAGACTTGTAGCAGATATCTGGGAATTGTAATTTGTGTCTTGTAACGGCCACCCATCAGGGGGTCTCACAGATTTGTAGCAGATATCTGGGAATTATAACCTGTGTCTTGTCACTGCCACCCATCAGGGGGTCTCACTGATTTATAGGTGGTTTCTGGGAATTTAAATCTGTGTCTTGTCACTGGCTGCCAGCTATCAGGGTGTCTCACTGAGTTATACCAGAGTTCTGGAAATCTTTAATCTAGATAACACAGTTGAATCAGAGTTCTGTATATCTTTAATATATATATCACTCACCAAGTCAGAAAGACCAAAAAGGACAGGCAGACGCTCCCAGACACAGATATGAGGGCAAGCAGCCTCTGTGTCGGGAGGCTGTGCCTCTGGTCATCGTGGACGTTGTGCATCCTCTGCAGGGCACGCTTGTCCTTTCTAACTTGTGCTGGCAGTCTTAAGCAGCAGCAACATACAGAGGATTTGGTGGATTGGCTAACCAGGCCATCCGAGTCCTCCGAGTCCTCTGCCAGCCAGGTTTGTAGTGGTTTACAGTCCTCCTCAGCTGCCAAAACATCTAGTTCAGCCTCCATGTCCACAGCTATTCCTGCCGTAGCCTCACTATCACACACGGAGGAGTCAGCTGAATTGTTTGACTACAATTACAGTGACATGCTGCTTGAGGATGTGCAGCAACTACAGTGCTCTGATTCAAACTCTGAGGTTGAGGAAGGGAGTATAATCAACCTAGAGGAAGGGGGTGCCAGTGACACAAATAACTGGAACTCATGTTGCCCCAGCAGCTGCAGCATACTGCCAAGTTGGCTCCAGTGACGAGGAGATAGGGGGTGATGACGATGGTGAGGTCACTGACTCCTCCTGGGTGCCTGATCGAACAGAGGAGTCAAGGGAGGATAGGAGGAATATTTAAGTAGTGGGGCATTGAAGGTGGGGATTCCTCAAGGGAGGGTTTTGTGTGCCCAGAAACCCAAGGACTAGTACGTGGCTGGGAGGAGGAAGTGCACAATGGGGTCATCCTTATTAACCAGGAAGACTCGGAAGCTAATGCCACCTCCAACCTATGCTGCATGGGCTCCCTTATCCTGCAAAGCCTGCTAAAGGACCCCAGGATTCGTGCTATCAAGGAGAGGGATCATTACTGGTTGGCAACCCTTCTTGATCTGCGATACAAGGGTAAAGTTGCAGAGCTCAGCCTGCCTGCACAGAGGGAGGACCGGATGAAACATCTTGAGTACGCTCTAAAGCGACACTTGTGTAACACCTTTCCAGGCACTGGTAGGTTACCAAGTGATGACACAGGTGCTTCTGAGGCTGCGGGTGATCAGAGGAAGAGCAGTGAAGGCCTGATGCCTTTTTAATTTTTTTTAGTCCACTCCGCCCAGGGATGTCAAATGTAGGCACCCATTGCCAGCGTCATCACCGCATGGTGCTGGACTACCTAGGGGCAAGGGCAGACCTGGATACCTTTACAGCAGATGATCCACTGGCTTACTGGGTGTTGAGATTGGATCACTGGCCAGAATATAGCCAATATGCTATGCAGTTACTAGGGTGCCCTTCATCCAGCGTGCTTTCTGAAAGGACGTTCAGCGCCGCTGGAAGTTTTGTCACAGACAAAAGAGTGCGTATGTCCACCGACTCTGAAGACCGGCTGACATTTATAAAAATGAATCAGTCCTGGATCAGCAGCTATAAATCCCCTGATGCTGACGTAACGGAATAGATCAGGGATCTCTTCTGCATTACCAAAACCTCCACCCCTGCACTTTTCCACAATACCTCAGAGGGGTTACGTTGTGAAGGCACTAGCTGGCATCAAAAGCCTAATATTTGGGTGCACTGCCACTGACGCCTATACCAGATTCATATCATTTTAATATTGGACCACAGGGTCCAACCCTGCACTCTTCCACAATACCACAGAGGGATTACGGTATGACGGCACTGTTGCCAACACTATAGGCCCGATTTTAAAGCACCTATTGTTACTTTCATCCTAAACCTGCATAAGTTTCACCATAATTTAGCCACAAAAATCACTAAACTTGTTCCGCATGTCCGAAAATGTCTCATCTTTTCATACAGGCTGCTGTCCCAAGCAGTTGTTTATGAATAGATTAAAGGAAAACCATTTACCGTCATTTGAAATGTCATTTTTTTGTTTATAAATGTTTCTATACATCCTACAAATCCGCCATTTCACGGGCAGGTTATGGGGACCTCCTAGGCACGATATTTGAAGGAATTTTTCGTTTTTATTCTTAACCTTTATTTCATGGAAAACTCACTGTTCCTTTAAAAACTTTTTTTTTAAAACTTTTTGTCCTTGTTTCCTGTCCCCCAGGGCACTACCCAGACCCCCATACACCTTTTATGGCAAATATCTTGCATATATGCCCTCTTTGCAGGGCAAAAATCGAACTTTCGAGTCCCATTGACTTGCATTGAGTTCGAATGCGAACCGAACACTGGGGTGTTCGGCTCATCACTACTCTGAATAACCCCCTTTTTGTTTTTTAATAAAGTGTCCCTTTAAACACATATAATCAGGAGGATTTGCGTTGTGTATTTGCACATTAAGTGACGTTAAATTTTGTGTTTTTGTTTACATTTTGTATTTTTGTTTACACTTTGTGTTTTTGTTTACACCTTTGCCCCTTTGGAGCAGAAGGTTTTGTCAGAGTTTTCTATATGTGTTCATAACGGCTGTGACAGCTCTGAAGTATTTCAGGAATAGCGCACGCCAGATTAGTAAAGCCTATAAATAATACAAAACAATATAAATAATATAAAACACCCAGCCGGGCGCGGGTGACAGCGGATTTATTCGGTGGTCTGCTGGAAGGATTACACTAACTCGCTACTTGCTGATCAAAGCCAGTCACCGAGGTGAATCGATAGTTACCTGCTGTACTCCGCTGTCATCGGGGGGAAAGTTATATTTTACGATGACACGCGGCCCTCGTTGAGATACGGCGTATAACGATAATGCGTATTCAGTTGCCAAGTGAAGAAATGGAAATATTCATCCACAGCCACAAACGTGCGTCGGGGAGAAGATCAATAAGTTGTAGTGCCCTCAGAAATGAAAAAATGACACTTAATTCATAGCGTTATGGTGTTTAGAGCTGCTTCATTTTCACACGTTGACATCTACCGGACCAGAACATCAGGGGAACCTCTTGATATGTCAAGTCAAGGACGTTTGGGTCTTGTCTCCTCTGAATAGAAGCCAGAGATTCTTTTGAAGATGCTGATACATTCATCATCTGTCTTGGTCCTTTTCATGATGGATACTATTTGCCCATGAGTGTACGTTTTGCAGGAAAAGAGATCTTCCCACTTCACCAAGGAATGCATTCAGTGTAGATATTTCTTGTGTTCTGTGCTAACCAGGGGTTCCCAAAGCACCTGTCGTTATTGATTGTTATGACAATGAGAAGAGTGAACAGGCTTTTGTTTCTATTTTTGGCCTTATAAAAGTGTTTTAGCAAGAGAATAAACCGAGTGCAAATTCCTGCAGGGACTTTCAGGTTCGGGAGCCCCTGAGCAGAAGAGGAGGAGTCGTGGGCAGCGAGGGGAAAAAAGGTGAGTAAAACCACCAAAAATACAAATTATGAAAAAAAAAAAATTATTTAAAGGGACACTACTAAGGATGAGCTGTTCGGTTCGATCAGTTTGGAGTTCGATTCGAACATCGGCAGTTCGAAAGTTCGCGAACTTCAAACTTTTTGGCGTGTTCGGTTCGAGTTCGATTTTTTAATTTTTTTGAAAAAAGTATAAAAAAAATGCATAAAAATACTAAAAAATCTAGAGATAAAGAGACTCTTTACTGCAGAATATTATAAGCAACGGTTTATTAGATATTGAATTAAAAACTAATGTCTAGGTGCAAAGATTCTCACCTCTAAATGACCTGTGCTCTCAAACGGCGTAAACAACAGGTGTTTAATTAGTGTTTGGAAATAACATGTGCTTCTAATTAGTCCGGTCTCATGAATTTGATACATTGTATGCAGACTGGGAGTGCTAGGTGTGGGGCTGTGATGGCGATGTTTCCATACATCCTACAAATCCGCCACTTCACAGGCAGGTTATGGGGACCTCCTAGGCACGATATTTGAAGGAATTTTTTGTTTTTATTTTTAACCCTTTTTTTATGGAAAACTCACTGTTCCTTTAACCCTGTCACTGCTGAGGCATTTCACCGCTGTGTGCTGAGCTAATTCTTACCGCTTTCGCTCATCATGTTTAAACGCGATTTGAAGCCACATTTCATTATAAGACCCAGACATATTATATATCGTTCTTTCCAGCAGACTCGGCAGATTCATAATATATAATTTTTATATGTATACGTCATGTTCTGCCTGTATATTATAACAAAAAATGCAATAAAACTTGAATTTTTAATCATCTGCAGCGTGTAAAGTGTTTTTTTCACCTTTTATCACATGAACATTTGCGGTTATATTTTCTATGGGGTGCGCTTGTACAAAAATTAGAAATGGGGACTTATTAAATTTTTGGGGGGGAATTATGTGATTTTTAGCAAACGCACACCATAAAAAAATCATTAGTGCAGCATCATTGTTCACATTATAATTGAAATGTGAACAATATTGCTGCATTAATAAAAATAACACACAAAAAAATACATGTTTTTTTAATTTTATTTTTATTTTTTTACTTTATACCTGGTCATGTTGGGTATCATTCGAAAGGCCATGCTCAGGCCTTTCAATTGACACCCTCCATGACCCCCTAGCTGCGGTTCTACGGTTCTGGAGATATTGGGGTTCATATCTAGAGCCACATCTATAATTCCCTGCAGAGTGTGCTCCAGCAGGAACACTAAAGGAATTAAACAAACCAGCTCAAGCACAGTATGGCTTCTTTTTGCTTGAGCCAGTGCAAAGACCCGGTCAGGCGTCGGTTTAACTGCCACTTCGCCAGAGACAGAGAAGGAGGAGGAGGAGGAAGAGGGAGAGGTGGTGGTGGTGGAGCAGACAGACCTCATACAAGCAGCTTTCTGGAGGTGTGGTGGATGAACAAGCTCCAGCACAGAGCCCCATCTTGGATCCCTCCCAGCTGCAATCAGAGTTACCCAGTGTGCTGTGAAGGAAATGTAACGACCCTGTCCATGCTTGCTGGACCACGTGTCTAAAGTCACATGCACCTTGTTGCAGACTGCCTTTCCCAATGACTGGATAACATTGTCTTCCACGTGCTGGTATAGTGCTGGAATGGCCTTGCGTGAAAAGTAATGGCGTTTTGGAACCTGCCACTGTGGTACAGCACATTCAGCAAATTCACGGAAGGGAGCAGAGTCCACCAGCTGGAAAGGCAGCAGCTCCAATGCGAGTAATTTTGCTAAGCTGGCATTTAGACGCTGTGCTTGGGGATGGTTGGGACTATATTTTTTCTTACGCTGCAGCAGCTGCGGCAACGTAATCTGACTGTGTAAATCTTCAGCTGCTGGGATGATGTCACATTGTGAGGAAGGATCTGGTACATCTATTACTGTAGCATTATCCCTGTCGGTGGAGGTTTTAGGCAATGACATGGCAGGACATACAGTGGGGGTAGAGACAGATGAGGAGGAGGAGGACCTACGCAAAGTTTTGTGCCAACGGGATGTGTGACAGGTGTTCATATGTCGCCTTAAGCACGTGGTACCCAAGTGTCTGGTATCTTTCCTACGCTTAAGCCTCATCTGACATAGATTGCAAATAGCAATGCTGCGCTCTACTGCACATTTCTTAAAGAGCTCCCAGACAACAGAGTTCCTGCATGTGTTCTTTGAGACAACAGCGCTCTACACTGGAGCAGCTCTGACATCTGATGCCTTGGACTGGCTAGTGCTACGGTTGGTCACTGAGGATGTTGTGCCTCGTGTTTGCTGTGCCTCCTCCTCCCCCTCTTCGTCACTTAATTCCTCTGTTCGATCTGGCACCCAGGTGGAGTCAGTGACCTCATCATCATTGTCATCATCACCCCCTATCTCCTCATCACTGGAGCCAACTTGGCAGTATGCTGCAGCTGCTGGGGCAACATGAGTGCCAGTTATTTGTGTGTCATCACTGGCACCCCCTTCCTCTAGGTTGATTATATTCCTTTCCTCAACCTCAGAGATTGAATCAGAGCACTGTACTTGCTGTGCATCCTCAAGCAGCATGTCACTGTCATTGTAGTCAAACAATTCAGCTGACTCCTCCGTGTGTGATAGCGAGGCTACGGCAGGAGTAGCTGTGGACATGGAGGCTGCATTAGATGCTTTGGCAGCTGAGGTGGACTGTAAAGCACTACAAGCCTGGCTGGCAGAGGACTCGGAGGATGAGGATGGCCTGGTTAGCTAATCCACCAAATCCTCTGTATGTTGCTGCTGCTTAAGAAGACGGCCAGCACCAGTTAGAAAGGACAAGTGTGCCCCTGCAGAGGATGCACCACGTCCACCACGACCAGAGGCACAGCCTCCCGACACAGGGGCTGCTTGCCCGCTTATCTGTGTCTGGAAGCGTCTGCCTGTACTTTTTGTTCTTTCAGACATGGTGAGTGATATATAGATTAAATATATACAGAACTCTGATTCAACTCTGGTATAAAGATTAAAGATTTACAGAACTCTGGTATAACTCAGTGAGACCCCCTGATAGCTGGCAACAGTGACAAGACACAGATTACAATTTGCAGAAACCTCCTAAAATGCAGTGTGACCCCCTGATGGGTGGCAGTGAGAAGACACAAATTACAAATCTCAGAAACCGCCTATAAATCAGTGAGACCCCTTGATGGGTGGCAGTGAGAAGCCACAGATTACAAATCTCAGAAACCTCTAATAAATCAGTGAGACCCCTTGATGGGTGGCAGTGAAACCTCCTATAAATCAGTGAGACCCCTTGAAGGGTGGCAGTGAGAAGCCACAGATTACAAATCTCAGAGACCTCTTATAAATCAGTGAGACCCCTTGATGGGTGGCAGCCAGTGAGAACACACGGATTATAACAATTCCCAAATATTTTGTAGAAATTAGTGAGCCCCAAAATACAGCGTGGTACTGGATGTGTGACAAGACACAGATCACCTCAATTTCCAAATGTTTTGTAGAAATTAGTGAGCCCCAAAATACTGCGTGGTACTGGCTGCGTGACAAGACACAGAAGATCACCTCAATTCACAAATGTTTTAAAGAAATTTGTAACCCCCAAAAAGACTTGCTGGCACAGTGTCAAGACACACATCACCTAAATTCCCAGATATTTGGTAGAAATGAGACCCCCCCAGACCCCTCCCAGTAGCGTGGCAGACCGGCAGTAAAAACACAACATTCTCCTATGAAATCTCCTCTCAAATGCGTAGTGAATAGGCGCGTGGAAACGTTATATAGTGTGCTGTGGGACTTAGCTCTGTGAGCCCATGATTGGGCAAAATTTGCCCAATCAGGACTCTGAGCCGTGATTGGCATACTGTTGAACCTGTCTTGCACCAGACCTGTGGTCAGGTGCAAGGCTGTAGCCAATTACGAGCTTCAGGCCAGTGGGAAAGTGCATTATGGGCCATTGTGATCGAACTTGCTCCGAACACCCGGAAATGTTCGGAGTTCGCGATCTAATCGAACAGGCTAAGTTCGGCCCGAACTCCGAACCGAACAGCTCATTCCTACTCCCCATATGCTTTGGCAATGCAAAAATGTATTTGGTCCTGACAATAAAGCTTATTTTGATTTGATTTGATTTGATAGATAGATAGATATGGGATAGTTACTGTATATAGATAGATATGGGATAGATAGATAGATAGATAGATAGATATGAGATAGATATGGGATAGATATGAGATAGATAGATGTGGGATATATAGATATGGGATAGATATGAGATAGATATGGGATAGATAAATAGATAGATATATAGATATGGGATAGATAGATAGATAGGGGATAGATAGATATGGGATAGATAAATAGATAGATATATAGATATGGGATAGATAGATAGATAGATAGATAGATATGAGATAGATAGATATGGGATAGATAGATAGATAGATAGATATGGGATAGATAGATAGATAGATAGATAGATAGATAGATAGATAGATAGATATGGGATAGATAGATAGATAGATAGAGATATAGGATAGATAGATAGATAGATAGAGATATAGGATAGATAGATATGGGATGGATAGATACATACATAGATAGATGGATAGATATGGGATAGATAGATAGATAGGTATGGATAGATAGATAGATAGATAATTAATAGCAATGTTAAGAATAAGGTTATAGGGCATTGATGGTAAACTTTGGCAACCCAAGATGTTTGTGAACTACATGTTCCATGATGCCCCTGCAGCCTCAGTGTGTGACTAGGTACCGTGGGACATGTAGTTCCGAACATCTGAGGTACCAAGGTTTGCCATCACTGTTTTAATATCAGTAAGAAGTGTATTTTTATTATAATTTATTGATTCCTTACCAGATCCATACAATGTTTAAATCATGGAATTATGATATATATATATAAAATTCAATAGGCCATGTTAGTCCAGATGCCAAAATCACGAGTATAGCAGTATGTAGTGATACCTTTTTTATTGGACTAACGGTACATTTAAAAGACAAGCTTTCAAGAGTGTTCCTCTCTTCCTCAGGTCTGGATGCTATACTGATCAGTTCCTAGAATTGAACATTAGGACATTAAGGGTCACATGGGTGGGGGTATTAGATGTCGTAAAAAGTGAGAGTCAAATGGTATGTTCAAAATGGTAAAATAAACGCATGAGGGATCTTGGGCCCATAATAAAAACAACAAAGATAAGATCATACAACTTGAATGAAAAAAGGAAAAAAAACCAAAAACACAAATCAGTGTTTATGACATCTAATACCCCCACCCATGTGACCCTTAATGTCCTATGTTCAATTCTAGGAACTGATCAGTTTAGCATCCAGACCTGAAGAAGAGAGGTTACACTCTCGAAAACTTGTCTTTTAAATGTAACGTTAGTCCAATAAAAAGGTATCACTACGTACTGCTATACTTATGATTTTAATATATATATATACCAAGATTCAGCAGGGGACCTGCAGCCAGGATACCCACATCTAATTGCTCCGGTGCTAACCCTCGCCACGGGCATACAATTCATCAAGAAGGCGTGCACTTGTCGATTTTTGTACTACCACAATATAAAAATTATAGTTAAAAGACTCTAGGAGCGCACGCCTTCCTGATGAGTTATATATATATTTATAATTTAAGAATAAAATCCACACTTACCATGTATTTATAAACTTTCACTCCTAAACTTGCCACAATAAAGTCGATACATTGTTACAAGCTGTCTTTCAGCATTCTATTAGTGGGTAATTGTCAGGGCAGAATGGGTAAATGCTAATTAACCTTTACTGACAATACGAGCCAGTCATATTATCGGAGACATCATTGGCAATTTGTATATCTATTCCAAACTTACTTCTGTCACTTCGTATAGTTAGCTGTAATTATAACAATCTTTTCATTATGACACAATTACCCTGTGACATTGATACCAGAGAAACCATTATCCTAATAATGGAACAGGACAAGGTGGCCTATTTTGAGGCGTTCGTCAGGTGAAGGGCTAATCTAATAATATACACTTTCTGTCTTTTTTGTTCATAAGGGACATGTTTTACAGGATTTTTTTAAGTAATAGTTGTCTACAGAGATCCAACATGCGTTTACTTCTAAAAAAATTAAATGTTAGTCAACACACGAGTGTGAAATTTTGCAGTACAACATTGAAATGAAAAATAATAGCATTATAATAATATATTTACAATAATAATAAGTGAATATATTGTTATTATTGCAAATATTATATTTTTTAGATTTTTTAAATAATAGCATTATTATTATTTTATATATTATATTATTAGTTATTATTGTAAATGATAACATTGTTATTATTGAAAAGTAAAAATAATAGCATCATTGTTATTATTGCAAATATTATATATTTGTAGATTTTTTAAATAATAGCATTATTGTTATTTTATATACTATATTATTAGTTATTATTGCAAATATTATATATTTTTAGATTTTTTAAATAATAGCATTGTTATTATTTTATATATTATATTATTAGTTATTATTGTAAATGATAACATTGTTATTATTGAGAAGTAAAAATAATAGCATCATTGTTATTATTGCAAATATTATATATTTTTAGATTTTTTTAAATAATAGCATTATTGTTATTTTATATATTATATTATTAGTTATTGCAAATATTATATATTTTTAGATTTTTTAAATAATAGCATTGTTATTATTTTATATATTATATTATTAGTTATTATTGTAAATGATAACATTGTTATTATTGAAAAGTAAAAATAATAGCATCATTGTTATTATTGCAAATATTATATATTTTTAGAATTTTTAAAATAATAGCATTATTGTTATTTTATATATTATATTATTGGTTATTATTGTAAATAATAACATTGTTATTATTGAAAAGTAAAAATAATAGCATTATTGCTATTATTGTAAACAACGATATTATTATTGAAATTGTAATAATATTAGCATTATTGTTTTAAGTATAAATAAAATGATTATTGAAAATTAAAACTAGCAGCATGTTTTATTTTGCACTTTTCGTTAAATAAACAGAAATGCAACTGCTTTAAAATAAAATTAAAACTACTATCTAGTAGACTTGTGCACTGATTTTTTTTCGGTTCGGTTCGTTCGGATTTTGTAAATTGTCGTTTCGGCTCGTTTCGGTCGATTTCCATTTTGGTTTGTTTCGTTTTCGTTTTGTTTTTCGTATCGACTTTTTTTTGGTAATTTCGGAAATTTTCATGTTTATCGGAACGTCTGTTCTCCTCGTTTCAAAGTGTCTATTCGTTTTGACGTAAACTAATGGTTTTTCGGAACCGATATTTCTGTCGATACGATAATTCTGTCATTGAGATTTCTCATGTTTTACAAGAAGGATACATTGAGATTTCTCTGGTTTCCCGGGAAGGATACAGTGAGATTTCTCTTGTTTCCCGGGAAGGATACATTGAGATTTCTCTGGTTTTTACAGGAAGGATACATTGAGATTTCTCTGGTTTTACAAGAAGGATACATTGAGATTTCTCTGGTTTCACAAGAAGGATACATTGAGATTTCTCATGCTTTACAAGAAGGATACATTGAGATTTCTCTGGTTTTCCAGGAAGGATACATTGAGATTTCTCTGGTTTTACAAGAAGGATACATTGAGATTTCTCATGTTTTACAAGAAGGATACATTGAGATGGGAATGATACAAAATTACAGAATCAGCGATATAACCGAAAAATACGTTGTCCGAAATTACTGAAATGGAACCGAAATCAGGAATGGAGCAGAAATTACGAATGGAACGAAAATGATTTTCGATTTTACACATTTCTACTCTATTCGAAAATTCAGAATTTTTTCGGATCTGCCGTTTTCGGATCTGAAAATTTTCGGAAAATCGGCCGAATCCGAATGCACGAATCGGGAAATTTCGTGAAAATTCCGAGTTCCGAAACCCGAAACGCACATCCCTACTATCTAGTTAAACAGAGATAAAATCATAATAAACTGCTAGCATCTATAATAAGGTGACATCCACTGATATGGTTGATTTATTGATATTTTAGTGAATTATTGTAGATCAGCTGACATGTCCAATGTACTGCGGCATTAGGGACACAGTCTGGAGCCCACTTGCAAGTAAAACAAGCTCACAATTTTGTAGAATGAGTTTAGATCAAGTTAACTCGATCGTAGACACCTGATGGTGCTTTGAAGAACAAGTTAAGATGATCATGGTAGTGAACAGGTCAATACAGTCTTTAATGTAATAGAAGGAATTTGCTATCTCAAGAATTATGTTGACGTCACATGGCTTCAGGTTTGGGCACATTATTAATATTTAAATTCCCGTTATAACAACAGGTGATCACGTTTACCTTTGAAATCGTATTATTCTTGAACTATATAACTGGCAGATGTCCCCAAATTAAATATGTGCATTTTGTTTTGTTCCAAATTGCAATTCGGACGAAATCTACCAATTCGTATTGAAGAAGCACTTCCAAAATAACGAATCGTTATGTCTAAAACGAAACGGAAAATAACGAATTTATTCAGTATTTAAGAAACGATTCGTTATTCCGGTTCACTTGTTTCACAGATTCAGCACCGTGTCCCAGTCTATTGTCTGTGCTGCTTTTTTTCTTTCCTTCAATCTGGATGTGTTCGGCGGGTGCGGTTCTTTATGCTTGTCAGACCTCGGAGGCTGGCGCGGCTCCAGCGTCCCTCCCTGCGGCCACGGGGCCTGCGTCTTCCCCGCAGCCCTTCCTCGCGCCCTATGCGCGCGTTTTGTGTGACGTCATCACGCCTCCACCGTGGGTCTCCCTGCACCATGTGATCCTGATGGGCAATCAGATTGCAGGGCGTGATATTTAAACTTACTTTTGTCTTTTCTCATTGCCCTTTTGTGGTTTTTGCTTGCTTAACCCTAAGTGCTTGTTCCTTATACCTCTGATTGATTTTCTGTGTATGACCTGGCTTTTGGATATTAACCTGTGTACCTCTATTCTCCTTTGACTCGGCTTTTGTAACTTGACTTTGTTTTCTGCTGTATCCCTACGACCTTGGATTGTGTTAGACCCCTCTGGTACCTCGTACTGTCTGCGGTTACCGCTTCCTATTTTTGTCCATACTTATCTGTCTCCATACCAGCCACTCTAAGGACTGGTTACTGTCCTCGTCTATTATCCCTGCCTTATAGGTTCACCTGTAGCCATTGCGTAATCCAGCCACCTCAAGGACTGGTATCGCACCTAGGTTAAGAGTTACCTATTGTTACGTATAGGGCTGACCGTAGCAACCCCTGGATATACGTGTGCCTGCCTAACATCACAAAAGGGCCATGGACCTAGCAGGGACTGCCCAGCAATTCTCAGGTTTAGAGAGTCGTTTGGAGGATCAAGATCATCGACTTGATCAATTCGCCCAAGCCCTCCAAACTCTGTTAGCTCATACCGCACCTACCCAATTAGTGGTATCCCCTCCTGTTAATCTGCCCCTTTCTGAACCATTTACCACACCGAACCCGTGCCCTAACTTATTACCACCGGTACGTTATGGGGGCGACCCTATTGCCTGTAGAGGATTCATAAACCAAATCTCTATCCACTTTGAGCTAACCCCTTGGTCTTACCCTACAGATCGTGCTAAGGTAGCCTTTGTTATCAATCATCTTACCGATAAAGCGTTGTTTTGGGCTAATCCTTTCTGGGATACTGACAAACCCATTGTTTATAACTATCGGGAATTTATAACCGCTTTCTGTAGAGTGTTTGACCCCCCTGGTCGTAAGACTAATGCAGCCAAGTCCTTGTTACGCCTGCGCCAGGGCACTAAATCCCTGGGTGATTACGTACTGGAGTATAGATCCTTGGCTTCTGAGTTAAACTGGAATAATGAAGCTTTGGTAGCAGTTTTTTTAGAGGGTTTGAATGATGAGCTTCAGGATGAAGTAGCGGCCAGAGATCTTCCGGAAGATCTGGAAGATCTGATCACCTACTTGTCCTTTATAGATGAACGCGTTCGCCATCGTAAGAATACCAAAGATTAAGCTAAAAGACTGCCTCTTAGGATGCCTCCCCGGTTCCCTTTACCTGTGCTCCCAGAGTCACCTTCTCCTCCTGAGCCCATGCAGTTAGACAGCACTAAACTCCCTGAAGCTGAAAGGCAACGTTGCCGATGTGAGGGATTGTGTTTGTATTGTGGGTTAGGGGGTCATTTGCTTAAGGGGTGCCCCAAGCGCCCTCAGGGTCCTTCGGGAAACTTGCATGCCTAAGTGCCCCTTGGGGACAGCTCTTAGGTACTTTTCCCTCGTCCCCCAAACTTGAAAATAGGCTCCGGGTTCCGGTTACTCTCTGTTGGGAGAATTCCCGTAGCCTGGTGAATCTCTATGCCCTGGTTGACTCCAGTGCTGCCGATAACTTTATCGATCTTATTTTTGCTTGCAAACATGCTATTCCTCTTATTCAGGAAGAAACACCTTTGCTCGTACAACCATTGATGGCAGACCACTTGAAACCCTTTTGTCTTTTTCGAAACTCTAGACATTTCTGTTAGGATAGGACTATGTCATAAAGAAAAAAAGTTTTTTCATGCCATCTCTTCGCCATCCTATCCCATTGTACTTGGGTACCCGTGGTTAACTCGTCATAACCCTATAATCGATTGGCGAGCTCGTCAAATCGCTAAGTGGGATAAAGATTGTTTGCTCTCTTGTATTGAGGTCCCCTTGTCTGTCAACACCTTAAATGTACCCACGGCTCCTCCTCTGACCACGACTATACCTCCTCCATACTCTGATTTGGCCCCTGTGTTTGATAAGAAAGAGGCCGATAAATTACCCCACATCGTTCGTACGATTGCGCTATCGACCTTCTCCCCGGTACCACCCCTCCCCGAGGGGTAGTCTATCCGTTATCTGAGAAGGAGCATAGAGTAATGGAGGAGTATATTACTGATTCCCTTAACAAAGGGTTTATTCGCCCCTCTTCCTCTCCGGCAGGAGCAGGATTCTTCTTTGTTCAGAAAAAAGAGGGAGATCTCAGACCTTGCATAGATTTCCGTGGGTTAACCCTTTCGCTGCTGAGCCTTTTCCCACCTCTGTGCTGAGGTCATTTTTACCGGTTTCGCTCATCATGTTTAACCGCGTTTTGAAGCCTTATTTTAATATATGACCCAGACATATTATATATCGTTCTTTCCGGCAGACTGTGCAGATTCATAATATGTCATTATTATATGTATACGTTATGTCATGTCTGTATATTATAACAAAATATGCAATAAAATTTGAATTTTCAATAATTTACAATGTGTAAAGTGGTTTTTTTCACATTTTAAAATGCGATCGTTTGCGGTTATATTTTGTATGGGGTGCGCTTGTTAAAAAAATTAGAAATGAGGAATCGTTACTTTTTTTTGGGGGAAATTACGTGTTTTTTAGCAAACACCCCCCATAGAAAAAATCGTTAGTGCAGCATCATTGTTCACATTATAATTGAAATGGGAACAATATTGTTGCACTAATAAATCTAAAGCAAAACCCAAAAAACATTTTTTTTAATTTATTTTTTACAGTTTACATGGTCATGTTTGGTATCATTGGAACGGCCACGCTCTGGCCGTTCCAGTGATAGTAAACATTAACCCCTAGCTGGCACGGATCGGGAGATAGGGGGTTCATTGGAACCCACTATCTCCACTATAGGTGGCAGCAAGGGGTTAATTTGAAAACTGGCGCCATCGCGCTCTGCGCGATGACGCCAGTCATTAGGGGGATATTCCGGAAGCTTGGCCGACATCCAAGATGTCGGCCAGCTCCGGGAGGGGACCGCAATACGGCGCATGTTGGCGCCATATCGCGATCCAGCCCCCTAGGGGTTAAAGACAGCTGCCGCTTGGAAGGGCAGGCTGTGCCCTTCCAGGCGGTGCCTGCCTTTAACCGCTGGCATGCACGGATGGGGAGGGGGAGAGGTCCGAAGGACCTCCCCCCTCCCATTCAGGCACCTTCCCTGCAATGGCGGGGGGGGTGCCAGAAATAGACGTCATCGCGCATGTGCAATGACGCCTATCGTACCCGCCGGGGTCCCGGAGGTTGGGCTGACATCGGGGGACCGAGCGATCAGCCGGAATACCGACTGATCGCGGGCTGCAAAGGGAGGACGCGCTCAGCGCGTCCTCCAAATGCCAAGTAGCAATGCGGTTGGATGCGCTGAGCGCGTCCACCGCATTGAAGTGGTTAAACAAAATAACCATAAAAAATGCCTACCCTATCCCACTCATCCCCGAGTTGTTTGATCGCCTGAAATATTCCAAAATAAGTTGGACCTCAGAGGGGCCTATAACTTGATTCCAATCAAACACGGGGTTGAGTGGAAAACTGCGTTCAATACTAGATTAGGGCACTATGAATACCTGGTTAGGCCCTTTAGACTATGCAACGCTCCAGCAGTTTTCCGGGCGTTCATTAATGATGTTTTACGGGAATACACTCCTTGTTTTGTTGTTGTGTATCTTGATGATGTCTTGATACATTCTCCTGACCTGAAAACCCACCACCAACATGTACAACTTGTCTTGTCTAAACTGTTGTCCAACGGCCTGTATTGTAAGCTCGATAAATGCTTTTTTGACGTACAACAGGTACAATTTTTAGGCTATGTAATCTCCTCTTCCGGCTTTATGATGGATCCTAAGAAACTAGATGCAATCGTTCATTGGCCTCTTCCCAAGGGTCTCAAGGCCATTCAAAGATTTATAGGCTTCTCTAACTATTATAGAAGATTTATCAAGGGTTTCTCGTCCATCATGGCACCTATTACAGCTTTGACTAAAAAAGGAACTGACACACAGAATTGGCCTTCCAATGCATTAGAGGCTTTTAGAAAATTAAAAGCAGCATTTTCTACCGCACCCATCCTTCATCACCCTGATCCAACCAGACCCTTCGTATTAGAAGTGGACGCCTCAGAGACTGTGGTGGGAGCTGTGTTGTCCCAACGTCCAGCTAACGACAAACCTATGCAACCTTGCGGTTTCCTCTCTAGAAAGTTGTCACTTACTGAGACCCGCTATGACATTGGAGACAGGGAACTTTTGGCAATCATACTTGCCCTGAAGGAGTGGCATCACCTCTTAGAGGGTTCCAATTGTCCATTCTCTATACTCACAGACCATAAGAATTTGGCTTACTTGTCTGAAGCTAAGAGATTGAACCCCAGACAAGCTCGGTGGGCTCTCTTTCTTACCCGATTTGATTTTGTCATTTCATACAGACCCTGATCAAAAAATATTAAGGCTGATGCACTCTCCAGACAGCACGAACCTCTATCTACTCAAATTCCGGTACCAGTTCCCATAGTGCCCGAGGAGAAAATCTTAGCCTCTCTGAGTACTCAGATCGATTCACCACTATGGAATCTATTACTATCGAAACAGTCTCTAGCACCTCCATCTAAACCACCCAATAAACTATTTGTTCCTCCTGAAGAGGTTCTCACAGTCTTACGACTGTTTCATGAATCTAGATTCGCTGGACATTTTGGAGTAGAGAAGACTCTAACCCTACGTAAAAGAAACCTTTGGTGGTCTACACTTGCTAAAGATGTTAAAGAGTATGTTACTACCTGTTCAGTTTGTACCCGTTCTAAGTCTTCCCGCCTTAGACCTACTGGTCTTCTCCAGTCTTTACCTGTTCCTGAACATCCCTGGTCCCATTTAGCAATGGACTTCTTGATGGAGCTACCCCCTTCGTTTGGCCATATGGTCATTTTTGTCGTTGTTGATCGCTTCTCCAAAATGGCACATTTTATTCCGTTAAAGAAACTTCCCTCCTCTAACGTGCTGGTACACCTCTTTACTAAAGAGATATTTAGACTACATGGTGTCCAAAGTGTTATTGTCTCAGATCGTGGTTCCCAATTTATATCTAAATTTTGGAGAGGTTTCTGTCAACAATTAGGTGTCAAACTTTCCTTTTCTTCCGCTTATCACCCGCAGACGAACGGATTAGCTGAAAGAACTAATCAGACACTTGAGACTTATTTAAGATGTTTAATTTCTGATGCACAGGATGATTGGGTCACTCTATTGCCATGGGCGGAGTTTGCGTACAATAATGCCACATCTCAGTCAACTAAATATTCCCCATTTGAAGTAGTCACTGGTATGCACCCCACCATTTTCCCATCCTCATTTGTACCTCAGGATATTCCTGCCTTAGAGGACCACCTCTGTGCTCTACGTGTGATTTGGGAGAAGACCAAATCAAATCTCGAATCCGCTTCTTTGGCGCAGAAGCGTTCTGCAGACCTCAGACGCAGACCTTCACCGGTTTATCACGTAGGGGAAAAAGTGTGGCTCAGCACACGTCACATCAGGTTGAAGGTCCCTTCTATGAAATTTGCGCCCCGGTTCATAGGACCTTATAAAATCCTTATTTGTATTAACCCGTCTCGTACGCTCTGCAGTTACCTACATCCCTTCGTATCCCTAACACCTTTCATGTGTCCTTACTGAAACCTCTCCTGTGCAATCGTTTTACCCGTCCCGACTCTCTCCCCCCTCCTCCTGTTTTGATAGATGGGAACCCCGAATTTGAAGTTGAGTCCATTCTAGATTCCCGTCGTTCTCGGGGCAGGTTGCAGTATCTGGTTCATTGGAAGGGTTATGGTCCCGCGCATCGTACGTGGGTCTCACTTCACGACATTCATGCTCCTCGTTTGTTGTCCACTTTTCATCACCTTTTTCCTACCAAGCCGGCTCCTAACCGCCCGGTGGGCATTCCTCGAGTAGGGGGTGCTGTCAGACCTCGGAGGCTGGCACGGCTCCAGCATCCCTCCCTACGACCTCGGGGCCTGCGTCTTCCCCGCAGCCCTTCTTCGCGCCCTATGCACGAGTGCCGGTGGTCTCACCGGCTTTAAGCTACTGCCGGCGGCGCGTCCCGTGTGACGTCATCACGCCTCCACCGTGTGTCTCCCTGCACCATGTGATCCTGATGGCCAATCAGATTGTGGGGTGCTATATTTAAACTTGCTTTTGCCTTTTCTCATTGCCCTTTCGTGGTTTTTGCTTGCTTAACCCTAGGTGCTTGTTCCTTATACCTCTGAATGATTTTCTGTGTATGACCTGGCTTTTGAATATTGACCTGTGTACCTCTATTCTCCTTTGACTTGGCTTTTGGAACTTGACTTTGCATTCTGCTGTATCCCTACGACCTTGGATTGTGTTAGACCCCTCTGGTACCTCGTACTGTCTCCGGTTACCGATTCCAATTTTTGTCCATACTTACCTGTCTCCATACCAGCCACTCTAAGGACTGGTTTCTGTCCTCCTTGCCTATTATCCCTGCCTTATAGGTTCACCTGTAGCTATTGCGTAATCCAGCCACATCAAGGACTGGTATCGCACCTAGGTTAAGAGTTACCTATCGTTACGTATAGAGCTGACTGTAGCAACCCCTGGATATATGTGTGCCTGCCTAACAGTGCTGAAATATGTCTCAGCACCAAGGACAGGGGGATCTAGTTCTCCGGAGCCCCGTAGAGCTGCTGTCCTTGGTGCTGAAACACATTGATTTCCTGCATTGAGAGCCGCTGGATTGGTTGGAGCACAGTCTCCCTTGTTGTCACATGATCTGCTGAGCAGAAATCAAATCATATCATGCAAAGATCAGAGGAAGACCAGAGCTGGATTCAGGTGAGATTTAAAAGGATACTAAAAGTCTTAAAAAGGGAAGGAAGAGTGTGGAGAGGTCAAGAAGGGTTAATGTTTAACCCCTCCATTTTCCACCCCTCCTGCTTTAACCATATAGTATCAATGTAACCCCTTCACTACCAAGTGATTTTCCACAAAAACATTGTCAGGAACCAGTGTTTTTTTTAAAAAAAAATCATTTTTAATTTATTATACAGTGAGAAATATTTGGGCATTTTCCCAATGAATTTCTTACTGTACTAACATATTTGGCCAGTAGATAGCGCCATCTACTGCCAAATTGAGTTACAGCAGTTGTAGTTAACTGTATCGGCTCCTGAATGTCCGATGTCAGGGAATTCGTCAGACGATTTTACAGTGTTAGCTCTTTGGGCATTATGCCCACAGGGTTAAAACTTTTGGGGCACCTTCTGCAGCCCAAAAGCAAACAAAATTTAGTTTACAACAATCGTATTTCATTTGCTTTTGGGCTGCAGAGCTGAAAATCGAGATATCTCAATATCGGGCACCGGATGGTACCTTTTTTTGTTTTTGCTTGAGAAAGTATTTTACCAGGAAGGCTACGTTGAGATTTCTCTCATCTTCAAGTATGTCCTAGGTGGCGAGTATGTACAGTTAGGTACCGAGGACACTTACTTTTGAAGCCAGAGATAGCTCGATCTCAGTAGTAAAAGGGTTAATGTTTTAGAAAACAAAAACATGGACTCCGAATAGTTAGCTGTTATTATTATCATTGTCATCATTTATATAGCGCCAACAGTTTCCGCAGCGCTTTACAATAACCAAAGGGAACAAGATAAACGGACATATGATGGAAACAAGAGGTGTACAGGACCCTATTCATAGGAGCTTACAGTCTAGAGCTGTTATGTTGGTATTAACCTAATACATTCTGGATTATGTCCTACTTGAAATTTTTTGAGAATAATTTATATTTTTAAATATTTATTTTAAAACCATGAGGTTATTCTCCTAACGGTTCCTTGTCTGTGATGGATCATCAATATATCATCAACACGTTTTGTATTTTATGTTATGGGTTTAGTCTTCTGATACACCTTGTGATTTCATTCTATTATTCATGATTTTTTTTTACAGTTTATGGAATTATTAATGTTGCAGTTTGTGAGATCGTGCGTTCGGAGCGTTAGGTTTTTACCAGCTTCACATATTTATCGATTGCTGCCGGTTTAAGTTGAGACTTTCTTTTTTTCTGCTTTTATAACTTTTCCCTCTTGCTATTTGAACCACATGAATAAAGCAATATAGGTATAAGCATAAATATATATAATGGAATATTTAATGGTTTAACACCTTCAAAAGCCACTTCTGGCACCCCCATATCAAGTTTTCTCGATTCGGCTGATTCTGGAGCAATGCGAAGGAATTTCTTTTATTGCAAAGGAAATCCGTTTGCAGATGGACTTCATTAAGTGCCCCCCAAAGGTTTTAGCAGCCCGAGCATGACACCCGGGGTGCTAAAATAGTTTGAGCAGCTTGAGCTGAAGAAAAAAACACATAAAAACAGATCCAAAAGCTTTATTATTGAGATGCAGTAGCTCTTTCTGGTCAGCGGGTGGCGCCAACTGCTCTTCAAATAGTGTATACAGTTTGAAAATGTGCTTTTTGTGATTTTCAAGCGCATTTTCACTGCATGTTTAACACAAACAAGGTTATTCACTGAGATACGAACTTGCCCTCAAAATTCTCCGAACAGGGAATTTTTCCGTACCGTGCAATTTCGAGGCCATTCAGAAATTCAGAAAGCAGGCAGTTAACCAAATTTAAATACGGTGCTGTTTGATGGCAGTGAAATCCCCTTAAAGAAGCAATGGTTAATCTATTCAGAGACACCGAACAGCAGAGAAATGTCAGCGAAATGCCCTGCTGTTCAATGGTTTCATTCGGCAGGTTTATTCAGGCGAATCCCATAGACTTCAATGTAAAAAATATTCCCTTTTCTATCCAATATCTAATAAACCGTTTATTATTTTAATCTGCAGCAAAAAGTCTTTACTTATTTTTAAGGATCATTTAGGCATTTTTTGGGATTTTTTTCGGCAATTCTTTTTTTTAAATAGCATTTTTTTTTTCTTTTTTTTGTAACAGACCTTTCTATTATTTCATAGGGCCTTATATGTTAATTCGTCCAGTAGTTATTTTGCAAACATCGCTTTATAATTTGAAACCTTTTTTTTTTTACCCAGTTCGTCGGCTTGTCGGTTTTCTCCGGCGGCTGGTCGGCGCTGTGTTCTGCGGATCGACGGCTTTTCTCGGACGTCATCGGCGGATTTACTGCGGCGGTTCAAAGTGATCAGATATTTCAGATCGTATCGCCTGCCATTTTTTTTTTTTTTGGTGGATTTTCGGCAGTTTTGCGGCGGATTTTCGGATAGGTTCCCTACACTCCGGGGACCCTGCGGCGAATGTTGAATTCACTGCAGGGCCGGGGAATTTGATTCCCTGAAGTGCCGGGAACAAGAGAGTTGTTTCCATAAAGTCACTGGATTTATGGGAGGTGGTTTAATGGAAAACAACTTGGTTGTGAACGGGTTAAAGCTATATATTATAAAAATATATTTAAAAGCTATTAAAGTAGTGCATTGTAAATAAAATAAATAAAATGTAGCATGTAAAGTATTTTACCAAAACAGCTTCATTCATTAGGTTAGTGGTTTTTTTTTTTAAACGCGGCGCTTATGTTAAATGAGCGATTAACGCTCTGCATAAACTGTAAATTACATGCTACTGATACCTTTTGGAATTAAAAGGCATAAATTATGTGTTTTTTTTTAAAAGGCGCAGTTATTTTGATATGTACATATATTTATCTGAATGAAATCACCTAGTAAAATATATTCACATGCACAGTCAGGGAAAAAAAAAAGATTACTGTCTTTTTTGTTCTCTAAAAACTCATTAGCAGATGGAAGGCCGGTGCGTGCTTTATCTTTTCGAGATAATAAATTGAAAAATTCAAGGATGTAATATCCACATCTATCTATTTAGAGTATTTGATTTTGGAACAATCTCTTAACCCCTTCAATACCAAAGAGAGAGACGATCTGTCCCCGAAATGTCCACCAACAGGGAATTTCCCCCGTACGGTGACATTTCGGGACCATTTGGCTATTCAGAGAGCAGGCAGTTTGCCAAATTTTGGCAAACTGCCTGCCAGTACAGTGCCTGTTCGAAGGCACTGAAATCCCCCATAGAGAAGCAATGGTTAAAAGTTGTCAAAGTGCCCTGCTGTTCGGTGTTTTCATGCGACAGGTTTATTCAGGCGAATCCAATAGGCTTCAATGTTAAAAATATTCCTAGTTTAAATCAATATCTAATAAACCGTTTATTATTTTAATCTGCAGCAAAAAGTCTCTTTATTTACTGTTTTTTAAGATGTTTTAGGCATTTTTCGAGATTTTTTCCGCAATTTTTTTTTCAGTTTTTTTATAAAAGCGTTTTTTCTTTTTCCTGAAACAGCCCTTTTTATTATCAATCATAGGATCTTATTTGTAAATTCCAGACATTTTCGTTCAGTAGTTTCTTTGCAAACAGCGCTTCAATTTTGACAATTTCAAGCGTACTGTTTTTTTTTTTTCACACCGTTCGTCAGCTTGTTGGCTTTTCTGGTGACTGGTCTGCGCTGTGATCGGCGGCTCATCGGCTTTTTCCGTGTTTGGCGTGGTTTTTCCAGCAGGTTTTCGGCGGGAGTTCGACGGGATTGCAACGGGTTTTCCCTGCACTCCAGAGACCCTGAGATGACTGCTGAATTCACTGCAGCGTGGGAAACTTTGATTCCCCCGAAGTGAAGGGAACTGCGGGGAATGAGAGAGCACAGAAATGTCGGCGACATTTCGGTGCTCTCTGGTTAACTCCTCAAGTGATTTTTTCAGAAATCCGTGTTTTATTTTCGTTGTTTAAAAATCACCTTTAATTCATTATAAAGCAGGAAGAGTCCCAATATATAATTACATAGTTCCAAAGGCTGAAAATAGTCATGCGTCCATTGAGTTCAGCCTTTCACACATCACCTACTGTTGTTGATCTAAATGAAGCAAAAAAACCCAGTCTGAAGCGCTCACCAATACGCAACATACTGGGAAAAAATCCCTTCTTGACCCCAGATGGCGTCAGATTTCTCCTTGGATCGAGCAGCTTTTACCCACATATTAAATATTATATCCCTTAATATTATGTTTTTGCAGGAAGTCATCGACTGGTTGTTTAAAAGTCTGTACAGTCTCTGACCCAACCACCTCAACAGGCAGAGAATTCCACAGCTTTATTGTCGTTAATTAATGCATGGTTTACAGTACTAATCAAGTGACCTACCTCAACCTATCAGACTCTCCCCTGAAAGTCCCATCTTTGGGCCATTAACCCCATAGCGGCTGGGCGGTTTTACTATTGTCAGATCGAAAGTGCCTGCTGCTGTTTTTACATTTCTGCGCTGTTTGTGTTTAGGTCTAATTTTCTTCTTACTCGTTTATAAAATATCCACACATATTATATAACAATTTTTTCTCCATTAAATGGACTTTCTAAAGATACCATTATTTTCATCATATCGTATAATTTACTATAAAATAATTTCTGAAATATGTTGAAAAAAATTGAAAAAAAAACACACTTTTTCTAACTTTGACCCCAAAATCTACAACCGCCAAAAGAGACCTGGCTAAATAGTTTCAAAATGTTGTCCTAAGTTTAGAAATACCCAATTTTTACATGTTTTTGCTTTTTAACTGCTTCACTGCTGAGCCATTTCACCTCTGCGTGGTGAGCTCATTTTGACCATTTTATGCTTATGTTTAAACGCCATTTGAAGTCCTATATTATTATATGACCCAGACAAAAAACCCAGCAAAATTCGTGGCAGCAAAATTGTTTCATAGAAAAGTAATGGTTAATCTATTCAGGGAACACCGAACTGCACCAAAATGTCAGTGAAATGCCCTGGTTTTTGGTGATAATGTCCAACAGGTTTAACCAGGCGAATCCCATAGGATCCAATGTAAAAACAATATTATCGTTAGCACTCATTAGCATATCAAAAGACCATTTTCACATCTTTTAAAAGCAGGATTAGTGTCTCCCCTCTGGAGAAGTGAAATCCTTTGTCGTATATCTCTCCAAGCACCTTGGAGAGAAATAAAACCAGCTGCAAATAGTAGCCCCAATCCTCACTGTAATATAAGGTTCAACTAGATTACTGCTGCATTCCAGCAGCCAGGGATTTGACAGAATACAGGGAGAGCTGTGGGGTCAGTCACTGCTGTACAGGGATAAGATTCAGGGGGTTATAATGAGCGTAAATCCCTGTACAGTACAGATACAAGGTGTTGCTGTAATTGCCATACACAGGCATTATGCAGCACATACAGATACAAGGTGTTGCTGTAATTGCCATACACAGGCATTATGCAGCACATACAGATATAAGGTGTTGCTGTAATTGTCATACACAGGCATTATGTAGCACATACAGATACAAGGTGTTGCTGTAATTGCCATACACAGGCATTATGCAGCACATACAGATACAAGGTGTTGCTGTAATTGCCATACACAGGCATTATGCAGAGCATACAGATACAAGGTGTTGCTGTAATTGCCATACACAGGCATTATGCAGCACATACAGATATTGCATTGCTAATAATCTCATCCTGATCACTACAAACCCCCCATAAGCAGGAGATCTCACCATTGATTGTAAGCTCTTGAGCAGGGTCTTCTCTCCTATTGTACTGTGTGTTGAACCTTTTATTTATATTTATCACAGTTACTGTATCTAAGACAAAGGTCTTTTCTGCCTGTATAATAATAATGCAGAACCAGTTTGAAACTGTGTAAGATAAAGGACACCATCTAGAGCTCAGAATCTTACATTTCAACACTATTTCTGTAAAGGATAAAGGAATACATGAAAAATTATAAAATGAGCAAATGAACATTATTTAAATTTTTTAACTATCTCGGAATAACAATTCCTGTGCGAAACTTCTATTTCACCCTGTATTTAATTGTTAACTTCACATCCCATGTTTCAAATAAATGTTCTAATATTTTTTTCAACAAAAATCACTTGGTAGTGAAGGGGTTAACAGACCTTTTTATTATTTTTTTAAAGGACCTTTTTTAGTATTTAGACACATTGTAATGCATTTTTATTGGTATAAACACCTATTAGAAGAATAACAGAGTTCTGTTTTTTTTGCAGTTCGGCAGCATTTGGTCGATTCTGTGTTCGGCGCAGTTCCGGGACCTTGCGGTGAATATTCAATTCACTACAGGGTCGACGGAATGGAATCACGGAAGTGCACTGAAGTGCACCGAAATTTCGGTACTTTCTGAATAACCCCTATAATAACAAATACCTTGAAGCCGAACGGTTTGGGATATAACAAGAGTCTGTTTATTATAATCATATTGCACTTTACAAATAAATAAATACATATGTAAAACATTCAAATGATCCATTTTTTTCTCTTTGGTTCATTTTCGGTAACAGTGAGCAGGAAGTCAAACCCCAAAAAAAACGTGAATTTAAATAAATTTGCTTCTTTTTCTTCTTTTTAATAGGACAGTCGCTCCATTTGTTTCCATTAACGACATTCCGAAGGTCCGTACTTACAAACCCGATATAATTTTACGGGGAGGCTTATTTTTAACTTTCTTTTATGATCGCGCATTACTCTTTCAGGCCGACAGGTAAGGATTTGACGCCGGAGAACTTTTACACAGCAAAGCAGGATTTGGCCGTAAAGCTAATGAGATGCGATACTTTCTGGATTTATTATGCAGTCATTAGATATTTGGCAAACAACGTGTAGAGAGCCGTCTCATAAAATTATATGTTTGTCTCCTTTGGTGTCCTTCGAACAAAGTGTTTTGTTGTTTGGCGCCTTAACTCGCAACGCAACACTGTGTTTTGTGTTTTTTTTTAACCCCATTCAGTGCTGTCATCATGTACACACGATCAGTCGTAGCAGACACAGCAGCCTGAAATCATCTTAACGCCATCCGTGGCTGTGTTGTATGATTGCAAATTAAATTTGTTGCAAACGAATTTCATTTGCTTTTGGGCTCCAGAAGGTGACCCTAAAGTCTTAACTTTGTGGACATAATGTTCAAGGTGCTAAAACGGTTTAAATTTGGCTGGGGAATGTCTTGCTATATCGGACTTTCCCCAGCCGACGCACAGAGCCACCAGCTGCTGCTCTACCTGCAGTAACTCTGTTTGGCCAGCAGATGGCAACATCTCCCTGCCAAATAGGTTATTACAGAAAGGAATCCATTGGAAACAGGGGTCAAGTCCTGCAGGAACGCAGTTCCATCGCTATTTTAGCAGCAGGAACTTAGTTCCCCTTTGGCTGATATACTGGGAAGCTGTAATACTTTTCTATATAGACACAATTTTTATAAAACTGTCTATATTTAAGGGTTTTTCCTGGATTTAAGTACATTGGGAAGGCATGAGAATGACAATTTCTCAATGTTTGCCAGAGGATGGCATTGTCATGCATAAAGATGCGCTGCAGCTGCTGCGGCCCCCAGTAATCTTTGAGTCCAGAATGTACAGAAATGTTGGAGAGTTCCCTACACTTATTTTTTTGAGGACTTGACTCCTGATTGGGAATATTCCCAAATAGTTCTTACTGCAAGGCTCAAAATTTCAGGTCCCAAGCTACTAGCCAGGCCTTAAAAGTTACTCTCCACCCAGCCCTTACAGTTAACTCCGCCCCTAAACACACCCTCTAAAATTATTGTTTAATTATCATTAATATAACAAAGCAGTGTAAACAAAGGAAAATGTGTGGTGTGTATCAGAGCTACACAGAAATAAACCTCATAGTAATGTGTAATTGTGCAGTGTGTATGAGCGTGAGTTTTATTACTGTGGAACTCCCTAATACACTCATACACACCGCACATGTGTCAGGGAGCTCCACGGTAATAAAACTCACGCTCATACACACCGTACATTACTGAGTTTTATTGCTGTAGTGCTCTGATACAGTAATGCGTAGTGTGTATGAGTGTATCAGAGCACCACAGCAATAAAACTCACAATAATGTGCAGTGGGTAGGAGCGTATCAGAGCTTCAATGCCTTTTTTATACCCCTCTCATTCTTTTTACCCCCTCCTGCTCTCTCATTCTTTTAACCCCTACCCTCTTTCTATCCCCTCCCTCTCATATTCAGTTTTTTCACCCCCTTATTCGTTTTTCACCCTTTTTTTCCACCCCTCATTCATTTTTTTCATCCCCTGCTTTTTTTCATCCCCTACTTTTTTCATCCCCTGCTTTTTTTCATCCCCTGCTTTTTTTCATCCCCTCTGCTTTTTTTCATCCCCTGCTTTTTTCATCCCCTCTCATGCTTTTTTTCATCCCCTCATCCTTTTTTCATCCCCTCTGCTTTTTTCTTCTCCTGCTTTTTTTCATCCCCTGCTTTTTTTCATCTCCTGCTTTTTTTCATCCCCTGCTTTTTTTCATCCCCTGCTTTTTTCATCCCCTCTCCTGCTTTTTTCATCCCCTGCTTTTTTTCATCCCCTGCTTTTTTCTTCCCCTGCTTTTTCCCATCCCCTCTCATGCTTTTTTTCATCTCCTGCTTTTTTTCATCCCCTGCTTTTTTTCATCCCCTGCTTTTTTTCATCCCCTGCTTTTTCCCATCCCCTCTCATGATTTTTTCCATCCCCTCATATTCTGGTTTTCACCCCTCTCTTATACTTTTTACACCCCCGAAACACTTACAGATTGTGCTGCTCTGTCCTCCGCCTCTTCTGCACGCTCAATTGGTGCCGCCCCCTCCTGCTCGTCACCTGACCCACCCACATGATGCATCGCAGACTCGTAGCACTTACGCTGCGAGTGTGCGACGCTTCACGTGGGTGGGCAGTAAATCTCGCGGGAGGGGGCAGCGCTGAACAGACAGCTCCGGATTCGGACTCCGAGAGTCCAATACCGGAGCTGTCAATTAAGACGGCGGCCTACTGAACCGGGCCCCAGCAACCGATGGGTCAGTCCGCCCACTCGCCCTCAGCTAATTTCCACTCGCCGAATGCGAGTGGAAATTTTGAGGGCTGCTTACTGTATAATTAATGAATCCCTTCACTACCAAGGGATTTTCCAAAAATCTACTGTCAAGCACCAGTGGATTTTTAGGAAATCATTTTTAATTAATTATACAGTAAGAACTATTTGGGAATATTCCCAATGTATTCCTTACTGCAATAACCTATTTGGCAGGAAGAGGTCGCCATCTACTGGCCAAATGGAGTTACTGCAGTTAGGACAGCAGCTCCTGGTTCAGTGCACCTGCTGGACATTCCTTAGCCAATTCTAAACACTTTTAGCATGTTGGGTATTATGCCCACAGGGCTAAAACTTTGGGGGCGCCTTCTGGAGCCCAAAAGCAAACAAAATTTCTTTGCAACAAACAAATCTAATTTGCAGTCATACAGCACAGCCCCTGATCATGTTAACACGATCTCAAGCTGATGTGTCTGCTAACGATGATCGTGTATACACACGATGGGCTCTATTTATTTTTTTTGTGAAAGGATTTTAGCAGGAAGGATACATTGAGATTTCTCTCATTTTCAAGTATGTCCTGGGTGGCGAGTATGTACCGTTAGGTGTCTTGCCCAAGGACACTTACTGGAGAGGTGCTTGCTGGGATCGAACCTTTGACTCCACAGGCTCTCTCCATGCAGAGCAGTGACATTACCTCTACTCCACCCAGTCGGTACTATTACTGTGGCCGCGCAAAAATGTGCACATGCGCAAAAGCCCATTAACGCAAGGGGAAAAACCCTTCGCGCTGAACGCGTATAATGACATTCGCGCATACGATGCGCGTTAGCGTCTAACGCGAGTGACCCTGCGCAAATGCAAGTTTGTGCGCGCATCCCATACTTAACATTGTGAGCGCAAATGCGTTGGTACGCGGATGGTATTACAATCGATGCGCATCTTTTTACGAATGATGTTTGTGCGCATAATTTTAACGTCTTTTAAGGCTAGGGTCAGACGAAAGCATTTTTCCCCGCGAACGTGAAAAAGTGCGTCCGAACGCATTGACGTATTTTTTCACGGAATGCGCAAAAACGGTCAGACGACGCGCATTTTCGGGCGTGATTTTGTACGGATCGTCAATAAAACTCTTTTTGCGTCTGGACGTTATGTTGGCCGGACATTAGCAGCATCTGACGTCTCCTAATCACGCAAACACGCCGCTATGCCGCAGCTGCGCACTCAGTACGTCAGTACTAGCGGTTCAGCGTTCTCAGAAAAATGCGTTCAAATTCCACTTGCGTTGCACGGCCGGACTTTTGTGCGGCCGTACATCGTATATTGGCCGTCATTGCCCGTCATCTGCTGCTACTGCGGCCGTAATTATGTGCGCCAGAACGCACGTTAAAAGTGCGCTGGTCTGACCCCAGCCTTAAAGCTGGTGGTGACGGCAAATCGGAACGTTCTGGCCGAAACCAAATACACCAGTCCGAAAAAAAAAAATACAGCACAGTATAGTTACACATTCTACACATACCCAAACAATAAAATGGAGAAGTTGTGCGTGTTTTTATTATTGCTGCAACATATATACTCAGATTGATTTTGACAGTTGCTAAAACTGAACGGGAGACAATTGTGGTTCTTAATTCTGATTGGCTGAATCGCGTGAAAACAGTCCGCCCACCGATTTCTGCGCGCAACGTTAATGCGTGTGCTTTTTTTACGCGCAATGTTTTTTGACGGATGAAAAAATGCGCTCGGATCATAATACCTGCGTTAATTTACGCGCGTTAACGATTAACGCTACGAGCAAAAACAATTGCGCTGCGCGGACGGATTTGCGCGTTGAATGTAATAGAGCCCGATGACGGTAGTGAAGGGGGTAAAAATCTTTAAAAAAATAAAAAAGATTTTTGGAAATTCCCTTGGTAGTGAAGGGGTTAAGGCAAACAAAATGAAACAGGACGGGGTTTTTGCTTGAAACTGTATCCTGTGTTGTATGGCGCGCACCGGCTATAAAACTAGGCTACGTGTTCGCTTGTTCATACAGTTTATCACTGACTGACATTCTGAGCGGCTCGGAAAGGGAAGATGCATGAGATACTTAAATGTACCTTCTTGTCAAGTTTTACCTATTTGCGGTGATTCGTACATGACATAATTATAGTAATTTATATATAGCACCTGGGCTTTCCGAGGTCCCACTGGAACCTTACGCCTGACACCAGAAATACTTCATTAGACATCCGAAAAAGCAATGCATTTGGATGCTTAACCAGTTGTGCTTTCTTTTTGACCCAGTATTATTTTATGGTATAATACGGGGATGCGTATATTAAAGGGATAAAGGTAATAAAAAAAAACCACATCATTCATTCGGTGGAGTAGCCTACTTTTTCACTTGGACCTGCAGGTGGCGCTGTTGCACAGAGTATACGTTGGTAAACACAACAGCAAATGGAATTTTAATCACCGCGCGACTAATCCAAATGGCTATTTACAATGTTTCATTGCTGTTTTCACTGGGGGATATACATATTAGTTGCGTTTGGTTAATACCTTGCATGCAGAATAATATAAAGAATTTTTGTGTGTTTTTTTGTAGAATTATTCCACCTGTTTTTGTTTCCGGACGCAATGTTAGAAAGTTACGCTTTTCTGTTAAATTATTATTATTTTATTTATTAAGCGCCAATACATTCCGCAGCGCTGTACAAACATAAAATGGGTAAAGACAAGACTATTCTACAATGCACGAGGGCTCTATTCCCTAGTGAATGCTAACGTTAGCGTTCGGATGTGTAAGCGTACCGCCAGGATAAGTGACTTTAACGCATGCCCCATATTACCTTCCCGTCGCTAAACCCATAAGAAATCACTTAGCGCATAAGTGATAATATGTTGCTGATATCTTACATGTGCTTTTTTTTAACTGTATATGGCACAATATAAATGATGATGGTAATAATAATGATAATAATATGTGTCACTGGGTGCATAAATTGTGTGATCTTTATCTTTCCATCACTTGCTCCTCACTGTGTGGCTTTGGTCATAGAATGGAGTGAATGGGTCAATCAACTACTCACATCATTGTATTGTGTGGGATGCATTCAAAGGACATCACCAGGTAGATTAGAAGTCTTTTAAGCTCCCTGTTTTATCTCATTCAACTGCCAGCTCTTATCTCAGCCACGATAACAATAGACCTCAAGCTGCCTTATCTAAACATTCCGTCCTCCATCTCACTAACCATCAAATACTGTAGAGGATAAAGCACAGCCACAAAGTAAAACTTTTGCATAGATTTGGTACATGTTGCATCATGAGAAAAAGCCACAAAATGGAAATAAGAGATAAAAAAAATAATTTTATTTTTCCTTTTTACATGCAATAACTTAAACAAATAAGAAAAAAAAGCAGCATGTGTTTTATAATATGCTTTATAATGTGCTATATAATGTGTTTTATAATGTGCTTTATAAAGTGCTATATAATGTGTTTTATAATGTGCTTTATGTGCTTTATAATGTGTTTTATAATGTGCTTTATAATGTGCTTTATAATGTGTTTTATAATGTGCTATATAATGTGTTTTATAATGTGCTTTGTAATATGCTTTATAATGTGTTTAATACTGTTTTGTAATGTGAATTATAAGGTGCTTAATAATGTGTTTTATAATGTGCTATGTGTTTAATAATGTGTTTTATAATGTGCTTTATAATGTGCTTTATAATGTGTTTTATAATGTGCATTATAATGTGTTTTATAATGTGCTTTATAATGTGCTTCATAATGTGCGTCATAATGTGTTTTATAATGTGCTTTATAATGTGCTTTATAATGTGCTTCATAATGTGCTTCATAATGTGTTTAATAATGTGCTTTATAAAGTGGTTTTGTTCGTAATGCACAAGTAATTTAGTTACAGTTTATGTAAGTTGTATAGTGTACCTTTAATTTAAGAATGAAGTCCTGCCGTTATTAAACCCCTGATGCTTCGTCTACGTTTTTCGGCTTAAACGTGGAATTAATTTGCCCTGGTAATTTCGGTTAATCTGCGTAATAGGTTTTATCACCTCTACTTCCGAATTAGTAATGTAAAATTAAATGGAATAATTAAGATTTCTACTCTTAAACAATTAAGCAAATGATCCTGTAATGGATTAAAAATTGTTCAGCGGTCAATTTATTCACGAGAATTGTTTTTTTTTGTTTGTTTGCAATCTGCATTTTATTTTGTTACGTTAACCTTTCACGAAGCACAAGCGACCTTGAAGGGAATGTGACGCTGATTACCTCTGATAGACGTTATGGGGAATCCGATGTTTATGGGGCTCATTACAATGAAAAGGAAATAACGCATCTATTTGTTTTCAGTGATTTGCTAAATCACCACAAATGGAACCGTGCGGTGAGGATTTTTGTGGGTTCATTCCCAAGTGTCAATGGAACTGCTACGTTATGACTTAACCCCTTCACTACATTGATCATGTTTACACAATCAGCAGTAGCAGACACAGCAGCTCGAGGTCCTGTTTCTACAATCTGGAGCTAAACTAAATTAATTTAATTTGCAATCGGGCTCCAGAAGATTCCCGTGGAGTTTTAGCAGCTCAGACACAACACCCGAGGTGTTACAACAGTTTTTACAAGTAAATATCTCAGTGTAACACAGGGATACCCACTTGCTGCTGCACAGAGCCCAACTGCAATAGCTCCTTTTGACCAGCTGATGGCGACGTCTGCCTGCCACATTGGACTAGTACAGTAAATCAAGCATTAATTATTATTATTATCTATTGAGTATGTTCCCAATTCTTAATTAACCCCTTCAATACCAAGTGATTTTCAAAAAAAAAAAAACATTGTCAGAAACCAGTGTTTTTTTAAAAAAAAATAAATTTTTTAGTTAATTAAGTATGAAATATTCGGGTATATTCCCAATGAATGTCTTACTGTAATAATATATTTGGCCAGTATTATGGTGCCATCTACTGCCAAATTGACTTACAGCCAGTGCAGTGAACCACGGGCTGAAACTGTATCAGCTCCTAAATGTCCGATGTCAGGACATTCAGTTAGCTGGTTTTACACACTTTTAGCTCTTTGGGCATTATGACCACATGGCTAAAACGTTAGGGGCACCTTCTGCAGCGCAAAATCAAACAAATTCCATTTGCTTTTGGGCTTCTGAGCTGCAGATTGAGATATCTCGTTATCGGGTCAACGGATGGTGCCTTTGAAGTCCGAGATATCTCAATCACGGTAGTGAAGGTGTTAATGAAAGAGGGATTTTTCAAAAATCAGCTGGTTGCAGGCAGCTGATTTCTGGAAAATCACTTGGTAGTGAAGGGGTTAAAGGATGTGGGAACATTTTGTGTCTCGCCTTTTTATTTCTACGCTACCTGCTATCCTCTTGGTCCAACAAAGCGCTAAGGGTTCGATTTAATTCTATGAGCAGAGTCCCTCTGAAAGAAAAGTTTTGGCATGTTTCACCTGATATGTTTTATTTTCTCATAATATTGTCGCGTTCAGTTCTAAATATTTGGCCTCAGCCGCATTCTGATAATCTTCCCTTATTTTATAAAATTAAAGCTGCTAACAAGACACAAAATGTACCTTTTTTATTTGAAATTATACCCAATTAATCCCTATTAGTAACCCTAACCCTAAAAATAACAGCGTCACTGGCTGCATTTATTAGCGGCTCCTAAAATGTATAAAATTATAATATAAAAATATTACTTAGTGGATGGCTCTTAATTGAGCCGATAATAGGGAATAATCTCTCTTTGCCCCATTCTAAACGGCTCTCCGGTGTAGGAAGCCCCTTTATAAGGACGTCCTATGCCTAGCAGAGTGTCCTCTGATTGGTTGGTTTCCCAGCCTCCACTTATATGTCTGTCCTTCACTCATGGGCTGGACCCCCAACTTGTACCCATGGCTGTGGTTTGGAGGGTTGGGGGGGGGGTCTCATGCATTTATTATTTTTGTATTGGCAGTAATAGCTTTGCAATTCCTAAAATTTAACTCTAGTAAAGCTAGATGGACACTGCGCCGCCACCTGATGCTGCAAGAACGAGCGATTAATACAGGAATCAGGGGACAACAATTAGTCTCTGTTTCCATCATATATATATATATATATAGTCTTACATCAGTAGTGGGGAAATTAATGGAAACCATGTTAAAGGAGAGGATTGTTGAACATCTAAAAACACATAGATTACAGGATCAGAAACAACATGGGTTTACCTCAGGGAGATCATGCCAAACTAATCTTATTGATTTTTTTGATTGGGTAACAAAAATAATAGACACAGGTGGTGCAGTAGACATTGCTTATTTAGATTTCAGTAAGGCTTTTGATACTGTTCCGCATAGAAGGCTTATCGATAAATTGCAATCTTTGAGTTTGGATTCCAATATTGTTGAATGGATTAGGCAGTGGCTGAGTGACAGGCAACAGAGGGTTGTGGTAAATGGAGTTTATTCGGCGCAAGGTCTTGTTACCAGTGGGGTACCTCAGGGGTCAGTACTTGGACCCATTCTCTTTAATATTTTTATTAGTGATATTGCAGAAGGTATTAATGGAAAAGTATGTCTTTTTGCTGATGACACAAAGATTTGCAACAGGGTTGACGTTCCTGGAGGGATCAGCCAAATGACAAATGATTTAGGTAAACTAAAAAAATGGTCGGAGCTGTGGCAATTGAGTTTTAATGTGGATAAGTGCAAGATAATGCACCTGGGACGTAAAACCCAAGGGCTGAATATAGAATATTTGATACATCTGAGGGTTGGGATTTAGGGGTTATTATTTCAGAGGATCTAAGGGTAAGTAGTCAATGTAATAGAGCGGCAGGAAATGCTGGCAGAATGCTTGGTTGTGTAGGGAGAGGTATTAGCAGTAGGAAAAGGGAAGTGCTCATGCCACTGTACAGAGCACTGGTGAGACCTCACTTGGAGTACTGTGTGCAGTACTGGAGACCGTATCTCCAGAAGGATATAGACATCTTAGAGAGAGTTCAGAGAAGGGCTACTAAAATGGTGTACGGCTTGAAGGAGAAAAGTTACCAGTAAAGGCTTAATGATCTTTACATGTACAGCTTGGAAAAAAGACGAGACAGAGGAGATATGATAGAAACATTTAAATACGTAAAGGGAATCCACAAGGTAGAGGAAGGAAGTATATTTAAAAGGAAACAAAGTAGCAAAACAAGAGGACATAGTCTTAGATTAGAGGGGCAAAGGTTTAAAAGTAACATCAGAAAGCATTATTTTACTGAGAGGGTGGTGGATACATGGAACAGTCTTCCAGTAGAAGTGGTAGAGGCCAAAACAGTAATTGAATTTAAGCAAGCATGGGATAGGCATAAGGCTATCCTAAACAAAAGATAAATCCAGGTAAAGTATCCATGTAATTGGGCAGACTAGATGCGCCGAAAGGTTCTTATTTGCCGACATTTTCTATGTTTTCTGTTTTTTCTATGTTTTCTATATATATATATTCAGAGATCATCTAATTGCAAACATGCATAAAAATAAAATGCAATGTAAAAAATCCTACAAGCTAGAAATGGTTGTGTATCGTCATGCTCAGCTAACACAATAGATCAGACAATCCATTTTTGCTTCTGCGGTGTCCTGTTGTGGTGTGTGTGTCTGGACCAGCTGCATCACTCATGTCCCATTTAACTGCAGACGCATATGGGAAATTATATTGCAGAGCCGCACTAAATGATTACAGCTCTGCATGATGTGTTTTTTGTAAGTATCTTTAAATCTGGTAATCCTAATGAAGTGCTAATGTGAGTATGAGAAACATTTATCTATTACCCATCACTATGTAAAGACTTCAGGGCGGCCAGCAGCGGCTTCTCATTCATCTTGCAGAGATCCTCAGATTCCCTTAGTTTATTTTATTTTTTTTTTGCTTGGGAAAGTCAGGATGCTTTTTTTCGAATTAATATTATTGTTTCCCATTTTTTAGTTTTTCCCGATAGAAAATTAAAGCTAAATTCACCCTGGATCACTCACAGATAGGAATGTCCCGATCTGATCCTCAGGATCAGGGTCAGGAATTGGTAGCAGCGATTTTCGGGGATCGGGTTTCGGCTCTTTCAGGCCAGTCCGATTCCCGAGTCTTTGACCTGCTAAGCGGCGAGACTCCCACCTGGAGTCCCGCAGCCTCAGCAATGGCTTGCGGCATCTGCCCTGCCTGCTAGGGAGTCATGGAGGAGGAAAGGACTCGCAATGTCTGTCCTGCCTGCTCACTAATTATGGAGGAGGAAAGGACTCGCAACGTCTGTCCTGCCTGCTCACTAATCATGGAGGAGGAAAGGACTCGCAACGTCTGCCCTGCCTGCTCACTAATTATGGAGGAGGAAAGGACTCACAATGTCTGCCCTGCCTGCTAGGGAGTCATGGAGGAGGAAAGGACTCGCAATGTCTACCCTGCCTGCTCACTAATCATGGAGGAGGAAAGGACTCGCAACGTCTGCCCTGCCTACTCACTAATTATGGAGGAGGAAAGGACTCGCGACGTCTGCCCTGCCTGCTAGGGAGTCATGGAGGAGGAAAGGACTCGCAACGTCTGCCCTGCCTGCTAGGGAGTCATGGAGGAGGAAAAGACTCGCAACGTCTGCCCTGCCTGCTCACTAATCATGGAGGAGGAAAGGACTCGCAACGTCTGCCCTGCCTACTCACTAATCATGGAGGAGGAAAGGACTCGCAACGTCTGCCCTGCCTACTCACTAATCATGGAGGAGGAAAGGACTCGTGGCGTCTGCCCTGCCTGCTCACTAGACATGGAGGCAATGACTCGTGGCATCTGTCCTGACTGCTCACCAGTCATGGAGGAGGCAAGGATGCTTGGCATCTGTCCTGACTTCTCACTAGTCATGGAGTAGGCAAGGACTTGTGGCATCTGACCTGACTGCTCAATAGTCATGAAGGAAGCAAGGACTCGCTGCATCTTCCCTGCCTGCTCATTACTCATTGAGGATGCAAGGACTCACAGTGTCTGCCCTGACTGCTCAATCACTAGTCATGGAGGAGGCAAGGACTCTCAGCGTCTGCCCTGACTGCTCACTAGTCATGAAGGAGGCAAGGACTCTCAGCGTCTGCCCTGACTGCTCACTAGTCATGAAGGAGGCAAGGACTCGCAGCGTCTGCCCTGACTGCTCACTAGTCATGGAGTAAGCAAGGACTCGTTGCATCTGACCTGACTGCTCCCTAGTCATGGAGGAGTCAAGGACTCGTGGCATCTGTCCTGACTGCTCATGAGTCATGGAGGAGGCATGGAAGACGTGACGTGAGTATCCCTGCTGGAGTCCGAGCTCCTCTGTGCTCAATTGCAACCTTTTCCCTGGCTGCTGCATGACCCATGAGCAGGAGTGGAAGATGCCGTAATTGAATATCAAGGCCCCGGGATTTTTTAGCACCTGGGACGCGGGTCGTGTGTTATTGGATCAGGGCTCTGTAGTGGCTGATCCCAAATACAACATGACTCAAATCGAATCCATTGCTCTAAGAAGCTCGTTCAGCACAACCCGACTCAAATCTTTATTGTATACCTTAGCTCATATTGTACAATTAACTCCTTAACCCCTTGTATGCTATGCTGCCCTGACAGCGGGTTGCCTGAACGCCGAGGGACGGCATGGCATGCCCTGCGGCTCTCCAGTCACTCCCTTTGCCCCGCCTCCCTTGCCGGCAGCTGAGCTGCAGGTGAGCTGCTCCTGTCCTGATCAGGCAGTCCTGCCTGCAGCTAATTGCTGCGATCGGTGGCAGGGAAGAGAGGTGAGCCAGGGAAGTCGCCAGAGAACCAAGGGGCGTGTTATGCATCCGGTGGCATTCACCTGCCTCCCTGCAGACCCTGGCATTTAGGGCTTAATGATAATAAAATAATAGAAACCTAACATAATAATAAAAAAAATGTATTTCACTGTGAGATCATTTGGAAGAATAAAAAGTAAGTACAGTTTGAGGATCCCTTATCAGAGATCCAGAATTATCCAAAATCTGATACTCTTTTGACTGCCATCATGAAACCACACGTGGAAAATCCCACCCCTGACCTCATATTACCGGGGGGGATGATTATAAAATATTGTATAAAATAACCTTATGCGCGCAAACGTCGTTCGTAAAAAATGTGCGCATCGATTGTAATACCAGCCGTGTAACAGCGCACGAACGCATCTGCGCTCACAATGTTAAGTATGGGATTCGCGCACGAACTTTCGCTCGCGCAGGGTTCGCGCAGGGTAACTTGCGTTAGACGTTAAAGCGCATTTTATGCACGAACGTCGTAATACGACGTTCAGCGCCAAGGGTCTTTCCCCTCGCGTTAATGCGTTTTTGCGCACGTGCAAAGTTGCGTGCGAACAGTGTAACAGGGCCCATTGTTGGGAAGGAAGGGGTTAATGGAGAAATGCCTAAAAAACAATTCCCAGCAGGAGGGAACAGCGAAGGTACCAGATCCTACAAATTCTAAAATCCTGAACTGCACCTGCTTTCAGCGTAATGAATAATATCTCGGCGAGTCCTTTGTTGGGGAAATATTGTCTGCAGATGGTTAATTCTCAATCTGAAACGAATCGACGAACATGAAATAATACCCGTTCACTTAGGCAGAAAACAAGGTCCTGGGTATAATTACTAAAAATCTGAATATAAATGGGAAACAGTTTACCCAGCATTTTCCCTAAATGATCATCAATGTGTTACCTCTTGCAAACGCGATACCCCTTTACAATACTTTGTCAGACAGATAAGAAAAGAAATACATATTCCATGCCAGGAAAATAATGGCGTTTCAGCGTTTCATTGTGCGCCAAGCAATGGGAATTAATGCATTTATCATTATCGCCGAGATGTTTCAAAGCGGACTAATGCAGCTTCTTTTTCCTTATTAAAAGTGTGTTTTCTTCCTAAAAAGACAAAGTATAAAAGTGATAAAAGCGATAATCTATAGACTACTTAGCAGCCTTCTCAGCATTATTTATGCTGGAGGAAAGTCGCGCGTCGCGCGTCACGCGTCGCGCACACAGTAACAAGTTACATGTTTTAATGTGCTCAAAGTAAAATAACAAGGGGTTATTCAGACAGCTTTCAGTGCTCTCTCGTTCGCCGCACTTCGGAGAGTTAAATTCGCCGACCCTGCCATGAATTTACAGGGTTATTCAAAGAGAATCGAAAAGCCACCGCACGTTCAATGACTTTTCATTCTCCTCAATTCGGTTCGATTCGGCGATCCCATTTCGGCGACCCTGCGGTGTATTCAGCAAGCACCACAGGGCTGTCGTAATGCAGGGAAAAGTCGCCGCAAACCCGACGAACACTCACCGCAAAACCCGGCAAATGCACACCGAAACCCGCAAAAACATCTGGATTAACCCCGCCGAAAACGCCGGAAAAACCCGAGCAGGAGCCGATCACACGCAGTGCAGCCGCCGGAAAAACCCGACACCGCAGACGAATGGAATGAAAAAAAATAAAAAACAGTTTGCTTGAATGATTGAAAAGTGAAACGCTGTTTGCAAAGAAACTACTGAGCGAAAATGTCTGAAATTTGCATATGATCCAATGAATGATAATAAAAAGGGCTGTAACAAAAAAAGAACAAACGTTAAAAAAAAAATCAAAAAAATAATCAAAAAAATAATTTTAGCAAAAATATCCCAAAAAAAATCTATGAATAAAGAGACTCTTTACTGCAGAATTTTATAATGAACGGTTTATTAGATATTGAATTAAAACAGGAATATTTTTAACATTGAAGTCTATGGGATTCTCCTGAATTAACTTGCCGAATTAAACCACCGAATGGCAGGGCATTAGGGGAACCTTTCCCTGCTGGTTTGTGTTCTCTGAATAGCCGAAGCAGTGCTTTTTCATGGGGATTTCACTGCCCTCGAACAGGCACCGTATGTGCAGGCAATTCGACAATATTTGGCGAACTGCCTGCTCTCTGAATAGCCAAAAGGCCAAGAAAGGTAACGGAACGCTGAATTTCAGCATTCGGTTACCTTTCGGCAGCCATTCGGATCTCTTTGAATTACCCTGTTAGAATTCACCGCAGGCTCCCAAAGTGTTTAAAAAAAAATAGTTCATGAAAATGCCTGGTAATAATACTGTATATGAGGTCCTATGAATAACAATAAAAAAGTCTGTTACAGAACAAAACAAATGCATGCAAAAAAAAATCAAAATCAAAACTTTTCTGAAAAAAAAATCACAAAATATGTGGAAAAAATCCTAAAAAATAAATAAAGGAAGAGCCTTTTTGCTGCAAATGAAAAGAATAAATGGTTGAATGAATATTACGGAAAACGGGGATTTTTTTTACATTGACCTTTGGGATTTTTCCCGTTTAAACCTGTCAAATGAAACTCACCAAAAATCTGGGCATTTCGACAACTTTTCACAGCTGTTCATGTTCTCTGAATAGATTAACCATTACTTCTGTATGGGGATTTCACTGCCGCCGAAGGTCGCCGTTTAGTACATTGCATATCCCAAAAATGGAAGTTAGGTTTCTCTGAAAGAATTCTGTGTTGTTTTTTTTTTTTTTTTTAAGTTTGTGGTACTTTTTAAATTAGGGTTACTGGTTGTTTTACAATTAGGGTTATAGTTACAGGAACGCCTTTGCTTGTTTTTGATTAGGGTTAAGGTTATAGTTGGGGTTGTTTTTTTTTTGGATTTCTTGATTAGGTGTAGGGTTACTTTTAGGATTAGGGTCATACAGGGTTATTCAGAGAGCGGTGAAAAGCAGGAGAATGACTGGAGAATGAAAAATTCTAGGTCAAAATAGCCGATTTGGAAAGTGAGATGAAAGGGAGAATTTTTCTGGTTTGGCTATTTTGACCGAGAATTTTTCATTCTCCAGTCATTCTCCTGCTTTTCACGCTCTCTGAATAACCCTGATAGTTTCTGCTTGTAACTGTAACAAGAAACTCAACAAACTTTGCTGCTGCAAGGGAGAGGGCAGAATACAGGGAGAGCTGTGGGGTCACTGCTGTACAGGGATAAGATTAAGGGGGTTAAAATGAGTGTAAATCCCTGTACTGTGCAGCTACAAGGTGTTACTGTAATTGCATACACAGGCATTATGCAGCACATACAGATACAAGGTGTTACTGTAATTGCACACACAGGCATTATACAGCACATCCAGATACAAGGTGTTGCTGTAATTGCCATACACAGGCATTATGCAGCACATACAGATACAAGGTGTTGCTGTAATTGTCATACACAGGCATTATGCAGCTCATACAGATACAAGGTGTTGCTGTAATTGCCACACACAGGCATTATACAGCACATACAGATACAAGGTATTGCTGTAATTGCATACATAGGCATTATGCAGCACATACAGATACAATGTGTTGCTCTAATTGCCACACACAGACATTATGCAGCACATACAGATACAAGGTGTTGCTCTAATTGCCACACACAGGCATTATACAGCACATACAGATACAAGGTGTTACTGTAATTGCCATACACAGGCATTATATAGCACATACAGATACAAGGTGTTACTGTAATTGCCATACACAGGCATTATACAGCACATACAGATACAAGGTGTTGCTGTAATTGCCATACACAGGCATTATGCAGCACATACAGATACAAGGTGTTACTGTAATTGCCATACACAGGCATTATGCAGAACATTAGCATTGCATTGCTAATAATCTCATTATGATCACTACAAACCCCCATAAGCAGGAGATCTCACCATTGATTGTATGCTCTTGAGCAGCGTCTTCTCTCCTACTGTACTGTGTGTTGAACCTGTATGTATAATTGTTATTCTGCCTCCCATTGTACAGCGCTACGGAACTTGTTAGCGCCTTATAAAAACTTGTAAATGTGACAATTTTTTTAAATCTGTCTGCAGCACATTTACTGCATCTGACACAAAAGCCATTTCTGCCTGTATGCTGATAATGCAGACCTGTGTGACATTGTGTAAGATAAGGGACACCATCTAGAGTTTACAACCTTTCACCTCAGCGATATTTCTGTGAAACCAATACATGAAAATTAAAGATATGTCAATTTACATATTTTTTTTTTTGCTTTTGTCAGAACAACATTTTCTATGCAAAATCTCCATTTTTCAACTAAATTTAATTTTTAACTACACATCCCATGTTTAAAATAAATGTTCTTATAATGTTTTTCAACAAAAAAGCGCTTGATAGTGAAGGGGTTAATAGTCTTCATTTCAAATTTCATTTGTAACACAGGACATCGCTGGAGCCGTCTTTACAAAAAGCCAGCATTCTTCATTCTATTAAGTTGCATTTCTTGGCAAGGTGTGAACACGGTCTCTACCAGTCATTCATTTATGGATTTTTTATTTTATCAAGAGACAGAATTTACGCGTTTTATGCCTCAGACCTTGCTTGAAATATTTATGTTTGGAAATTATTTCAGTTTGATTTAGCAGCATATGCAATCCTCTGTAGAAAATTATAAAGTTACGTATTTCAGGAGTATGTAAATCTCAGCGTGACAGCATTCGGCGCGAGTTTAATATCAGACCGAACCAAGGGGTAAGAAAATACATCCAAAACAGCAACACACAGAATATATTGCATTTAATCCCCACTGAATCATAACACTGAGCTTCTCCATAGCTGACATCCAATTAATGCATGAACACAATCCATAGATTGGCGCAGAGCTTAAAGGGACCCTCTACTCATCCTGACCACGTCACAGTTATAAAGTTGTTGTCCAGACGGCTGGCCCACCCGCGCCTGGTGCGGCCGCCTCTCCGCTTCCCCGGTGCATCCGCTCGGGTTGCAGTGGGGCGGCCTTCCGGCGGTACCTCGCGGCCAAGGATTGTTGGCTCACCTCCTCGATGTGTCACCAGGCCCCAGGGAGGTCGAGTGCCAGCTCCCCCGCCGCTGGCTGGTGGCCTGGTCTCCAGCAAAATGGCGTCCAGGGCGCGGCGCACACCAATGACGTCACAGGTCTCTTATTGGAGGTGGAGGAGTTACAGGGTTTAAAAGGCCAAAGTGCCAGTCCATCATTGATCCAGTGTTGAAGCAGTTCCCCCTTGCTTAGCTCTACCTATTTGTGCAAGACCCAGTTAGTAACCTCGACCTCTGATTACTGCCTGCCTTCGTGGTATCCTTCACTTCCAACAACGTCCCTTGAGTTACTCATCAACCACCACAGGGATAGTCCTGACAGTTGTTTAGATGTGAGGAGTGCCCCCTCTATCCCCCCCAGCTCCAAGAATCTGGTGTAATCGCTGGGAGAAGTGGAGGAGTTTCCTCCAACTCATCCAACGTCACCGGCAGCCAGGATTTTAGAATTTCCTGGCTGCCGGTCACCAGATCGGTTACTAGTGATGTCAAACACAGAGAGCGGCCGACGTCACCCCCTCCGAGACCAATCTCTGTAGCGAGCATTCTCAGAAAGGTAGCGATGGATTGGATCTGTACACATGCAAGATTCCTTTGCATTGCTCCAGAATATGAGCCGATTGAGTTAAATCGACCTTGGGCTCTTTTGGAGCTTTTGATTATCGAGTTGACTCGAGTTGAGTTAATGTAACCCCTATCGAATTTCGTCTGAATCTTGAACGAACCAATAAATGGTTCGGACAAACTGAAGTGACCTTAAGTTTCGGGTGACCCATATTTTTTCCCCTGTCTGTAGCAGTTATCATTTAACCTGACAATCTTACTAACCCTAACACCTTGAAATCCTGAAAGAACCCTAAAACTAAGACCCCCAAATCTGTAATAAGAGGCATTTATTTATTATGTCAAAGCATTACTATCAGAGTTATTCAGAGAGCGGTGAAAAGCAGGAGAATGACTGGAGAATGGAAAATTCTAGGTCAAATTAGCCAAACCAGAAAAATTCTCCCTTTCATCTCACTTTCCAAATCGACTATTTTGACCTAGAATTTTCCATTCTCCAGTCATTCTCCTGCTTTTCACCGCTCTCTGAATAACCCTGTATGTAATATAATAATATTGTGTGTTCTGTAACATTGTAACATGACAGCGTTACTATAATGTGTATTTACAGCTTGATTCTACATATCACTTTTAATCGTTGCTGTTTTATGAATCTCAAGGAAGATCAAGTATGATATAACGTGCAGGGAATTATTTAGTGAGGAGGAATCAGCTTCAAATACCGGCTGGATGGAGAAGAGGTAACATCACTGCTCTATAACCGTGGAGACACAGGTTCGATCCCGGCAAGAGCACCTCTCCAGTGAGTGTCCTTGGGCAAGACACCTAACGGCACATACTCGCCACCCAGGACATACTTGAAAATGAAAAAAATCTCAATGTATCCTTCCTGGTGAAATCCTTTCTCAAAAACAAAAACTACGGAGCCCCGTTGGTGTCATCAAGTGAAAAAAGTTAATACGTGGGAATGAAATGTAATGTCGTGGGGACGATCTACTAAATCGTGCCCAAGTGTTAACTAGTAGCCTGCACGTGAGTTACACGCACCAGAGACAAAGAGTCCCCTCCTGCCTCAGGGCGGGAACTAGCCTTCCTTGTGTCACATCAGAGTTTGTTTACTTTTATTGTATCTCTCTTCTCTTCCCAGAATTTGGACACATGCCGACTCGGAGCAAAACTAGCCAAGAGTGGACATGACATAACTCGCCCTCATCTAGATAATGGGATAACATAAGGAGACAATATTTCAGTGTCACATTTGTCAAAGATTTTTGTCCACTCTAGTCTTGCTCCGCGCAGGCAAAGAGTCCAAATTATTGTGATAAGGTGATCCGAGGAAGAGAAGAGCGATTTGATCAATGTCAAGGAAACAACCGTTGAAACAACACAATATGCTCAAAGTAAAATAACAAGGGGTTATTCAGGGAGCTTTCAGTGCTCTCTCGTTCGCCGCACTTCGGAGAGTTAAATTCGCAGACCCTGCCGTGAATTTACAGGGATATTCAAAGAGAATCGAAAAGCCACCGCACGTTCGGTGACTTTTCATTCTCTTCAATTCGGTGCGATTTGGCGATCCCATTTCGGCGACCCTGCAGTGTATTCAGCAAGCACCACAGGGTCCCCGAATTGCAGGGAAAAGTCAGCGCAAACCCGACGAAAACTCACTGCAAAACCCAGCGTAGGCACACCGAAATCCCGCAAAACATCTGGATTAACCCGCTGAAAACACCAGAAAAACCCGAGAAGGAGTCGATCACACCCAGTGCAGCCGCCGGAAAAACCCGACACCGCAGACGAATGGAGTGAATAAATAAGCTCATGCGATGTCACAGCATTTATTGGCGTCCAGAGCGGCATTAATTTGTGGCCAAGATCTTGTGTTGATGATGGGAGAGTCGCGGCGCTGCGTAAAGTCTTCTCCAGCACATTATCCCAAAGATTAACCTCAATGGGGTTAAGGTCTGGACTGTGCGGTGGCCAATCCATGTGTGAAAATGATGTCTCATGCTCCCTCAACCACTCTCGCACAATTTGAGCCAGATGAATCCTGGCATTGCCATCTTGGAATATGCCCGCTGTGCCATCAGATACATACTCACCACCCAGGACATACTTGAAAACGAGAGAAATCTCAATGTATCCTTCCTGTAAAATACTTTCTCAAAAAAAAAACATTGATGGAAAAACTTGCTGATTTAGTATCTTCAGGGAGTCACATGACCTCATTTTATGGCTCATAACATTTTTTTCTTTCTTTCTTTCTCTCTTTCTTTCTTCTTAATCTTTATTTATAAAGTGCCAGCATATTCCACAGCGCTGTACAATGGGCACAATATAAACAGGATTATAATACATTGAACAACATTTGACAAACCAGTACAGGAGGAGATGAGGCCCTATTCCCGTAGGAACTCACAATCTAGATCTTCTTTCTTTTTTTTCAAACTTTATCTCTTTATTCTGTGATTTTCTCTTCTTTTTCTCTTTCTTCCGCCTCTTTTTCTTCTTTCTTCTGCCTCTGGTGGTGCCTGCACATCATCTGGTGGCACCTGCGCGTCACCATAACACGCCCACCTTCTGCGCCGCTAGCGGGGGTTCGCAAGCCGACAATGTTGGCTTTGCAAGCCCCCACTGTCAGCTACACGAGCCTCACAATGAGGAATGGGTACAATAATGGAACCTGGGTTTGGGCTGGCTGCGCCCCTTGGCGGCAGTGCGCCCTAGGCGGTTGCCTAGCTTGCCTAGTGGGAGCACCGGCCCTGCCGCTATGCCATCAGGGAAGAAAAAAAAACCATTGATGGAAAAACCTGTTCATTCAGGGAGTCGCATGACCTCTTTTTTTGGGCACATAAGGTTCTTGAACCTATACCTGACTAACTTGAAGCAAAACATAACAGGCTGGTATGGGAGGTGGTGACTTTTTTTGGCCAGGCAGTGTTTATAGTCAATAAAGATAATTTATGTAAATAATTACAATTACACAGACACATAGAATCTGCATAATGACACATTCTTCTTCATCCAATCAGTCATCCCTAGATTGGGTATATATGCATAAAGTATCCAGAAACGGTTTATCTGAAAGAAGGTAGAAAATAGCTCTCATGTGACCATGCATGAAAAATGACTTCCACCTGAGCTGTTTAATGCCAGCACAAAAAAACATAATTCAAACTAATGTCAGAAAGAAAAATGACTTGCGCGTATTTGCAGGACATTCTGCTCTATGTTCGAAGCAAACATGAAATCTGACCTTAAGTTGTAATTAATATAAAAAGAAATAACACGTGCTAAGCAGAGAATTAACAACAGAAACATGTAACGAGCGCGAGAGTCTCCGGCCAGACAGATAAGAAGTTGAAGGAACAGTGTTTTAGCAGGACACGATGCCTAATTGCCGCTTGATTTAAATTCCATCCGGCCGAGCGGTTAGGAGGGACGTGCGGTAATCTAGCAGTCGACATCTTTTGCCATGTGAAAAATCAATAAATCACTGGAATGCGTTTTTAAAAACCCGATGGCAACATGTACTAATGCTGTTTGGGTTGTTAAAGCTGTAAATATGGTTTGTGGACGCATTTGGATAAAACTAGATATACGGGTTAAAAAAAATGCTGATTTTCTTGATTTTCTTCTATGGCGATTCGGCTACCTGCATTCTTTGGGGGTTATTAATGTCAGCGACATTTCGGTGCTCTCATTCCCCATCCTGCAGTGAATTCAACATTCACCACAGGGTCCCCGAAGTGCAGGGAAATCCTATCGAAAAAAGCTGCAGAACAGTCGGCGAACACCCACCGGTACCACCACCAAAATACACGGCAAACACGTCGGAAAAAGCCAACGAGCTGTCGAACACAGCGCAGACCAAAAAAACGACAAGCTGGCTACCGGGTAAAAAAAAAAAAAAGATTTGAAAGTGTGAAAATGGAAACGCTGTTTTCAAAACAACTACTGAATGAAAATGCCTGGAATTTACTTATAAAGATCTTATGAATGATAATAAAAAGGGCTGTTACAGAAAACAGTAAAAAAGAAAAAAAAAATTGACGAACAAATCCTGAAAGATGCCTAAAAAAAAAATCAGAGAGTAAAGAGACTTTTTGCTGCAGATTAAAATAATAAATGGTTTATTAGATATTGGATTAAAACAGGAATATTTTTAACATTGAAGCCTATTGGATTCACCTGAATAAACCTGCCGAATGTAACCACTGAACAGCAGGGCACTTTGGTAACTTTTCACTGCTGTTCGGTGTCTCTGAATAGATTAACCATTGCTTCTCTATGGGGGATTTCACTGCCTTCAAACAGGCACCGTACTGGCTAGCAGTTCACCAAAATTGGTGAACTACCTGCTCTCTGAATAGCCGATAAAGGGGATAGAAATGTGTTCCCTGGTGGAAGAGCATTCGGCATGCACCTCTATCTGGTGCAGACCATACTAATTACTCCCACAGTGAGGAGTCAGAGTGCTCTTACCAGCCACAGGTGCCTCAGTCCATCAGGAAATTTCTTGGTGAGCCAGTCCTGGGTGGCATGGACATCAGTGGCACCTAAGCGCCTCTTCACAAAGCACCGAAATAACATGCAATTTGTTAATTTTAACTGTTTTTTATTTTGCAATAAAAGATCAGTTTTGAACAATACAGCCTCATTTAACTATCTCAGACTGACTGATACCCATTTAACCTCCCCCTCCCCTCCTGAGATCTCAGAAACATCGGCTGCACGCCTGGACGCACACAAGAGAAAGAGGGGAAGGTACCACCTGTAGAGGAGCACCAAGACCTCCTGAGCCTATATAAGAAGCTCCCAAAAGAGTGAGTGTATAATTACAGCTCTATGCAATTACAAAGCAATGGATATCTGCCCTATGGTGTGCTCTTTTGGTCTTTCTGTGATACAGACTAGGGATGAGCTGTTCGGTTCGATCAGTTCGGAGTTCGGTTCGAACTTTGGCTGTTCGCAAGTTCGCAAACTTCGAACTTTTTGGTGTGTTCGGTTCGAGTTCGCAAAAAGTTTTTTTGAAAAAAGTATAAAAAATGACTAAAAAATACTAAAAAATCTAGAAACAAAGAGACTCTTTACTGCAGAATATTATAAGCAACGGTTTATTAGATATTGAATTAAAACTAATGTGTACGTGCAAAGATTCTCACCTCTAAATGACCTGTGTTTTCAAACGGCGTAAACAACATGTGTTTTTAGTCTGGTCTAATCAATTTGATACATTGTATCTACTATACTGAGGGTGTGGTGTCTGCTTCTGAGAAGTGTTAATTTCTCTACTTAATCTTCTTCTAATATGCGGCATTTCACTGCTGTGTGCTCAGCTAATTTTTACCGCTTTCACTCATCATGTTTAAACGCGATTTAAAGCCACATTTTATTAAATAACACAGACATATTAGATATCGTTCTTTCCGGCAGACTCCGCAGATTCATAATATATTATTTTTATATGTATACGTCATGTCCTGCCTGTATATTATGACAAAAAATACAATACAAATTTAATTTTTAATCATCTGCAGTGTGTAAAGTGTTTTTTTTCCCCACATTTTAGCACATGAGCGTTTGCAGTTATGTTTTCTATGGGGTGCGCTTGTACAAAAATTAGAAATGGGGACTTGTTACATTTTGTGGGGGGAATTACGTGATTTATAGCAAACGCACTTGCTGGCCTGGCACCAAAGGCACAATATCTGGGTGCACTGCCACTGACGCCTGTACCAGATTCATATCCTCAGAGGGGTTACGGTGTGACGACGCTAAAAGCCCCATTTTAAAGCACCTATTGTTACTTTCATCCAAAGCCTGCATAAGTTTCAGCATAATTTAGCCAAAAAATCACTAAACTTTTTCTGCGTGTCCTAAAATGTCTTTTCATACAGGCTGCCGCCCCAAGCAGTTGTTTATGAATAGATTAAAGGAAAACCATTTACCGTCATTTGAAATGTCATTTTTTTGTTTTTAAATGTTTCTATAATCCTACAAATCCGCCACTTCACGGGCAGGTTATGGGGACCTTCTAGGCACGATATTTGAAGGAATTTTTCATTTTTATTTTTAACCCTTATTTCATGGAAAACTCACTGTCCCTTTAAAAAGTTTTTTTTAAAACTTTTTGTCCTTGTTTCCTGTCCCCCAGGGCACTACCCGGAACCCCATACACCTTTTATGGCAAATATCTAGCATATATGCCCTCTTGGAAGGCACTCTAAAAATCGAATTTTGAGTCCCATTGACTTGTATTGAGTTGGAGTTCGATTTCGAACATTTGGAAAGTTCGAGTTCGAGTGCGAACCAAACTCGGGGGTGTTCGGCTCATCACTAATACAGACAGGAGAAGGTGACCATCCAAAATGGGGGTATCACCGATATTCTCACACTGCTGATGTTACTGAGTCAGTCTTGATAACAGGCTCAAAACAAGGTGATTCTGAAACTAATTGGTTATACTCAATCAATATGAGGTATTTTTCGACAATATTTTTGCACTATATGTTGTATTTTCTTTTGCATATTTTCCATGATGGAATGATGAACGGTTTACAAAGAATATACAGTATTAATTCTTTATATATGAAACACTTACTCATTATTATGTCACACATTCTTAATAAGCACTTGTCACTTTACTACAACAATTCGCTATGTTGTAGCTATTAATAGTTGCGTCGTTAGGGGTTTTACTTGTTTTTTTAGCACATACAGATATTGATATTTTTTAGAAGCTGCATTGCTAATAATCTCATTATAATCAAAACAAATCCCCATAAGCAGGAGATCTCACTATTTTATTATCTGTCTGAAGCACATTTACTGACACAAAGGCCATTCCTGCCTGTATGCTGATAACGTAGACCCCAAGTGACACTTTATGAGATAAGGGACATTATCTAGAGTTTACAACCTTTCATCCCAGCAATATTTCTATAAAGGATAAACCAATACATGAAAAATTAAAAAGGTGCAAATATACATTATTTACATTTTTTAACTATCTCAGAACTAGGGATGAGCTGTTCGGTTCGATCTATTCGGAGTTCGCATCGAACATCGGCCATTCGATAGTTCGCGAACTTCGATCTTTTTGGGACGTTCGCCAGAAGTTCGAAAAAAATAAAAATTTGAAAAAAGTATAAAAAAAGCTTAAAAAATACTAAAAAATCTAGAAATAAAGAGACTTTTTACTGCAGAATATTATAAGCAACGGTTTATTAGATATTGAATTAAAACAGGAATATTTTTAACATTGAAGCCTATGGGATAAAACATTCTTGTTACTAAAACATCAGGCTGACACAGCCCTCTAATCAGGCACTGTAGAGGGCAGCCTGCTGGGACCTCCCAAGGATCCCCTTGAGGAGCATGCGACCACCGGATGACAGAGCTGCGACTGTGCGGGCTAGCCTCCCGGGTGCATCTGGCAGAGACAGGCAGTGCAGGGAGGGAACCACTGCACCTGCAGCCATGGCAGACCCCCCCCAACAACCAGGATCCAGGGAACCCCCACTGACCACCAGGCTAAGGTAAGGCGACACATTTCTAAAAAAAAATAATCCGTGGACATTATTAAATGTCCCCGGGAACATAGAATAAAACTTTTTTTTCTTTCTCTACCTGGCTGAATGTATTTAATTATATATATTAGATACATTCAGCCAGGTAGAGGGGGGTGGCATGTGGGCTGTGCGGGGTCTCAGGCCGTGGTTTGTTTTTTTTGTTTGTATATTTTTAGCAAATTTATAGGGGAAGGTAAGGGCAGGTATGATATATATATATAGATAAGATATATATCTATATTCTTATAAATATATATAACCAGACTTCTATTACACACACATTTTGGCAACTAATTCCCCCCCCCCAATTTGGCTGATCCCTCCAGCAGAAATGTTGAACCCGATAGAGCAGAGAATAATATATATATTTTCTGCTCTGTCGGGTTCAACATTTCTTCTGGAGGGATCAGCCAAATTGGGGGCGGGGGCGCATTTAGTTGAGATTGTCCACATGCCCCCCATGTGCGTATGTGTATATATGGATATGTGAATATATATACCTCTGTGTATTGTGTGAACAATCACATCATTTACAAAACTTCCATCCTGCATTTTGAAGGTGTGGTGTTACCACTATTGATATAGTGGATTTTTTGCTTTATGTGTATATATGGTCTGAGGTCTGTGGGTGGGTGTATATATATATCTGCGTGTTGATATATACTTATATATAGGTCTGCATGTTGATATATATGTATATGTCTGTGTGTGGTATCAATGTATCCCTACTCTATACACAGCGCTCCGTGTCCCTATAATATATATGATCAAGGGTTACCTTTTTTATATTTTTATACTATTCCTTTTAAATTAACAGTAATTTTTGATGTATTTTATTGAGTAGAAACTTTTTTTGCCATATAACATGTGCTTTGTGAAAATAAAACGATTTTGTGTGTACATTTAAAATTAGCTAGTGGATTCCTATCCAGTGTGGTGAGAAGCAAATGTAATGTAGTGTAGACACGCTGCGAGGCGGAGTGGAGTGAAGTCAAGCCTGCAAAATGTTTTCTTCTCTTCGCTTTGCTATGCTGTGCATCGCTACATGCTCAGTGTGTCTCAGCCTTTATTCCCGCATCGCTAGCTTACCGAATCAGTTTGTATACTTGTTACTAACCCTGCTTGTTCTGAGGACCCGATCTGTTGCCGACTTTGCCTGCAATTTGACTATTCTCTCTGTGTATTCCCTGACTGTTCTGTTTGCTTCCTGTTGCTACTGGTGTGCGCCGATTCTAACCATATACAATAGCACAGTACAAGTGCCTAAACATTGCTGACCCGGTTTTGTTATAGTTGCTGATGTAACTGAATAGATCGGGGATCTCTTCTGCATTACCAAAACCTCCACCACTGCACTCTTCCACAATACCTCAGAGGTGTTACGGTGTGAAGGCACTTGCTGCCACCAAAGTGCACTGCCACTGACGCCTATACCAGATTCATATCATTTTAATATTGGACCGCAGGGTCCAACCCTGCACTCTTCCACAATACCACAGAGGGGTTACGGTGTGACAGCACTGTTGCTGACACTAAAGGCCCAATTTTAAAGCACCTATTGTTACTTTCATCCAAAGCCTGCATAAGTTTCACCATAATTTAGCCAAAAAATCACTAAACTTGTTCTGTGTGTCCTAAAATGTCTCCACTTTTCATACAGGCTGCCGCCCCAAGCAGTTGTTTATGAATAGATTAAAGGAAAACCATTTACCGTCATTTGAAATGTCATTTTTTTGTTTTTAAATGTTTCTATAATCCTACAAATCCGCCACTTCACGGGCAGGTTATGGGGACCTCCTAGGCATGATATTTGAAGGAATTTCTCGTTTTTATTCTTAACCTTTATTTCATGGAAAACTCACTGTTCCTTTAAAAACTTTTTTTTAACTTTTTGTCCTTGATTCCTGTCCCCCAGGGCACTACCCGGACCCCCATACACCTTTTATGGCAAATATCTAGCATATATGCCCTCTTGGAGGGCACTCTAAAAACCGAATTTTGAGTCCCATTGACTTGCATTGAGTTTGGTTCGTGTTCGCGTTCGAACTCGAACTTTTGTAATTGTTCGAGTTCGAATGCCAACCAAACACGGGGGTGTTCGGCTCATCACTACTCAGAACCACAATTTCTATGCAAAGTTTCCATTTGAACCCCTTCACTACTATCAGGGTTATTCAAAGAGAATCAAAAAGTCACTGCACGTTCGGTGACTTTTCATTCTCTTCAATTCAGTGCGATTTGGCGATCCCATTTCGGCGACCCTGTGGTGTATTCAGCAAGCACCACAGGGCAGTCATAGTGCAGGGAAAAGCCACCGCAAACCCGCCGAACACTCACCACAAAACCCGGTGAAGACACACAGAAACCCACAAAAACATCTGGATTAACCCCGCTGAACACACCGGAAAAACCCGACCAGCTGTCGATCACAGTGCAGAGCATCCGCCGGGAAACACCCGACACCGCAGACGAATGGAGTGAGAAAAAAAAACGAGTATGCTTGAATGTTTGAAAAGTGAAACGCTGTTTGCAAAGAAACTACAGAACGAAAATGTCTGAAATTTATATATAAAATCCAATGAATGATTATAAAAAGGGCTGTTACAGAAAAAAGAAAAAACGATTTAAAAAAAAAATGTTTGCAAAAAAATCCTAAAAACTTTTCACTGCTGGTTTTTGTTCTCTGAATAGATGAAGCATTGCTTCTCTATGGGGATTTCACTGCCCTCGAACAGGCACCGTATGTGCAGGCAATTCGCCAACATTTGGCGAACTGCCTGCTCTCTGAATAGCCGAATGGCCAGGAAAGGTAATCGAACGCTGAATTTCAGCGTTCGGTTACCTTTCGCCAGCAATTTGCATCTCTTTGAATAACCCTGTAAGTGTTTTTCCAAAAAAACATTGTCAGTGTAACGGGTGTGTACTGTATAAATATATGTGTGTGTGTCTTTAAGGGACATTATATGTGTATTACACTAATTCCTTACAAAAATAGATATGTTCCGGTCCCAGGGGCATTAGGTTCTTTAAAGGGTTGTTGTGAGTAGTTTTTATATTTGGTTTGAGCAGCCGTTTTTATGAGGGGGTTAATATGGTAATGAGGGATGACATCACTCCCTGCTAGTTAGATCTAGGCAGTTCCCTTCCTTCCCGGGCTTATCAGAGCACGTGAGGCTTGAGAAGCAGAGGTAAGAGGTCTGACAGGCTCTCTGCTTAAAGCAGGAAGAGCTAGAAAACCCTATAAAACCCTATAAAATCCTATAGAATCCTCTTATCAAAGATGTATATAGTATAGCTGGATTAGAATCCATGTTAAACAGGTATTTTGTCTTCTTTTTTTACTTTCGTTTTTGAGCTGCAGCAGTTAGGCCCATGTCCCTGTTATAGTGTTCTATAACTATCCTTTTGTATTATATGCTCCACTAAACTTAAGGCTGTTTATTTTATTAGATGTCCTGAATAAAAGTGTGTATAGGTAGAATGTGCAGGTTTTTCATGTATATTGTGATCAGGGGGGTTCTGTACATAGCGTAATGTTATATTTTGTTGTACAGGTGGAACGTCTCCTGATATATATATTCATTCCTGTATATATGTATATTATTTTATTCAGGTATGTTCCAGTTTATTATTATTTTTATGTCTTATTGTGTATTTGTCTTGTCATTTGTAAATAATTTTGTTAATTCATGTATATGGTTATTCATATAATGTTGTAGATGTTTTATCAGAGCACGTGAAGCTTGAGAAGCTGAGGTGGAACGTCTCCTGATATATATATTCATTCCTGTATATATGTATATTATTTTATTCAGAGGAGAAGCGGCGCCAGAGGCAGAGGAGTCGCCTGAAGTAAAATCCGTTCCCCAAAAAAGTCACATGTTGCCGGTCTCGTCCTTGCTGCACCACACCAACATACAACACAACGCAGAGTCCATCATTACGAACGGGCGGTGAGGGTGTAGGCCGGTTACAGTGGTGCCGTGACCCGGATTCGAACCGGGGTTGCTGCGGACACAACGCAGAGTACTAACCACTATACGATCACGGCCGGTGAGGGTGTTGTTTGAAAAAATATTTTTTGATTAATTAAACCTGGAGTGGCCCGCTGATTTTTGGTATATACTATTGGTAGACTGCGGATCCCAGACGATGAAGCACCCTGGCACTGACCCAGCATTTGGTGAGTCCCCCTGTGTTAGCCACGCTGTATTTGACTTTCCTTCTTATGACTTATACAGTAGGAAATATTTGGACATATTCCCAATGTGTTTCTTACTGTAATAACATATTTGGCCAGTAGATGGTGTAATTTACTGTAAAATTGAGTAAAAGCCGTTGCAGGGAACACGAGCTGCAACTGTATCAGCTTCTGAATGTCCGCTGTCAGGACATTCAGTTAGCAGATTTTACACAGTTTTAGGTCTTTGGGCATTATGCACACAGGGCTAAAACTTTGGGGACACCTTCTGCAGCCCAAAAGCAAACAAAATTTAGTTTGCAACAATCAAATTTCATTTGCTTTTGGGCTGCAGAGCTGCAGATCGAGATAACTCGATATCGGGCAGCAGGTGCTGCCTTTGAAGCCCGAGATATCACGATCTCAGTAGTGAACGAGTTAAACTAAAACTGTTAACTTTGCGTCCCATGCTTCAAATACACTGCATGATAATAAAAAAAAAAATCGCTTGGTAGTGAAGGGGTTAAACTTTTTCAAAGAATTTAGGATATTTAGGACATAATTATAATTCAATTTGTATGAAGACATTTTAAAGGAAGTTTTGAAGGAGGAATACGAGAGGGATTTTTTGGGTGGGTTTGATTGATGTGATGAAGCGAGAAGAGACAGTCAGCAATAATGAAACAGGTGTTGGCAGAAAAGCATTTTAAAAAAAAGGTAGCGGCTCTAAGACTAAGTGCTAAAGTTGGATTTGAAAAATGGTTGAAGTATGAGACTCGAGATAAATGATGCACTTTTTAAAAAAAAAGGAAATCAAGTGGCTGACCAAGAAGGACGTGGATGGATGATACTATTGACACGCCAAAGAGAAGAATTAATTTAGGTGGATTACTTAATCTTATACACCCTGGAGAAATGGATGAGATTTAAAAGACGTTTATTGAATTCACTTGAAGGTTTAAGTTCAAACGTCCTTATTCTTAGAAACCAAAAAATAGAGAAATTCCCAGTATATATTTTAGATGTATTGCCACGCCAGCTACCACCCAAGAATACAATTAAAAACGAATGATAACCAGGAAAAGTATTTCTGTGCAAAAATCTAACTTCATTTTTTTATACTAGAAAAAGAAAAGAGTACTAACCCCTTCACTACCACAATTGAGTTATCTCGATCTTCCATAACACCCGTAGGTGCCCAAGATCGACTAAACTCAACATAGTCTTGGAGATACGCAAATTAATTCTGCTTACTGCAAACGAAATTTGAAATTAAATATAGGTTGAAATATACATTTTGAACAGAAATTGTTCTTTCGAGATAAAGATTAAAAAAATAATAATGTACATTTGCTCCTTTGTTTATGTTTTACAGAAATATCGCTGGGATGAAAGGTTGTGAACTCTAGATGACGTCCCTTATCTGGCACAATGTCACACGGGGTCTGCATTATCAGCATACAGGCAGAAATGGCCTGTGTGTCAGTAAATGTGCTGCAGACAGATAATAAAATGGTGAGATCTCCTGCTTATGGGGATTTGTAGTGATCAGTATGAGATTATTAGCAATGCAATATCTGTATGTGCTGCATAATGCCTGTGTATGGCAATTACAGCAACACCTTGTATCTGTATGTGCTGCATAATGCCTGTGTATGGCAATTACAGCAACACCTTGTATCTGTATGTGCCGCATAATGCCTGTGTATGGCAATTACAGCAACACTTTGTATCTGTATGTGCTGCATAATGCCTGTGTATGGCAATTACAGCAACACCTTGTATCTGTATGTGCTGCATAATGCCTGTGTATGGCAATTACAGTAACACCTTATATCTGTATGTGCTGCATAATGCCTGTGTATGGCAATTACAGCAACACCTTGTATCTGTATGTGCCGCATAATGCCTGTGTATGGCAATTACAGCAACACCTTGTATCTGTATGTGCCGCATAATACCTGTGTATGGCAATTACAGCAACACCTTGTATCTGTATGTGCTGCATAATGCCTGTGTATGGCAATTACAGTAACACCTTATATCTGTATGTGCTGCATAATGCCTGTGTATGGCAATTACAGCAACACTTTGTATCTGTATGTGCTGCATAATGCCTGTGTATGGCAATTACAGCAAGGCCTTGTATCTGTATCTGCTGCATAATGCCTGCGTATGGCAAATACAGCAACGCCTTGTATCTGTATGTGCTGCATAATGCCTGTGTATGGCAATTACAGTAACACCTTATATCTGTATGTGCTGCATAATGCCTGTGTATGGCAATTACAGCAACACCTTGTATCTGTATGTGCCGCATAATGCCTGTGTATGGCAATTACAGCAACACCTTGTATCTGTATGTGCTGCATAATGCCTGTGTATGGCAATTACAGTAACACCTTATATCTGTATGTGCTGCATAATGCCTGTGTATGGCAATTACAGCAACACTTTGTATCTGTATGTGCTGCATAATGCCTGTGTATGGCAATTACAGCAAGGCCTTGTATCTGTATCTGCTGCATAATGCCTGCGTATGGCAAATACAGCAACGCCTTGTATCTGTATGTGCTGCATAATGCCTGTGTATGGCAATTACAGCAACACCTTGTATCTGTATGTGCCGCATAATGCCTGTGTATGGCAATTACAGCAACACCTTGTATCTGTATGTGCCGCATAATGCCTGTGTATGGCAATTACAGCAACACCTTGTATCTGTATGTGCTGCATAATGCCTGTGTATGGCAATTACAGCAACACTTTGTATCTGTATGTGCTGCATAATGCCTGTGTATGGCAATTACAGCAAGGCCTTGTATCTGTATCTGCTGCATAATGCCTGCGTATGGCAAATACAGCAACGCCTTGTATCTGTATGTGCTGCATAATGCCTGCGTATGGCAATTACAGCAACACCTGGTATCTGTACTGTACAGGGATTTACACTCATTATAACCCCCTGAATCATTTCCCTGTACAGCAGTGAGTGAACCCACAGCTCTCTATCTATTCTGCCCGCTCCATGGATATTCTACTGCAGCACCAAATATTTAAACTTTTTGTTACAAAGGTTGTGAGAGCTTCTGCTTTTAGCTTGTTTACAGTAGGGATGTGCATGGCTGGAAAATTTGTTTTGTTTAGTTTCGTTACGTTTTAAAATAATTTCATTTTCGGAATTTCGTAATTAATTTCATTTTGTATTTTGTTTCATTTTGTTTTTCGTATCGATGTCGTATCATTTCGAATTTCGTATATCAATTCGATAGTTCATTTCAAATTCGACAGTTGATATCAATTATTCAAATTTTTATTTTATGATGATGACACAGTGTAAAACTAAATAAATTCGTTATATACCATTTAGTTTCGTTTCGAATTCGTATCATATCGATTTGTTATTCGGAAGTACTTCCGAACTACGAATTATCAAATTTCGTTACAAATTCCGAATTTTGATGAAACAAATGCATATCTCTAGTTTATAGTAATATAGCGTGAAAAGGAGAGAGATATGAAAGTGTTTTTTGACTCTCCATAGGGGGCACCCCATACTGCTTTAATTGATATGCGAATATGTTTTTTATTTGCTAATGATTGCATTGCAATGCATTTCAATGCAAAATCAAGTTAACTCGATTTTCGGAGTGAAGGGGTTAATGTAGAAAAACATTATCTATCCATGTTAATATCATACAGACATCTTACATCTAAAATCTAAGGTGGCCTTTAATCCTGTACATCAATAACAGAGCACGGAGCATTAATTTTATAAATATGAATATTAAATACAGCGTCAAGTTTTTCATTTAATATTTTTTTTTTCCTTTTTTTTCCCCTTCAAATAATCATTCCATAGGAATCAGCGGATTGAGACTTTGCAATGTCAACTTCAATGTCGATTCCATTTTGAGATGTGTAAGCAGCGTTAAAATGTTAAAAAACACTATTAAGATTGCATTTATTATTTTTTAATAATTTATGACCTTTATTAATTGTACATGACTGCAATGCAGTAAATTTTTAATGTGTAGCTGTATAATGTGTCTTATTTAATATCAATTACCTTGCCAGATCATTTACATAGATTTTCCTAACAGGGGAGTAAATATGCATCTGATTCTGATATAAATGTTTCTAAGCTGTTTTAAATCAAATTTTCTCCCAGTTTAGAACTTTTCAGCTTTGAAAAGCTGGGTCATTGTTAACCCCCTCACTACCAAGTGATTTTCCAAAAATCCGCTGTGAGGAACCAGTGGTTTTTTGGAAAACAATTTAAAATTAATTATACAGTAAGAAATATGTGGGAATATTCTCAATGTTTTCCTTATTGTAATAACCTATTTGGCTGGCCTGTCCATGGAGCTGGATGGAGCCATGGCTCCAGGCAGCACTTTGCCAGGGGCAGCATTTAGGGCCTCAACTAGGCACAATACACATAACTGTGAGATTTATTGCTGTAGAGATCTGTGATACACTCATACACACTGCACATTACTGTGAGTTTTATTGCTGTGGAGCTCTGTGATACACTCATACACAATGCACATTACTGTGAGTTTTATTGCTGTGGAGCTCTGTGATACACTCATACACACTGCACATTACTGTGAGTTTTATTGCTGTGGAGCTCTGTGATACACTCATACACACTGCACATTACTGTGAGTTTTATTGCTGTGGAGCTCTGTGATACACTCATACACACTGCACATTACTGTGAGTTTTATTGCTGTGGAGCTCTGTGATACACTCATACACAATGCACATTACTGTGAATCTTGTTGCTGTGAAATACTGTTATACGCTAATACATGGTGTAAATGTTGTTGTATTTTTTTTGGGGGGGCAATGTCTTGGGCCGACTCTGCCCCATTGTCTAGTGTGGTGGAAACAACAACAAAATTGTCATGTAACTGTAGGCCAGATCAGTCACAGATTCCAGGGGTGGAGAGCCTGAAGAGATTAACCCTATAAATCATAAGGGCTGATAATATGCTCTCACCACCAGGGGGCCTGCTTGAGACTGGAGAAAACGTGATACTGAACTAGGGATGAGCTGTTCGGTTTGATCAGTTCGGAGTTCGATTCAAACTTTGGCCGTTCGCAAGTTTGCGAACTTCGAACTTTTTGGCGTGTTCGGTTCGAGTTCTAAAAAAATTTTTTTTTTGAAAAAAGTATAAAAAATGCTTAAAAAATACAAAAAAATCGAGAAATAAAGAGACTCTTTACCGCAGAATACTATAAGCAACGGTTTATTAGATATTGAATTAACAAATAATGTCTACGTGCAAAGATTCTCACCTCTAAATGACCTGTGTTCTCAAACGGCGTAAGCAACAGGTGTTAATTAGTGTTTGGAAATAACACGTGCTTTTAATTAGTCTGGTCTGATGAATTTGATACATTGTCTGTAGACTGAGGGACTGAGGGTGTGGTGTCTCCTGATCTGAACATGTATCAAACAACACCTGTGCTTCTGAGAAGTGTTCATTTTTCTACTAAATCTTCCTCTGCTGTTTAACCCCTTAACCCTGCATTTCACTGCTGTGTGCTCAGCTCATTTTTACCGCTTTCGCTCATCATGTTTAAACGCGATTTGAAGCCACATTTTATTAAATGACCCAGACATATTAGATATCGTTCTTTCCGCCAGACTCCGCAGATTCATAATATATAATATTTTAAATTCAAAGGTTTTTTATTATTTTTAAAATAAAATAAGACAGTGGGATACGGAAAGGAAAAAACAGGGTAATCAAATCCTTTCTAGATACATATAAGGGGAGCAATACAGACTTACATATACAAACACAAGCCACCTATTCATAGTTAAAGAGTGGTAATTTGGAAGAGAAATAGTAAAATAAAACTAAGCTCCCAATATTACAGGGTGGTAAGTTAACCAAAGCAGTTCAGGATCCCCTCTGGTCAGAAGGACCCGGGACTGCGGTGCACTCCGCAGCCAGCATAGAGTCCCAGAGGCTGTGGGAAATCATATATGTGTCTAGCCATCTGCTCGTAACCTCTTATGCTATTCACCATATCCCGCACGTCTCGGGTTGTAGGAACCTGCGCTTGTTTCCATCTGCGTGCTATCAACAACATGGTACTAGATGCTATTACGCAAAAAAGTTTCCTTTGTAATTTGCCCATCTGAACCAGTGAGATACCTAATAGGAAATCCGCCGGAGCAAACGGCAATACTAATCCCGTCGCCTTTTCCACTAGACCTGAAACTCCCCGCCATAGTGGTTCTAATACAACGCAATCCCACCAAACATGAGTCATGGTACCCTTTAGTAGCGAGCAGCGCCAGCATAGCGATGAGACAGATTTATTCATATGACATTCTCTCGCCGGTACCAAGTACCAGCGGTATAATACTTTACGTCTCACCTCCATCAAGGAAGCACACCGATACGCACCCCGTCCAATTCGAACGCCCTCGACCAAGCCTGAGAGGATATCCGAATCCCCAGCTCCCCCTCCCAAGCCGTCTGGAAAGACCATACATGATCCGTAGATGGAACATTCAGTGCTTCATAGCATAAAGAAAGGAGTTTTACCTTTGTGCACGGTTTAACCACGAAACTCGCAAATGGTGACAAGGGGGCCTGAGGCAGGGTAGGCGGTAGGCACATGCCTGGGCGATGTATTACAGACGCTATTTGGTAATAAGAAAGCCTCCAGGCCTCCGATACCTTATAACGCTGCCTTATCATTTCAAAGGTCATCATGGTGCCCCCCGATAACAGGTGTTGGAGGTGTGTAATCCCCTTGGAGGTCCATTTAGCGCAGTCAAAATCTGCGATCCAATGTGGCAATACCTCCATGGAGATTGCCAGTGAGAGGGAGGTAGTGTTTAAAAGGAGGGCGCGACTCAAATCCCAAACATACATATACCATCTAGTAAGTGGCAATAACTCTGGCAAAGGGGGTCTCTGGCGGCGCATGAGCCAAATTACAGTTGTTATTAGGTGTTGTTTCGCAAAAGACTGTTCTATAGCTGTCCATTGTGGGGGGCGCAGAAAGTGGAAGTACTCTGCCAAGGATGCTAACACCGCAGCTCTATGGTACAGGTGGATATTAGGCATAGCTAGTCCGCCTCTCCGCATGGGGAGGCTGAGCAGCTTGGTGGGAACCCTAGGTCTTTTACCGTTCCATACATAGTGATTCAAAAGAGACTGAACCTCCTCAACATAAGGTTTAGGCAAGCGGATCGGAATGGTTCGAAAGTAATATAGTAATTTGGGTAAAAGTGACATTTTAATAGCAGCCATTCTGCCCATCCACGATAAGGATGCCCTTTTCCACTTAAACAAAAGCTGCCTTACGTGAGATAAAAAGGGTTTGTAGTTTAGGTCGAATAATTGGTCAGGGGATTTAGAGATTTTTACCCCTAGATATTGCAGACAATCCTTTCGCCATTCAAACTGAAAGTGCTGTGCTAATGATTCCCGACTACTGCTAGGGACGTGAATAGTTAATGCCTGAGACTTAGGTAGGTTGATTTTATGGTATGAGACCTCGCCATATTCCGTCAGGATATCTCGTAGTCGTGGTAAAGAGTCCGTAGGTTCCGTAAGAGTTAGCAAAATGTTGTCTGCAAAAAGCCCTATTTTATATGTGGTTGGTCCAACCATAATCCCTGCCACCCCGTCATCCTGCCGTATTCGCTGTGCCAGTGGTTCGATCACCAAAGCGTACAATAATGGGGATAGGGGCACTTTGCTTATTCTAATCTGGTCTGATAAAAAAAACCGCTGTCATAACCGATGCCGTCGGGGAAGCATAAAGCGCGAAAATACTTCACAGCACCGAGACCGGAAAACCAAACTTCAGCAGCACTTTACGCAAAAACAGCCAATCTACTCTGTCGAACGCTTTTTCAGCGTCTAGCGCCAACAGCACACTCGGGAGACGGTGAGTCTGAATTACCTGAATTAAATCTATCAGTTTTTAGTATTATGAGGTCCCTGTCTGCCCCTAATAAACCCCACCTGGTCCGAACAAATCAGTTCAGGTAATAAATCCGCCACCCTATTCGCTAGAATTTTGGCATAGATTTTTACATCGACATTTAATAAAGAGATTGGCCTAAAGTTTGGACACAAAGTGGGGGATTTACCGGGTTTTGGGAGAGGTACAATAGTAGTGCGCAGCATTTCCTCAGGAAATCTACCCTCCCGAGCAGCAGAGGTGAAAAGCGAAAGAAGGTGGGGAGTCAAAAGAGTAGAAAATTTCTTATAGTATATGTCCGTGAACCCATCTGGGCCTGGGGATTTATGGGATGGAAGAGATTTAATAGCCGTTGCTATCTCTAGTTCCGTAATGGGGGACGACAAGCCGTCCCTCTGAGTAGGGGTTAGGCGAGGAAGATGAAGATCAGATAAATACCGATCCACACGGTCCTCACTAGGGGAGGGAAGGAGTGGGTCGGATTGTAAATTATATAGGTCCCTATAGTAGGCGGCTAGGGCGTTCCCTATCTCTAATGGTTTATATACCGTCCTCCTGCCAGAGTCAATCACTAGGTGGGAAATTCTAGGAGTCGCGACCATGGGCCTAAGATAGCGGGCCAAGAGCCGTCCTGGGCGGTCCCTAAATGCGTAGTAGCGTGTCTTTAGTCTACGTTGAAAGTAGAGAAGGGCCTTGTAATTCCAGTCTGACAGGCGTGCCTGCGCTTCCGAGAGTGTTTTCAGATTAGCTGGAGTAGGGTCTGAACTATTCGCTTGCGCAGCTAAATGAATTTGAGACAATATTGAGAGTCTATCAGCTTGGCGGGATTTGTTTAAACGAGAAGCCCATTTAATACACACGCTTCGCAGGACAGCCTTGTGCGCTTGCCAGAGTGTTTCCCGTGCGATCCCTGGAGTGTTATTTAGTGTAAAGTATTCCTTCAGAGTATAATCTATGCGTGAGGACGTCAGGCAGTGAGGGGGGACCCAGAGGTGGGGCCGCCACCGGAGCTAGGCAGAACTTCGGCGCCGCAAGGCATCTCTATACACATCCCCATCAGCATCTCTATACACAGCCTCACAGCATCTCTATACACAACCTCACAGCATCTCTATACACAACCTCACAGCATCTCTATACACAGCCTCACAGCATCTCTATACACAGCCTCACAGCATCTCTATACACAACCCCATCAGCATCTCTATACACAAACAGCATCTCTATACACAACCACACAGCATCTCTATACACAGCATCTCTATACACAACCCCATCAGCATCTCTATACACAACCACACAGCATCTCTATACACAGCATCTCTATACACAGCCTCACAGCATCTCTATACACAACCCTATCAGCATCTCTATACACAAACAGCATCTCTATACACAACCACACAGCATCTCTATACACAGCATCTCTATACACAACCCCATCAGCATCTCTATACACGGCATCTCTATACACAACCCCATTAGCATCTCTAAACACAGCCTCACAGCATCTCTAAACACAGCCTCACAGCATCTCTAAACACAGCCTCACAGCATCTCTATACACAGCCTCACAGCATCTCTATACATGTCAGGGTCTGGTTCTGGGGTGGAACCAGGTAGTGGAGATATGGCCCAAATGCGGCTACTACCGACAAGATAGTGGGTAGAGGAGGGTGAGATGGAGGAGACTGACCAGATCTGGAGGAATAACTGAAGACTGCAGACTGGATACTGGAAGAACAATGGAGGTAACACGGTGGGAATCTTGGTAGACACAAAAGGGGTTTTCTGGATACAGGATAACAGCAGAGCTAAACACCTCTCTCTGCTAGGAAGGGATAAACAATACTGAAGCACAGAAGGGAAAGAGGGAGGGAACTTTATTTCAGATGAGGAAAGGTGTGGTGTGTTAGTTGTGCATTAACTGTTTGAAGACCTGTCGTGAGAGGCAGCACTTTTCCTGTGCTGCCAAGGTACAGTTCAGGAGGGAATGGTGCCAGCCTGGCCCTTCTTCCGGCGACGGCGACGTGAGGCATGACAATACACAACCTCACAGCATCTCTATACACAGCATCACAGCATTTCTATACACAGCCTCACATCGTCTCTATACACAGAATCTCTATACACAACCCCATCAGCATCTCTAAACACAGCCTCGCAGCATCTCTATACACAGCCTCACAGCATCTCTATACACAACCTCACAGCATCTCTATACACAACCTCACAGCATCTCTATACACAGCCTCACAGCATCTCTATACACAGCCTCACAGCATCTCTATACACAACCTCACAGCATCTCTATACACAACCTCACAGCATCTCTATACACAGCCTCACAGCATCTCTATACACAACCTCACAGCATTTCTATACACAACCCCATCAGCATCTCTATACACAAACAGCATCTCTATACACAACCCCATTAGCATCTCTATATACAAACAGCATCTCTATACACAACCCCATCAGCATCTCTATACACAACCTCACAGCATCTCTATACACACCATCTCTATACACAACTCCATCAGCATCTCTATACACAAACAGCATCTCTATACACAACCCCATCAGCATCTCTATACACAAACAGCATCTCTATACACAACCCCATCAGCATCTCTATACACAGCATCTCTATACACAGCCACACAGCATCTCTATACACAGCCTCACAGCATCTATATACACAACCCCATCAGCATCTCTATACACAAACAACATCTCTATACACAACCCCATCAGCATCTCTATACACGGCATCTCTATACACTACCCCATCAGCATCTCTAAACACAGCCTGACAGCATCTCTATACACAACTTCACAGCATCTCTATACACAGCCTCACAGCATCTCTATACACAACCTCACAGCATCTCTATACACAGCCTCACAGCATCTCTATACACAACCCCATCAGCATCTCTATACACAGTTTCACAGCATCTCTATACACAGCATCACTATACACAACCCCATCAGCATCTCTATACACAAACAGCATCTCTATACACAACCCCATCAGCATCTCTATACACGGCATCTCTATACACAACCCCATCAGCATCTCTAAACACAACCCCACAGCATCTCTATACACAGCCTCACAGCATCTCTATACACAGCCTCACAGCATCTCTATACACAACTTCACAGCATCTCTAAACACAGCATCTCTATACACAGCTTCACAGCACCTCTAAACACATCCTCACAGCATCTCTATACACAACCTCACAGCATCTCTATACACAACCCCATCAGCATCTCTAAACACAACCCCACAGCATCTCTATACACAGTCTCACAGCATCTCTATACACAACCTCACAGCATCTCTGTGAACCCTCAAATGAACCCCCTATCTCCACCAGGAGATTCCGGGCAGCTAGGGGTTCCGCGGCTATCTGATGTCATCATGTCATATGCGTGAGGACATCAGGCAGTGAGGGGGGACCCTTGGGTGGAGCCACCATCCAAGATGGCGGCCCCAACCGGAGCTAGGCCGAACTTCGGCAGCACAAGGTGCCGAGGTGCGACCCAGTGCCTAAGGGGTTAAAGCCAGGCACAGCTTAAAAGGGGAGACTCTCTCCTTTTAAGCGGTGCCTGGCTTTTTTTTGTGGGACCTCCCGATCAGGAGGGAGAGGGATCCAAATGGATCCCCCCTCCCTTCCAGGCAATCTCCAGGCCTGGAAATGACATCATCGCACATGGCACAATGATGTCATTTACGTCGGGAGGAGCTTGACTTCAGCGTCTGAGGACGCTGAAGTCAGAATGCCCCAGGACCCCGGACAGAGAGGTGAGTATCTCCGCCGGGGGTCCCGCAAAGCTGATGACGTGTGGGACACGTCCTCCTCAGCATGCAGCGGGAGTAACTGAGGACGTGTCCTTGTTTTTGTCCTTGTTTCCTGTCCTGCACTACCTGGACCCGGACATTGTTTTTAAATGTTTCTATACATCCTAGAAATCCGCCACTACACGGGCAGGTTATGGGGACCTGCTAGGCACGATATTTGAAGGAATTTTTCATTTTTATTTTTAACCCTTATTTCATGGAAAACTCTCCTTTAAAAAGGTTTTTTTAAAACTTTTTGTCCTTGTTTCCTGTCCCCCAGGGCACTACCCGGACCCAATACACCTTTTATGGCAAATATCTAGCATATATGCCCTCTTGGAGGGCACTCTAAAAACCGAATTTTCAGCCCCATTGACTTGCATTGAGTTCGAGTTCGAGTTCGAGTTTGAATTCGAACTTTTGAAAAGTTTGAGTTTGAATGCGAACCGAACTCGGGGGTGTTCGGCTCATCCCTACACTGAACTTCTTAGTAGTGTGTGTAGCACTGGTTTTAAATCCCCTGTCGTTGTAGTACTTGTTTTTGGCCATCGGAGGGAGACAAGCGCGATGTAAGACACTGAACATTGGGACTACATTTTCCAGCATGCTTTGCGGGCGGGAACAGGAAGTGGGTGGGAGAGAGACACTGATATCCACAGCCTCGTGGAAAGAGCTGGCAGAGCGCGCAGAGGAGTGAGAGGAGCAAGACGCAAGTGTAACAGAGAGTGATCAAGACCAGGCCAGAGCGCAGGTGCGGCATAGCAGAGCTGGAGATCGGGTTTTTCCCTTCTTATTACACGAAGACCCAGTGATCCACCGCTAGTAACCCACGCTGATACAGAGTAAGCTGAAGGACCCCGAGTTAGGAGAACCGCAGACGATCTAACAGGGAGTGCAGGCGGTGAGCTGGACATCTTGTGGCAGATACAGACAAGCAAGACAGCGGATCCGGTGACACAGAGAATCCCAGTCAAAATCGAGCGGAGAGACGTCCTGGGTCGAGCGGAGCACAGAGTATCTGGCGGATGGGTGAGAGGCCTTCCAGGCTGCTGTAAAATACTAAAGCACGCTGCAGTTTGTTCAAAACCCACAGGACCCCAACGTGACTAGTCGAAGATACCTCATAAATAATTCATTGGCCAGTTGAATATTATACCCGGGTACCAATACACACATACACATACATTCCTTGGGACATAACCTGTACGGGACTCACACTCCAACCACTAAGGGGGTTAAAAATACTTTTTTTTCCTTTTCCGCTGCGCGTTTCTCGCATTACGAAGTATTGTATTTCTTTTCCGCTGCGCGTTTCTCGCATTACGAAGTATTGTATTTCTTTTCCGCTGCGCGTTTCCCGCATTACGAAGTACTGTAAAAATATATACATATACCGTGTTACTCATTATATGCCAGTTTATTCAGTAAACTATATAATTTATAAAATCCACGACGGTGCTGGAGTATATTTATTCCCTAGTGCGGGGAGACTGAACCGAGGTTCAAATTCAGCGGCTCCTCCGGGAGTGAGCGCTACATGTGGGTTGTCCTTGTGCTCTGATATTCCCTGTGTTTTCACTTGGCTTGAGAAAGAAAGGGTGAAAGAAAAAAAAAGACAGAAAAAGAGAGAGAACGAAAAAGGTTATTCGAAAAGCAATGAACTTGCCCCCGAATTGCACTGAACGGTGAATTTATACATACGGTGCAATTTCGTGGCAGTTTGTCTATTCAGAAAGCAGTCAATTCACCAAATACTTGCGAATTGGCACCAAAAAACGGTGCAGGTCACCACAGATCGGCAATCTTCGGCGGCAGAAAAATTGTCCCATAGAGAAGTAATAGTTAATCTATTCAGAGAACAACGAAATGTCAGGGAAATGCCCTGATTTTCAGTGGTCCAGTTCGGCAGCTTTAAACAGGCGAATCCCATAGAATTCAATGTAAAAAAAATATTATCGGTTTTATTTTTTTTATTCAACCGTTTATTATTTTCATTTTCAGCAAACCGCTTATTTCTTTAATTTTTAAACACCTTTATGTATTTTTTAAATATTTTTTTAGACAAAGGTTTTGATTCCCAATTTTTTTTAAAAGCTTTTTTTTATTCTGTAACAGACTTTTTAATAATTTTTTAAAGGACCTTTTTATTATTTAGACACATTTTAATGCATTTTTATTGGTTTAAACACCTATTAGAAAAATGGCCGAGTATCATTTTTATTTCTGCAGTTTGGTGGTCAGTTTGGCATTCAGTTAGACGGTCTTCCTCAGTGTTTGGCGGTCAGTTCGGCAGTCTTCAGCGGTTTTTGACGGTCAGTTTGGTGTTCAGCTCGGCAGTCTTCAGTGACTCCATGTTTAGCGCGCTTCGGGGACCCTGTGGTGAATAGTGAATTCAACCCAGGGTCAGCTAAAGGGAATTGCAGAAGTGCGCCGAACCATAAAGCACCAAAATGTCACTGAAATTTCGGTCCTTCCTTATAACCCATAACGAGATAGAAGGAAAGGGAGAAAGAATGAATGAAAGAAAGAATGAAAGAAGGAAAGAAAGAGTGAAAAGGAGAAAAGAGAGAGGCAGAGAGAAAAAAGGAAATAACTATTAAGAGAGAAAGAAAGACAGAAAGAGAGAGAGAGAGAGAAAGAGTAAACAGGGTGCAATAGAGAGAGACAGAAAATAAGAAAAGGAAAGAATGAGAAAGAAAGATATAGAGAAAAGAAAGAAAGAGAGAGAGAAAGAGTAAAAAGGGTGCAATAGAGAGAGACAGAAAATAAGAAAAGGAAAGAATGAGAAAGAAAGAAAGATATAGAGAAAAGAAAGAAAGAAAGAGACAGAAAATTAAAAAAGGAAAGAACGAGAAAAAAGAAAGAAAGAAAGAAGGATATAGAGAAAAGGAAGAGTGACAGAAAATTAAAAAAGGAAAGAACGAGAAAGACAGAAAGAAAGAAAGAAGAATATAGAGAAAAGAAAGAAAGAGGGACAGAAAATAAGAAAAGGAAAGAATGAGAAATACAGAAAGATATAGAGAAAAGAAAGAAAGAGAGAGAAAGAGTAAAAAGGGTGCAATAGAGAGGGACAGAAAATAAGAAAAGGAAAGAATGAGAAAGAAAGAAAGATATAGAGAAAAGAAAGAAAGAGAGAGAGAAAATTAAAAAAGGAAAGAACGAGAAAGTAAGAAAGAAAGAAAGAAGGATATAGAGAAAAGGAAGAGTGACAGAAAATTAAAAAAGGAAATAACGAGAAAGACAGAAAGAAAGAAAGAAGGATATAGAGAAAAGAAAGAAAGAGAGACAGAAAAAGAGAAAAGGAAAGAACGAGAAAGACAGAAGGATATAGAGAAAAGAAAGTAAGCGAGAGAGGAAAAGGAAAGACAGAGAAAGGATGAAAGAGAAATTGATTGAGAGAAAGAGAGAGAGAGAACGAAAATGAACGAAAGAAAGAAAAAAATAAAGAATTTTCCTTTTCTTATTAATATATTTTTTGAGTTAAGGAAGGTTCATCTGCGCTTGGAATCTACCCGTACTCAACTCAAAATGTATTTTATTGCTAAAAATAACCTTTTTTATTGACCCGGTGAGTAAGTGATAATGTAATAAGGTAAATTCATAAAATCTGTTTTGTGATCACAGCACGGCTCCAGTAACAGGAAAGGCATATCAATCTGCACCTTCCCGAGGACAATAACAGGTGACACAATACTTATTATTCACCGCTGCTCTCCTCCATTCAACGTAAAAGGGATAAGAAAGAAAAGAATAATTTGGCTATAATGATTTCACATATTAATGATGAAATATTTGTTTACAAACGCGCCTTGTATTAATTACACTAACGCAGCACTATCACACTGGACTCTTAGTATACACACACACAATCTATTGGAATTTCATTAAGATTCGATTACAAAATTCTGGACATACTCATAATCTGTACATTCTGGACATTCTGGACATACATCTGCTCTAAATGTATTTTATTTTTTCTTAAACAGAAATCTGATAGACACTTTGGACACACAACAGGAATTTTTCCTGTTTTTGGGCTGATTGGTTATGGATCATATAATTCGTTTGAATGTTTGTATGTGAGTATTACTAAATACCATGGGCATGTTAGGATTTTTCTTCCTCTCCCACATCAAATTAATTTGTCAAGATGGAATTTAGTATACTTATTGGGGCTCTATATGTTGTATACATAACAAAAAGTGAACCACCCAACCCATTATGGAAAATAATTTACAACAAAGTTTAAGTACTTATTTCTAAAAACATTTATTATAGTCTAGATATTATCTAGTACATACAGATACAATGTGTTGCTGTAATTGCCATACACAGGCATTATGCAGCACATACAGATGCAAGGTGTTGCTGTAATTGCCATACACAGGCATTATGCAGCACATACAGATATTGCATTGCTAATAATTTCATTATGATCACTACAAACCCCCATAAGCAGGAGATCTCACCATTTTATTATCTGTCTGGAGCACATTTAATGCATCTGACACAAATGCCATTTCTGCCCGGATGCTGCTAATGCAGACCCCCGTGTGACACTGTGCCAGATAAGGGACGCCATCTACAGTTTAGAACATTTCATCCCAGCTATATTTCTGTAAAGGATAAACAAATCCATCAAACTTCATTAAAAAGAATGGATTTACATTACTGTAATAGTTTAACTGTTTGGGAATAATAATATTTATGTAAAATCGTCATTTTACCCTACATTTATTTGTTAGCTTCGCATCCTGTGTTTTGATTATTAGTTATAAGAATATATTTTTAAACAATCGTTCATGGTAGTGATAGGGTTAATAAACAAAGAGGTTTTAAACGAATTTCCACAAACATTGGAATTCATGAACATATGACTATTTATCTAATCGGTAATTTTATTACTAGTATTTTTTTATATATATATAAATATATATCAGGAAACAAGCGGCACTCTCGTGTCTCACCATTAGGGATGAGCCGAACACTCCCCGAGTTCGGTTCGAGCCCGAACTTCCCATTTGTTCGGGTCCGAACCCGAACCCGAACTCGAACCCAATGCAAGTCAATGGGGCTAAAAATTCGGTTTTTAGAGTGCCCTCCAAGAGGGCATATATGCTACATATTTGCCATAAAAGGTATATGGGGGTCCGGGTAGTGCCCTGGGGGACAGGAAACAAGAACAAAAAGTAAAAAAAAAAAGTTTTTAAAGTGAGTTTTCCATGAAATAAGGGTTAAAAATAAAAACCAAAAATTCCTTCAAATATCGTGCCTAGGAGGTCCCCATAACCTGCCCGTGAAGTGGCGGATTTCTAGGATGTATAGAAACACTTAAAAACAAAAAAATGACGTTTCATATGACGGTAAATGCTTTTCCTTTAATCTATCCATAAACAACTGCTTGGGGCGGCAGTCTGTATGAAAAGAGGAGACATTTTTGTACACGCAGAATAGTTTACTGATTTTTTTGGCTAAATTATTGTGAAATATATGCAGGCTTTGGATGAAAGGAACAATAGGTGCTTTAAAATTGGTCCTTTAGCATCCCCAACAGTGCCGTCACACCGTAACCCCTCTGAGGATATGAATCTGATACAGGCGTCAGTGGCAGTGTACCACAAATATTGTGCTTTTGGTGCCAGGCCTGCAAGTACTATCATACAGTAACCCCTCTGTGGTATTGTGGAAGAATGCAGGGGTGGACCATGTTGTCCTATATTGAAAAGATATGATTCTGGTCAAGGCGTCAGTGCACCCAGATATTGTGCCTTTAATGCCAGGCCAGCAAGTATCATCATACAGTAACCCCTCTGTGGTATTGTGGATGAGTGCAGGGGTGGACCATGTGGTCCTATATTGAAAAGTTTTTGATCTGGTAATGGGCGTCAGTGCACCCAGATATTGTGCCTTTGGTGTCAGGCCAGCAAGTATCAACATACAGTAACCCCTCTGTGGTATTGTGGAAGAGTGCAGGGTTGGACCCTGCTGTTCAAAAAATTAAAATGATATAAATCTGGCACAGGCGTCAGTGCAGCCAAATATTGTGCCTTTCATGGCAGGAAGTGCATTCACACCGTAACCTTTTTGTGGTATTGTGGAAGAGTTCAGTGCTGGAGGTTTTGTGCATGCAGAAGACATACCCAATCTATTCCGTTACTTCGGCATCAGGGGATTGATTGCTGCTGATCCAGGACTGATTCATTTTTATAAATGTCAGCCGGTCTACAGAGTCGGTGGACAGACGCACTCTTTTGTCTGTGACAAAACCTCCAGCGGCACTGAACGTCCTTTCGGAAAGCACGCTAGATGAAGGGCAACCTAGTAGCTGCATAGCATATTGGCTAAGTTCTGGCCAGTGATCCAATCTCAACACCCAGAAGCCAGTGGATAATCTGCTGGAAAGGTATCCAGGTCTGCCCTTGCCCCTAGGTAGTCCTGCACCATACGGTGAAGACGCTGGCAATGGGTGCCTACATTTGACGTCCCTGGGCGTCGAGGACTAAAAAAATTTAAAAAAGCATCGGTCAAGCGGCCCTTGCCTTCACCACTATTCCTCTGATCACCCGCAGTCTCAGAAGCACGTGTGTCAGCACTTGGTAATCTACCAGTGCCTGGAAAGGTGTTACACAAGTGTCGCTTTAGAGCGTCCTCAAGTTTTTTCATCCTGTGCTCCCTCTGTGCGGGCAGGATGAGCTCTGCAACTTTCCCCTTGTATCGTGGATCAAGAAGGGTTGCCAACCAGTAATGATCCCTCTCCTTGATAGCACGAATCCTGGGGTCCTTTAGCAGGCTTTGCATCATTAGGGATCCCATGCAGCGTAGGTTGGAGGTGGCATTAGCTTCCGAGCCTTCCTGGTCAATGAGGATGATGATCGTATCGTGCACTTCCTCCTCCCAGCCACGCACTAGCCCTTCTGTTTCTGGGCACACAAAACCCTCCCTTGAGGAATCCCCACCTTCAATGCCCCACTACTTAAATATTCCTCCTCCTCCTCATCCTCCACCTGTCGGATCTGAGTAGGACCCGCTGGAATGCTGTCTGCGGAAAGACTGGGGCCTTGAGAGCTAGGGAAGGCCTCCTCTTCCTCCCGCTGCTCTGCCTCTAGAGCCACATCTATAATTCCCCGCAGAGTGTGCTCCAGCAGGAACACTAAAGGAATTGTGTCACTGATGCATGCACTGTCCCTGCTCACCATCCTCGTTGACTCCTCAAATGGTGACAGTACAGTGCATGCATCCTTGATCATCAGCCACTGCGGGGGGGAAAAAAAACCAAGTTGACCTGAACCTGTCCTTGTGCCATACTCACACAGGTACTCGTTGATGGCCCTCTGCTGCTTGTGCAGACGCTGCAGCATTGCTAATGTCGATTTCCACCTGGTGGGCATGTCACAGATCAGACGGTTTGTGGGAAGGTGGAACCCTCTTTGAATTTCTGCCAGGCGAACGCTTGCTGGGAATGACCGTCTGAAGTGGCTGCAGACTTTTCTGGCCTGGATGAGAAGCTCTGGCAGCCCTGGGTACTTGGTTAGGAAACGCTGTACCACCAGATTTAGAATGTGTGCTAGGCATGGTACATGCGTCAATTTACCCTTGCGTAGGGCGGAGAAAAGGTTGCTGCCATTATAGCAGATGATCATTCCCAGCTCAAGCTGGCGTGGTGTTAACCATCTCTGCACCTGCCCCTGCAGAGCTGACAAAATTTCTGACCCGGTGTGGCTCCTGTCCCCTAAACAAACCAGCTCAAGCACAGTGTGGCATCTTTTTGCTTGAGCCATTGCATAGACCCTGTCAGGCGTCGGTTTAACTGCCACTTCGCCAGAGACAGAGAAGGAGGAGGAGGAAGAGCTGGTGGTGGTGGAGCAGACAGACCTCATACAAGCAGCTTTCTGGAGGTGTGGTGGATGAACAAACTCCAGCACAGAGCCCCGTCTTGGATCCCTCCCAGCTGCAATCAGAGTTACCCAGTGTGCAGTGAAGGAAATGTAACGACCCTGTCCATGCTTGCTGGACCACGTGTCTAAAGTCACATGCACCTTGCTGCTGACTGCCTTTGCCAGTGACTCGATAACATTGTCTACCACGTGCTGGTATAGTGCTGGAATGGCCTTGTGTGAAAAGTAATGGCGTTTTGGAACCTGCCACTGTGGTACAGCACATTCAGCAAATTCACGGAAGGGAGCAGAGTCCACCAGCTGGAAAGGCAGCAGCTGCAATGCGAGTAATTTTGCTAAGCTGGCATTTAGACGCTGTGCTTGGGGATGGTTGGGACTATATTTTTTCTTTCGCTGCAGCAGCTGCGGCAACGTAATCTGACTGTGTAAATCTTCAGCTACTGGGATGATGTCACATTGTGAGGAAGGATCTGGTACATCCATTACTGTAGCATCATCCCTGTCGGTGGAGGTTGTAGGCAATGACATGGCAGGACATACAGTGGGGGTAGAGACAGATGAGGAGGAGGAGGACCTACGCAAAGTTTTGCACCAACGGGATGTGTGGCACTTATTCATATGTCGCCTCAAGCACGTGGTACCCAAGTGTCCGGTATCTTTCCCACGCTTAAGCCTCATCTGACATAGATTACAAATAGCAACGCTGCGCTCTACTGCACATTTATTAAAGAACTCCCAGACAACAGAGTTCCTGCATGTGTTCTTTGAGACAACAGCACTCTGCACCGGAGCAGCTCTGACATGTGATGCCTTGGACGGGCTAGTGCTACGGTTGGTCACAGAGGATGTTGTGCCTCATGTTTGCTGTGCCTCCTCCTCCCCCTCTTCCTCACTTAATTCCTCTGTTCGATCTGGCACCCAGGTGGAGTCAGTGACATCATCATCATTGTCATCATCACCCCCTATCTCCTCGTCACTGGAGCCAACTTGGCAGTATGCTGCAGCTGCTGGGGCAACATGAGTGCCAGTTATTTGTGTGTCATCACTGGCACCCCCTTCCTCTAGGATGATTATACTCCCTTGCTCAACCTCAGAGATTGAATCAGAGCACTGTACTTGCTGCGCATCCTCAAGCAGCATGTCACTCTCATTGTAGTCAAACAATTCAGCTGACTCCTCCGTGTGTGATAGCGAGGCTACTGCAGGAGTAGCTGTGGACATGGAGGCTGCATTAGATGCTTTGGCAGCTGAGGTGGACTGTAAAGCACTAGAAGCCTGGCTGGCAGAGGACTCGGAGGATGAGGATGGCCTGGTTAGCCAATCCACCAAGTCCTCTGTATGTTGCTGCTGCTTAAGATGGCCAGCACCAGTTAGAAAGGACAAGCGTGCCCCTGCAGAGGATGCACCACGTCCACCACGACCAGAGGCACACAGGGGCTGCTTGCCCTCTTATCTGTGTCTGGGAGCGTCTGCCTGTCCTTTTTGTTCTTTCAGACATGGTGAGTAATATATAGATTAATATATACAGAACTCTGATTCAACTCTGGTATAAAGATTTAAAGAACTCTGGTATAACTCAGTGAGACACACTGATAGCTGGCAGCCAGTGACAAGAGACAGATCACCTCAATTCACAAATGTTTTGTAGAAATTAGTGAGCCCTGAAATACAGCGTGGTACTGGATGTGTGACGAGACACAGATCACCTCAATTCCCAAATGTTTTGTAGAAATTTGTGACCCCCAAAATACTTGCTGGCAGTGACAAGAGACAGATCACCTCAATTCACATATGTTTTAAAGAGATTAGTGAGCCCCAAAATACAGCGTGGTACTGGATGTGTGACGAGACACAGATCACCTCAATTCCCAAATGTTTTGTAGAAATTAGTGAGCCCCAAAATAATGCGTGGTACTGGTTGTGTGACAAGAGACAGATCACCTCAATTCACAAATGTTTTGTAGAAATTAGTGAGCCCCAAAATACTGTGTGGTACTGGATGTGTGACGAGACACAGATCACCTAAATTCCCAAATGTTTTGTAGAAATTTGTGACCCCCAAAATACTTGCTGGCAGTGACAAGAGACAGGTCACCTCAATTCACAAATGTTTAAAAGAAATTAGTGAGCCCCAAAATACAGCATGGTACTGGATTTGTGACGAGACACAGATCATCTCAATTCACAAATGTTTTCTAGAAATTAGTGAGCCCCAAAATAATGCGTGGTACTGGTTGTGTGACAGGAGACAGATCACCACAATTCACAAATGTTTTGTAGAAATTAGTGAGCCCCGAAATACAGCGTGGTACTGGCTGTGTGACAAGAGACAGATCACCTCAATTCACAAATGTTTATTATAAATTAGTGAGCCCCAAAATAATGTGTGGTACTGGTTGTGTGACAAGAGACAGATCACCTCAATTCACAAATGTTTTGTAGAAATTAGTGAGCCCCAAAATACTGCGTGGTACTGGATGTGTGACAAGACACAGATCACCTCAATTCACAGATGTGTTAAAGAAATTAGTGAGCCCCAAAATACTGCGTGGTACTGGATGTGTGACGAGACACAGATCACCTCAATTCCCAAATGTTTTTTAGAAATTTGTGACCCCCAAAATACTTGCTGTCAGTGACAAGACACAGATCACCTCAATTCCCAAATGTTTTGTAGAAATTTGTGACCCCCAAAATACTGCGTGGTACTGGCTGTGTGACAAGACACAGATCACCTCAATTCACAAATGTTTTAAAGAAATTAATGAGCCCCAAAAAGATTTGCTGGCACAGTGACAAGACCCAGAAGATCACCTCAATTCACAAATGTTTTAAGGAAAGTTGTAAACCCCAAACAAACTTGCTGGCACAGTGACAAGACACACATCACCTAAATTCCCTGATATTTGGTAGAAATGAGACCCAAAAAGACTTGCTGGCACAGTGACAAGACCCAGAAGATCACCTCAATTCACAAATGTTTTAAAGAAAGTTGTAAACCCCAAAAAAACTTGCTGGCACAGTGACAAGACACACATCACCTAAATTCCCTGATATTTGGTAGAAATTAGACCTCCCCAGACCCCCACAGTAGTGTGGCAGACTGGCAGTAACAAGACACAACTATCTCCTTTGAAATCTCCTCTGTAATGCGTGCAGAATTGGCGCGTGGAAACGTTATATAGTGTGCTGCGGGACTTAGCTCTGTGAGCCCATGATTGGGCAAAATTTGCCCAATCAGGACTCTGAGCGGTGATTGGCATAGTGTTGAACCAGTCTTGCACCAGACCTGTGGTCAGGTGCAAGGCTGTAGCCAATTACGAGCTTCAGGCCAGTGGGAAAATGCATTGTGGTCTATTGTGGTCGAACATGCGGCGAACACCCGGAAATGTTCGGTGTTCGCGATCTCATCGGACAGGCCAAGTTCGGGTCGAACCCGGAACCGTCCGAACCCGAACCGCTCATCCCTACTCACCATATATATCAATTTTATTGGATCAACCTTTCAGTTTGTTTGATATCCACAAACTTTCATCAGGATCCTGTCCAAATGGGTTATTGCATAACAAAAATATACTGGGATTATTCCCAGATATTTCTTACTGTATTATTAATTTAAAATGATTTTCAAAACAAATCATTGGTTCCTGGCAGTACACCTTTGGAAAATCACTTTTTAGTGAAGAGGTTAAGGGCAAAAAGACGAAACTCTATATTTAATAGCATATTCCTTTAAGTTTGGAAACTGTTCACCAAGTTCTATAAAAATGACAGCTTTTTTTTTTTTAACCACATTTAAAGTAGAATAAGCAAATCACTCAAACATGAAACAGAATATGACAATAATCAAAAGGAAAGTACTAAAACCGCGAAATCACTTTGAAATGCACAGTTCCAGTGAATATATCTCAAAAGTCATTTTGACATTTAAGGGCAATTTGAAGTCTATTAATCAAATATAATGTTTTTCACTTTCAATTTTGTGTTCTCTAAAACGAAGCAAATCAGAGTTAAATAATAATGTACCAGAAAGGAAACTTTCCAGCCCCGTTACAAAAGGAATAATTTCTTTGTAGGTTTTTTTTTTTATATTACTCTCTATTTAAATTAAAAATTGATATCTAAGGTAATCGTGACAGATGGAATTTTGTTATTTCACATACTCAAATCATAGCTTTGAATTTGCTCCAGGTCATTTTTGAACCGTATGCAAAAATTTCGAGCAAGTGAAATGTTTAACCTCTTCACTACCAAGTGATTTTCTAAAAAAATCCCCTCTAAGGAACCAGTGCTTTTATTTGGGAAAATCATTTTAACCCCTTAGTGACCGGGCGGTTTTACACAAATCCGTCCTTTAGTGACCGCTGCTGTTTTTACGTTTCTGCGCTGTTAGTGTTTAGGTCAAATTTTCCTCTTACTTGTTTATTCAACCCACACATATTATACACCGTTTTTTGCCATTAAATGGACTTTATAAAGATACAATTGTTTCCATCAAATCGAATAATTTACTATAAAAAAAATATGAAATATGATGAAAAAATTGTAAAAACACACTTTTTCGTAATTTAATCCCCAAAATCTACAACCATCAAAAAAGACCCCGGCTAAATAGTTTCAAAATTTTGTCCCGAGAATAGAAATACCCAATTTTTACATGTTAAACCTTTTTAACCCCTCGCTGAGCCAGTTCACCTATGTGCGCTGCGCTCATTCTAACCGTTTTTTGCTAATTATTTTTAGATGACAGCCTAGGTACTAATTAAGTAAACCCCCCCAGACAAAAAAAAATAAAAGAAAAAAATATATATATAATAAAAATAAAAAAATATATATTAGTTTAAGTTTTATTTTTACACCAAACCTGGTCATGATCAGGCCTTTCCAATGATATCAAATTTGACCCTCTCACTGCCACGGTTCGGGAGATAAAGGGATCCAAAGGATCCCCCTATCTCCACATGGCAGCTAGGGGGTTAACTAGCCCACTGACATACTCACACATATGGTGAGGATGTCAGTGGGTGTGGGTGACCTGGAGGCTTGGCTGACATCCACGATGTCAGCCCCCTCCAGGTTTGGATCGCAATTCGGCGCAAATTTGCACCAAATTGCAATCCGGCAGTGAAACCGTTAATGCAGTACACCGCTGAAAAGAGGGGAGACTCTCCCCTCTCCAGCGGTGCAACTTGCATGTCTCTATCATCAATGGTTGGGGAGATAGAGGGCTCCGAAGGAGCCCCCCTCCATTAATTTCAATAGGGGGGGCCTGCTGATGATGTCACCACGCAGCGTTGTGACATCGTCGAGCTCGCCGGCCCATGCAAATCTCGAGGGAAGGCTTCCTCCCTGCCATATCTGCGAGGGATCCAGCGAGGGAGGTAAGTATCGGGCGGGAGGGGGGTTAGGCGCCGCTGACGTACCATGTACGTCTGCGGGTCTAAGGGAGACCCGTGGGCAGGACGTACATGGTATGTCAGCGGTCCTTAAGGAGTTAAATTATTGATACAGTAAGAAATATTTGGGAATATTCCCAATGTATCCCTTACTGTAATAACCTATTTGGCAGGCGGATGTCGCCATCTACTGGCCAAATGGAGTTAGTGCAGTTAGAACTACAGCTAGTGCATCGGTCTGTCCTGGGGAAAGTCCAGTATGTCAGGAAATCCCCCAGTTGTTTTTACACAGCTTTAACATCTTGGGCATTATGCCCACAGACCTAAAACTTTGGGGGCTCCTTCTGAAGCCCAAAAATAAATATATAAATTGTTTACAACAAATGAATTTCATTTGTAAACATCGTGTTAACCTGATCTGGGGCTGCTGTGTCTGCTACCGCTGATCGTGTATACACGATCATGGTATTGAAGTGCTTGAACCAGTTGGCAAAACCAATGCTTAGAACGGTGTCCTACTTTTTGTTTATTTACTCATCGATGCAGAAAGCATTATGTAAAAACTGGATAATGACACGTAGCCATTCTTAACTTCTGGGATATCCGGAGGGGCAAGCCTATTAAATGTACAGGGAGGATTTCTGTCCTTATCCCCTTCGCTACCAAGGTTTTTGTTTGTTTATTTCTAAATCCAATTTGACCAAAAGGCTGGTGGAAACTTTTAACCCCTTCAATACCACATCTGTCTTTACATGATTGGCAGTAACAGACACTGAAACCCGAGATCGAGTTAACACGATCTGCGACTATGCTGTGTCATTGAAAATTAAATTTATTTGTTGCAAATTAATTTAGTTTGCATTTGGGTTCCAGAATGTTCCCTAAGTTTGGAGTAGAGGTAACATCACTGCTCCATAACCGTGGAGAGAGACTGTGGAGACACAGGTTCGATCCCGGCAAGAGCCCCTCTCCAGTGTGTGTCCTTGGGCAAAACACCTAATGGTACATAAATACAGAAAAAATGGCGTCGCGCCCATACTCACTTATTTTTGGAGCGGCGGCAACTGCCAGGAGTAACAGCCCAGTAAATGTATAAAACATAACAAGGAAGGAGAGTGTCATTTGCGCTCATTCCTATGTGTTCCATGTACAACAAAAATGAGGTTTTGTTTGTTTCAATGGCCATTGCAACGTAAGCCCACTCGCCACTTCAAGGCACCTCTTTAGAGTGGGTACCTAACAATTGTAACCAAAAGGCCGCTCTACTGAGCAGCTCCAAGCCCCTCCAGCTGCTTTTCAGCAAGGAGAGACAAAGATGGTGGGTTTTATTTATACACGCACCAAGCACTTCCCATTTGGGATCAAAAACAAAAACATGGAAAGAGGAACAGCTGCAAAACGACGGACTGGTGTTACAAGCATGATATACATAAATACAGAAAAAATGGCGTCGCGCCCATACTCACTTATTTTTGGAGCGGCGGCAACTGCCAGGAGTAACAGCCCAGTAAATGTATAAAACATAACAAGGAAGGAGAGTGTCATTTGCGCTCATTCCTATGTGTTCCATGTACAACAAAAATGAGGTTTTGTTTGTTTCAATGGCCATTGCAACGTAAGCCCACTCGCCACTTCAAGGCACCTCTTTAGAGTGGGTACCTAACAATTGTAACCAAAAGGCCGCTCTACTGAGCAGCTCCAAGCCCCTCCAGCTGCTTTTCAGCAAGGAGAGACAAAGATGGTGGGTTTTATTTATACACGCACCAAGCACTTCCCATTTGGGATCAAAAACAAAAACATGGAAAGAGGAACAGCTGCAAAACGACGGACTGGTGTTACAAGCATGATATACATAAATACAGAAAAAATGGCGTCGCGCCCATACTCACTTATTTTTGGAGCGCGGCAACTGCCAGGAGTAACAGCCCAGTAAATGTATAAAACATAACAAGGAAGGAGAGTGTCATTTGCGCTCATTCCTATGTGTTCCATGTACAACAAAAATGAGGTTTTGTTTGTTTCAATGGCCATTGCAACGTAAGCCCACTCGCCACTTCAAGGCACCTCTTTAGAGTGGGTACCTAACAATTGTAACCAAAAGGCCGCTCTACTGAGCAGCTCCAAGCCCCTCCAGCTGCTTTTCAGCAAGGAGAGACAAAGATGGTGGGTTTTATTTATACACGCACCAAGCACTTCCCATTTGGGATCAAAAACAAAAACATGGAAAGAGGAACAGCTGCAAAACGACGGACTGGTGTTACAAGCATGATATACATAAATACAGAAAAAATGGCGTTGCGCCCATACTCACTTATTTTTGGAGCGGCGGCAACTGCCAGGAGTAACAGCCCAGTAAATGTATAAAACATAACAAGGAAGGAGAGTGTCATTTGCGCTCATTCCTATGTGTTCCATGTACAACAAAAATGAGGTTTTGTTTGTTTCAATGGCCATTGCAACGTAAGCCCACTCGCCACTTCAAGGCACCTCTTTAGAGTGGGTACCTAACAATTGTAACCAAAAGGCCGCTCTACTGAGCAGCTCCAAGCCCCTCCAGCTGCTTTTCAGCAAGGAGAGACAAAGATGGTGGGTTTTATTTATACACGCACCAAGCACTTCCCATTTGGGATCAAAAACAAAAACATGGAAAGAGGAACAGCTGCAAAACGACGGACTGGTGTTACAAGCATGATATACATAAATACAGAAAAAATGGCGTCGCGCCCATACTCACTTATTTTTGGAGCGGCGGCAACTGCCAGGAGTAACAGCCCAGTAAATGTATAAAACATAACAAGGAAGGAGAGTGTCATTTGCGCTCATTCCTATGTGTTCCATGTACAACAAAAATGAGGTTTTGTTTGTTTCAATGGCCATTGCAACGTAAGCCCACTCGCCACTTCAAGGCACCTCTTTAGAGTGGGTACCTAACAATTGTAACCAAAAGGCCGCTCTACTGAGCAGCTCCAAGCCCCTCCAGCTGCTTTTCAGCAAGGAGAGACAAAGATGGTGGGTTTTATTTATACACGCACCAAGCACTTCCCATTTGGGATCAAAAACAAAAACATGGAAAGAGGAACAGCTGCAAAACGACGGACTGGTGTTACAAGCATGATATACATAAATACAGAAAAAATGGCGTCGCGCCCATACTCACTTATTTTTGGAGCGGCGGCAACTGCCAGGAGTAACAGCCCAGTAAATGTATAAAACATAACAAGGAAGGAGAGTGTCATTTGCGCTCATTCCTATGTGTTCCATGTACAACAAAAATGAGGTTTGTTTTGTACATGGAACACATAGGAATGAGCGCAAATGACACTCTCCTTCCTTGTTATGTTTTATACATTTACTGGGCTGTTACTCCTGGCAGTTGCCGCCGCTCCAAAAATAAGTGAGTATGGGCGCGACGCCATTTTTTCTGTATTTATGTATATCATGCTTGTAACACCAGTCCGTCGTTTTGCAGCTGTTCCTCTTTCCATGTTTTTGTTTTTGATCCCAAATGGGAAGTGCTTGGTGCGTGTATAAATAAAACCCACCATCTTTGTCTCTCCTTGCTGAAAAGCAGCTGGAGGGGCTTGGAGCTGCTCAGTAGAGCGGCCTTTTGGTTACAATTGTTAGGTACCCACTCTAAAGAGGTGCCTTGAAGTGGCGAGTGGGCTTACGTTGCAATGGCCATTGAAACAAACAAAACCTCATTTTTGTTGTACATGGAACACATAGGAATGAGCGCAAATGACACTCTCCTACCTAATGGTACATACTCACCACCCAGGACATGCTTGAAAACGAGAGAAATCTCAATGAATCCTGTCTGGTAAGATCCTTTCTCAAAACTCTTGGACGTGACACCCGAAGTCCTAAAACACAGGCAAACATTGGTGGAAGCACTGGAAATCTGTGTCTTAGGGAGGGATGTACTAACCCTGAGTTTTTCTATTAAATTTTTTTAGTCAAAAAATAAGAATTTAATGTATAATGAGTGCTTTAATCAAAAAATTATTATTATTATAATAAATGATAAAAATGATTATTATATTAAATGATAAAAATGATTATTATAATTTTATGGCAAAACATTTTTGAAAATGTTTTAATATAAAAAAAATTTTAATGCAAAAATTAGTTTATATAAAAATTATTTCTTACTAAAAATATTGTTTTGCTAAAAAAAGGATTTATTTTTATGTAATATGTCTTTGTAATATATCTTTGTAATAAAAAACAAACAAACGGCTCCTACGCCTTGCATGCTTTCAAATCAAATCAAATCAAATCAAAATAAGCTTTATTGGCAGGACCAAATACATTTTAGCATTGCCAAAGCATATGGGGAGGAGGGGGGTAGTGGAACATATATATGGGGGGAATGGGCAAGTCCATGGACATTATCAGGGGTAAGGGATAATGTGAAGGGGGATGGGGGCGAGTCCGTGTTGGGGATTTATAAGTCCAGGATCTCTCATGTTCCTCTCAGTCTGTGACATTCTGTGACGTATTGGGCAGATATTTTCACCGCCGGCTCCTCTTCTCCCAGTATGATGTGGAGTTTCCTCGTCTCTTCTATAGAGGTGAAGTCCGAGATGAGAGCGGAGAGTCTCTGGAAGTGAGTTTCCCTCAGTGCTGAGTACTTGGGGCACTGTAGGAGGAAGTGGACCTCATCTTCCAGGGCCTCCTGGTCACAATGCTGGCACAGTCTATTCTCCCTGGGCTTGTAGGTCTGTCTATGCCGCCCTGATTCAATTTCCAGGCTGTGGGTGCTCAGTCTGTACCGGCTCAGGATCTGTCTGTCCTTGGGGTCTTGTAGTACCTCCAGGTATGGGGCCAGTTTGTATTCCCTCTGTAAGGATTGGTAAATGGTGAGTCTCTTGGAGTTTGCTATATCATGTCTCCATTCTCTGATATAGTTTTCCCTGGAATCGTTAATTAGGGCCTTAATTTGATATTTTGTCAGGTTGCCTTCATGGGGGCTTTGGATGATCAGGGTGGATATGAGTTGTTGCAGCCCACATGGTTTTGGATGGTCCTTGTTGGCCAGTAGGGCTTTATGGTGGTATGAGTTGAGGCTGCTGATGTTTAGCTGGTCCCAGTATGATAGCGCCCTCTTCTGTACTGCAAGAAGTAAGGGGAGTCTGCCCAGCTCGGCCCGGCAAGCATTGTTAGAGGTGCTCCGATGGACTTGGAGGAGGTGCTTGCAGAATTCCAGATGGAATATTTCTGTTGGGCTGGTGTCCCATTTGGGTTGGTCAGGGTAGGTGATGGGGCCCCATACTTCACTGCAATAAAGGAGGATTGGAGTGATGACGCTATCAAAGATTTTAAGCCAGACTCTTACAGGCGGTTTTAGTTTGTAGAGGTTTCTCCTGATGGCATAGAAGGTTCTACGCGCCTTGTCTCTTAGGGCCTCTATGGCTGGTTTGAAACTTCCCGATCGGTTTGTTTCTAGGCCGAGGTATGTGTAGCTGTTGGTTTCATCAAGAGTGCAGTCATTAAGTGTGAAAGAGGAACTCTTGGTTTTTGCATTCTTCCTTTGGAAAACCATGACCTTTGTTTTCTTTTGGTTGATGGGTAGTGCCCATGCCGCACTGTATTTTTCCAGCACTTCCAGGCTGTCTTGTAGACCTCTCTCTGTTGGTGACAGTAATAGGAGGTCATCTGCATACAACAGGAACTTCACCTCGGTGTCATGTAGAGTTAGTCCTTAGGCTTTCTATAGGAACTGTTAATTTGCTGCTACCCAATGACTATTCCAACCTCTATTGTTCTTCACTGCTTCAGGAAACAATAACAACTCATAGACCCTAGTGTTAAGTGATATTGCTTTTGAGTTATCTTGATAGTGGTAGTGAAGGGGTTAAAGCAGAGTCAAGGAATGTTTTGACGAGTAGCAAATAAAATAATTTTTCAATTCATTTCAGCTATTATTTATCATTTCAGATTTTATTAATGATTTTTTGTTCCATCATGCATTTTGCCTGATACAATGCATTTTGTGGAACGCCTGGCTTAATGACAATAAACATTTATTTAATTAAATAACATGTGTTCCTCTCAGATTGCCTATTATCATGCTTTATTCGTGCAAAATAAGCTTTGTGTGCACGTTGATGATTGAATTATGGAATTTATAGTCTATACACAAAGCAACTATATTAAGGTCGATTTCGGTGCTTTGTTTTTCGCCGCATTCATATGATTCCATTTCACAGAAAATACGTTGAATTCACTATTTAGCGAATGCTCACTGTTTTGCCGAAACTGGAGTCTCCAAAGCAGTTATTTCGCATTGGTGGAAACAGCCGAACTGCACCAAAATTCGGATTTGCATTGGTGAATTCCTTCTTACTCAAAAAAATAACAGTCTCCTATTCTCCTAATAGAGGGTTAAATCAATAAAAATATAGTAAAAAATGTGTCTAAATAATAAAAAAATTCCTTTAAAAAAATAATAAAATGGTCTGTTGCAAAATAAAAAATTCTTTAAAAAAAATAAAAAAATGTTGTCTAAAATATACCAAACATACAAAAAAGTCTGTTAAAAAATAAAAGGGGATTTTGCAAAAAATATAAAGAGTATATGGACTTTTTTTTTAAAAAAAAAAAAAATAAAGATAAAAGATATTACATTTATTACATTGAAACCTATAGGATTTGTCTGTTTAAACCTGTGGAAATGAAACACTGAGAATAAGGGCATTTTGCCGCAATTTCGGTTCAATTCAGTGTCCTGTGAATAGAAGACACCGTAGTTTTCTATGGAGCATTTCAGTGCTGCTGAATTGCATAATAATATTTCGCTGTCACTTCGCCAGTATTTGGTGAATTGATAGCTTAGTGAATAGACGAACTGCCCTATAATTGCTCCTAATAGAGAAATACACCGTTCTGGGGAATTCTAGGTGAATTCCGTGTTTAGTGAATAACCCCTTAACCCCTTCAGTCCCAAGTTATTTTCCAAAAAAAACATTGTCAGAAACCAGTGTTTTTTTGTAAAATAATTTTTACTAAATTTTACAGTAATAAATAGCTATTACTGCAGATAACATATTTGGCCAGTAGATGAGCAGAAGGTCTATGTTTTTTCCCTGCATCGGCTGCTTAAAGCCCGATATTTCAGAGCATTCAGCAGCTGATTTTACAGTTTTAGCTCTTTGGGCATTATGCTCCCAGGGTTAAAACCTTGGGAGCACCTTCTGAAGGCCCAAAAGCAAACAAAATTTGTTTGCAGCAAACTAATTTCATTTGCTTTTGGGTTGCAGATCAGCAGATCGAGATATCTCGATATCGGGGCACCGGATGGTGCCTTTGAAGCTCGAGATAGCTCAATCTCGGTAGTGAAGGGGTTAAGTAATGCACTCTTCGGACTGAGGTTGCTTTGTGGCGGCGAGAGATAAAAACACATTCCACATATACAGCGATCTTGTCATCATGGCGAGTTTCTAGCGAATATTAATCATTTAATACGTCATGCATGAAATATTACCACCCGCTTTATTCAATTATTTATGGGAAAATATAAAAAAATTTTTTACCCGTACAACGCTACCATGTATAGAGGCAAGGGACCAAAATCCTGCAACAGTGTATATATATTGAGGAGTACATTATTAAATTCAATTGGCAACATTGTGGGGGAAAGCAGAATGCTTTAAGCACATTACAGAGAACTTAAATCACATATCGAACCAGCCGAAGACAGAGAGGGAGAGAAAAAGAGGGAAAGGCACCGGGGACATGCAAATCCCAAAGCTGTCCGCCATGTACAGCCTAACCAGAACATTTTATAACTGCAGGCACTGTCTTTGAACATGTACATTGTCTCAGAAGGGTTGGTGACAGTAAGATGTATGCATTCCAAAACCAAGGCGCGTCGGATCTATACGTTGAAAACCCAAAGGGTTGAATGGCCATTTAATCCTTGCTTGAGTTGAACATAAAATAGTATATACTGCGTCAATGCTTGATTCGGAAATAAAATTTATCACGTAGAGTTTTCTTATTTGTTTTTCTTATTATTACTACTATTAACCCCTTCACTACCAAGTGATTTTTTTATGTGATTTTTTTTATTGTGTCATTTATTTTAAACAAGGGCTTCAAAGCCGACAATTAATTAATAGGATAAAATAGAATATTTGCGCAGAAATCGTCGTTCTGAGATGGTTAAAAAAAGTAAATTTGCTCATTTTTAACTTTTTGTTCATGTATTTATTTGTCTATACATCAGAGATATTGTTAGAATGAAAGGTTCTGAACTCTAGATGGCATCCCTTGTCTTAGACAATGTCACATGGGGTCTGTATTATCAGCATACATGCAGAAATGGCCTTTGTGTCAGTAAATGTGCTTCAGACAGAAAAAAATACAGGGTTATTCAAAGAGATCCGAATTGCTGGCGTAAGGTAACCGAACAGTGAAATTCAGCTTACGGTTGGTTACCTTTCCTGGACATTCAGCTACTCAGAGAGCAGGCAGTTCGCCAAATCCTGGCGAATTGCCTGCACATACGGTGCCTGTTCGGTGCCTGTTCGAGGGCAGTGAAATCCCCATAGAGAAGCAATGCTTCGTCTATTCAGAGAACAAAAACAAACAGTGAAAGGTTCCCGAAATGCCCTGCTGTTCGGTGGTTTAATTCAACAGATTTATTCAGGCGAATCCCATAGGATTCAATGCTAAAATTATTCCCGTTTTAATTAAATATCTAATAACCCGTTGATTATAATATTCTGCAGTATAAAGTCTCTTTATTTATAGATTTTTTTAAGATCTTTTAGGCATTTTTTTTTTTTTTTTTGCGAAAATTTATTTCTGTTTTTTTTTTAATCGTTTTTTTCATTTTTCTGTAACAGCCCCTTTTATTATCATTCATTGGATCTTATATGTAAATTTCAGACATTTTCATTCTGTTGTTTTTTGCAAACAGCGTTTCACTTTTCAAACATTTAAGCGTACTGTTTATTTTTCACTCCATTCGTCTGCGGTGTCTGCTTTTTCCAGCGGCTGCTCTGCGCTGTGATCAGCGGCTGCTCGGATTTCTCCGGCGTTTTCGGCGGGGATAATCCAGCTGTTTTGCGGACTTTAGTGAGTGTTCGTCAGGTTTTGCGGTGAGTGTTTGCGGCGGGTTTTCCTTGCACTTCAGGGACCCTGTTGTGCTTGCTGAATACACCGCAGGGTTGCAGAAATAGGATCGCCAAATCGTGCCGAATTGAAGCGAACGAAAAGTCTCCAAACGTACGGTGACTTTTCGATTCTCTTTGAATAACCCTGATAGTCTTGTAACTAATAATCAAAACACAGGATGCGAAGCTAACAATTAAATGTAGGTTAAAATGGCAATTTTACATAAATATTATTATTCCCAAACAGTTAAACTATCACAGTAATGTAAATCCATTCTTTGTTAAAAAATTTGATGTATTTTTTATCGTTTACAGAAAAATCGCTGGGATGAAAGATTCTAAACTATAAATGGCGTTCCTTATCTGGCACAATGTCACACATGGTCTGCATTATCAGTAGGGATGAGTGTTCAGTTCGGATCAGTTCGGAGTTCGATTCGAACATCGCCTGTTCGACTGTTCGTCGAACTCCCTACATTTCCGCGTGTTCGCCGCATGTTCGCCCACAATGCACCACAACGGACCACAATGCACTTTTCCACTGGCCTGAAGCTTGTAATTGGCTACAGCCTTGCACCTGACCACAGGTCAGGTGCAAGACAGGTGCAAGACTATGCCAATCACGGCTCAGAGTCCTGATTGGGCAAATTTTGCCCAATCATGGGCTCACAGAGCTAAGTCCCGCAGCACACTATATAAGGCTTCCCTGCCTGCAGCCCCAGTGTGTGTGTTTGCAGGAGTGAATCAGAGAGGAGATTGTTCTGTCAGGGTGTATCAGTGACGTTGTAGGAGATTTCTGGGAATTTGAATCTGTCTTGGCACTGCCAGGCTATCAGGGACAGTGTGTATCTGTGAGTTATACCACAGTTCACCAAATTCAAATCTGTCTTGGCACAGCATGTTATCAGTGAGTTATACCACAATTCAGTAAATTTGAATCTGTCTTGGCACAGCCTGTTATCAGTGTGTATTAGTGAGTTATACCACAATTCAGTAAATTTGAATCTGTCTTGGCACAGCCTGTTATCAGTGTGTATTAGTGAGTTATACCACAGTTCAGCAAATTTGAATTTGTCTTGGCACATCCAGGCTATCAGGGTCAGGGACAGTGTGTATCACTGACTTATAGCATTGTTCTGAAAAACCTGTATATCTTTGATCTAATTCTTGATACCATACAATAACACAGTTTAATCAGAGTTCATCTATTTATCTATTGAGAGTTGATTTTGGCTTTTGCCAGCTATCAGGGTGTTGCAGCCTGCAGGAGAGGAAGTGAATCAGAGAGAGTAGAGGACATTGGCAGCCTTGCAGGGAAAATATCAGTAAAATCGCTGACTTATATCAGAGTTCTGAATATCTTTAATCTATATACCAGAGTTGAATCTGAGTTCTGCATATCTCCAATCTTTATACCAGAGTTGAATCAGACTTCTGTATATCTCCAATCTTTATACCAGAGTTGAATCAGACTTCTGTATATCTCCAATCTTTATACCAGAGTTGAATCAGACTTCTGTATATCTTTAATCTACATATCACTCACCATGTCAGAAAGACCAAAAAGGACAGGCAGACGCTCCTAGACACAGATAAGAGGGCAAGCAGCCTCTGTGTCGGAAGGCTGTGCCCCTGGTTGTCGTGGACATGGTGCATCCTCTGCAGGGGCACGGTTGTCCTTTCTAACTGGTGCTGGCTGTCTTATGCAGCAGCAACATACAGATGATTTGCAGGATTGGCTAACCAGGCCATCCTCATCCTCCTAGTCCTCTGCCAGCCAGGCTTGTAGTGGTTTACAGTCCACCTCAGCTGCCAAAACATCTAATTCAGCCTCCATGTCCACAGCTACTCCTGCCGTAGCCTTACCATCACACACGGAGGAGTCAGCTGAATTGTTTGACTACAATGACAGTGACATGCTGCTTGAGGATGTGCAGCAACTCCAGTGCTCTGATTCAAACTCTGAGGTTGAGGAAGGGAGTCAGTCTAGAGGGAGGGGGGTGCCAGCAACACACAAAGAACTTGCACTCATGTTCCCCCAGCAGCTGCAGCCAGGGCCGCCATCAGGGGGGTACAGGTATTACTGGTGTATGGGGCCCGGTACCTCCAGGGGGCCCTGAAGGGTCACTGCCAAACTTGGCTATGCCTAGTTGCCATGAGGACCCTGAAGCTGCTGATCTCCAGTTATAGACTGACTAGAAATATGGGCACTGAGTGAGGGCCCGGGCCGGCAGCACAGCATGCCCCCCCAGGTTCGGGGCTCTCAACGTGCCTTTGTAAATAGATACACGTGGCATCACTAGGCACCGCTAGCAGGAAGCTGGCTGTGGCCCCGCCCCCAAATGCCAGCCTCGCAGGGGCCCTGCTGGAACAGGTGAGCTGATGTAGAGATGTGAGCCTGGGCCCAGCATGGAGATCTCCTTCCCCCTGTCAAAGGCAGACCCAGAGGCAGCAGAGAGGATTCCACTCACCATTGTAAGTATTTGCTCTCTTGGAAGCTGCCCTGGGTCTCCTCCTGCAGATTATACCGGAGGGGAGGGAGAGATATATAAAAAAACAAAAACGGCCCTGCACTGGCATGCCCCGCCCACAAGAAGCTGATGGATGATGAGAAAACTTCAGGGTAGAGGAGGCCTTCCAAATGTATGTGCAGCCTGTGTGTGTGTGTGCAGCCTGTGTGTGTGTGATGTATGTGCAGCCTGTGTGTGTGTGGTGTGTGTGCAACCTGTGTGTGTGGTGTGTGTGCAGCCTGTGTGTGTGCAGCCTGTATGTGCAGCCTGTGTGTGTGTGTGGTGTATGTGCAGCCTGTGTGTGTGTGTGTGTGTGTGGTGTATGTGCAGCCTGTGTGTGGTGTGTGTGCAGCCTGTGTGTGTGTGTGTGTGTGTGGTGTATGTGCAGCCTGTGTGTGGTGTGTGTGCAGCCTGTGTGTGGTGTGTGTGCAGCCTGTGTGTGTGTGTGGTGTATGTGGAGCCTGTGTGTGTGTGTGCAGCCTGTGTGTGTGTGTGTGTGGTGTATGTGCAGCCTGTGTGTGGTGTATGTGCAGCCTGTGTGTGGTGTGTGTGCAGCCTGTGTGTGTGTGTGTGTGTGTGGTGTATGTGCAGCCTGTGTGTGTGTGTGTGTGTGTGTGGTGTATGTGCAGCCTGTGTGTGGTGTATGTGCAGCCTGTGTGTGGTGTGTGTGCAGCCTGTGTGTGTGTGGTGTATGTGCAACCTGTGTGTGTGCAGGCTATGTGGTGTGTGTGCACAGCCTGTGTGTGTGGTGTATGTGCAGCCTGTGTGTGTGCAGCCTGTGTGTGTGTGTGGTGTATGCGCAGCCTGTGTGTGTGTGTGGTGTATGCGCAGCCTGTGTGTGTGGCGTGTGTGCGCAGCCTGTGTGTGGCGTGTGTGCGCAGCCTGTGTGTGTGGTGTGTGCGCAGCCTGTGTGTTTGGTGTGCGCAGCCTGTGTGTTTGGTGTGTGCGCAGCCTGTGTGTGTGTGTGTGTGTGTGTGCGTGTGCAGCCTGTGCGTGATGTATGTGTGTTGTGTGTGTAGCCTGAGTGTGATGTATGTGTAGCCTGCGTGACTGGTGTGATTGCGGGCGGCATATATGGTGTGTGTGTGTGCGCTGTGTGCTGCATGTGTGGGGTGTGTGTGTGTCGTGTGTGTGGCATATATGGGGTGTGTGTTTGTGTTTACAGCATGTACGGGGTGTGGATCACATGGTCTCCATGTGTTTGTGTGTGAGCAATATCATCGTTTTTTTTTTTTTTAAATACAAAAATAAACCGTCTGCGGTGGGGCCCCGATCAGAGCTTCAGTAAGGGGCCCCAAGATGTCTGATGGCAGCCCTGGCTGCAGCATATTGCGAGGTTGGCTCCAGTGACGAGGAGATAGGGGGCGATGATGATGATGAGTTCACTGACTCCACCTGGGAGCCTGATTGAACAGAGGAGTCAAGGGAGGAGGAGGATGCACAACAAAAACGAGGCAGAACGTCCTCTATGAGCAACCGTAGCCAGTCCAAGGCATCAGATGTCAGAGCTGCTCAGGTGCAGAGCGCTGTTGTCTCACAGCACACGTCCAGGATCTCTGCTGTCTGGGAGTTCTTCACGACATGTGCAGCAGACTGCAGCATTGCTATTTGTAAGCTATGTCGGAAGAGGATCAAGCGTGGGAAAGACATCAGACACTTGGGTACCACGTGCTTGAGGCGACATATGACCACCTGACACGCATCCCGTTGGCACAACACTTTGCATAGGTGCTCCTCCTCATCTGTCTCTACCCACACTATATGTCCTGCCATGTCATTGCCTACAACCTCCACTGACAGGGATGATGCTACAGTAATGGGTGTACCAGGTCCTTCCTCAGAATGTGACAGCATCCCATCAGTTGAAGATTTACGCAGTCAGATTACGTTGCCACAGCTGCTGCAGTGAAAGAGAAAATATAGTCCCAACCATCCTGAAGCACAGCGTCTAAATGCCAGCTTAACAAAATTACTCGCATTACAGCTGCTGCCTTTCCAGCTGGTGGACTCTGCTTCCTTCCGTGAATTTGCCGAATGTGCTGTACCACAGTGGCAGGTTCCAAAACGCCAATTCTTTTCACGGAAGGCCATTCCAGCACTATACCACCACGTGGAAGACAATGTTATGGAGTCATTGAGAAAGGCAGTCAGCAGCAAGGTGTACATGACTTTAGACACGTGGTCCAGCAAGCATGGACAGGGCCGTTACATTTCCTTCACGACACACTGGGTAACTCTGCTTGCAGCTGGGAGGGATCCAAGAAGGGGCTTTGTGCTGGAGCTTGTTCATCCACCATGCCTCCAGAAAGCTGCTTATATGAGATCTGTCTGCTCCACCACCTCCTCCTTCTCTGTCTCTGGTGAAGTAGCAGTTAAACCGACGTGTGGCAGGGGCTACACAATGGCTCAAGCAAAAAGATGCCATATTGTGCTTGAGCTGGTTTCTTTAGGGGACAGGAGCCACACCGGGCCAGAAATTCTGTCAGCTCTGCAGGGCAGGCGCAGAGATGGTTAACACCACGCCAGCTTCAGCTGGGAATGGACATCTGTGATAATGGCAGCAACCTTCTCTCCGCCCTACGCAAGGGTAAATTGACGCATGTACCATGCCTAGCACACGCCCTAAATCTAGTGGTACAGCGTTTCCTAACCAGGTACCCAGGGCTGGCAGAGCTTCTCAGCCAGGCCAGAAAAGTCTGCAGCCACTTCAGATGGTCATTCCCAGAAAATGTTCACCTGGCAGAAATTCAAAGAGAATTCCATTTTCCCACAAGCCGTCTTATCTGTCACATGCCCACCAGGTGGAATTTGACATTGGCAATGCTGCAGCGTCTGCACAAGCAGCAGAGGGCCATCAATGAGTACCTGTGTGAGTATGGCACAAGGACAGGTTCAGGTCAACTTGGTTCCCTCCCCTGCAGTGGCTGATGATCAAGGATGCATGCACTGTATTGTCACCATTTGAGGAGGCAACAAAGATGGTGAGCAGGGACAGTGCATGCATCAGTGACACAATTCCTTTAGTGTTCCTGCTGGAACGCACTCTGCAGGGAATTATAGATGTGGCACTAGAGGCAGAGCAGCGGGAGGAAGAGGAGGCCTTCCCTAGCTCTGAAGGCCCCAGTCTTTATGCAGACAGCATACCTGCGGGTCCTCAAATCAGAAAGGAGGAGGATGAGGAATATTTAAGTAGTGGGGGCATTGAAGGTGGGGATTCCTCAAGGGAGGGTTTTGTGTGTCCAGAAACCCATGGACTAGTACGTGGCTAGGAGGAGGAAGTGCACAATGGGGTCATCCTCATTGACCAGGAAGACTCGGAAGCTAATGCCGCCTCCAACCTACGCTGCATGGGCTCCCTTATCCTGCAAAGCCTGCTAAAGGACCCCAGGATTCGTGCTATCAAGGAGTGGGATCATTACTGGTTGGCAAGCCTTCTTGATCCACGATACAAGGGTACAGTTGCAGAGCTCATTCTGCCCGCACAGAGGTAGGACAGGATGAAACAACTTGAGTACGCTCTAAAGCGACATTGTGTAACACCTTTCCAGGCACTGGTACGTTACCAAGTGATGACACAGGTGCTTCTGAGGCTGCGAATGATCAGAGGAAGAGCGGTGAAGGCCGGGGCTGCTTGACTGATGCCTTTTAAAAAATTTTTAGTCCACGACGCCCAGGGACGTCAAATTTAGGCACCCATTGCCAGCGTCTTCACCGTATGGTGCAGGACTACCTAGGGGCAAGAGCAGACCTGGATACCTTTACAGCAGATGATCCACTGGCTTACTGGGTGTTGAGATTGGATCACTGGGCAGAATTTAGTCAATATGCTATGCAGCTACTAGGTTGCCCTTCATCCAGCGTGCTTTCTGAAAGGACGGTCAGTGCCGCTGGAGGTTTTGTCACAGACAAAAGAGTGCGTCTGTCCAACGACTCTATAGACCGGCTGACATTTATAAAAATGAATCAGTCCTGGATCAGCAGCTATCAATCCCCTGATGCTGATGTAACTGAATAGATCAGGGATCTCTTCTGCATTCCCAAAACCTCCACCACTGCACTTTTCCACAATACCACAGAGGGGTTACTTACGGTGTAAAGGCATTTGCTGCCACCAAAGGCACAATACTTGAGTGCACTGCCGCTGACGCCTATACCAGATTCATATCATTTTAATATTTGACCGCAGGGTCCAACCCTGCACTCTTCCACAATACCACAGAGGGGTTACTTACGGTGTGAAGGCACTTGCTGCCACCAAAGGCAAAATATTTGTGTGCACTACCACTGACGCCTATACCATATTCATATCATTTTAATATCTGACTGCAGGGTCCAACCCTGTACTCTTCCACAATACCACAGAGGGGTTACTTATGGTGTGAAGGCACTTGCTGCCACCAAAGGCAAAATATTTGGGTGCACTGACGCCTGTACCAGATTCATATCATTTTAATATTTGACCGGAGGGTCCAACCCTGCACTCTACCACAATACCACAGAGGGGTTACGGTGTGACGGCACTGTTGCCGACTGTAAAGGCCCAATTTTAAAGCATCCAAAGCCTGCATAAGTTTCACCATAATTTAGCCAAAAAAATCACTAAACTTGTTCTGCATGTCCTAAAACGTCTCCTCTTTTATACAGGCTGCCGCCCCAAGCAGTTGTTTATGAATAGATTAAAGGAAAACCATTTTACCGTCATTTGAAATGTAATTTTTTTGTTTTTAAATGTTTCTATACATCCTACAAATCCGCCACATCACGGGCAGGTTATGGGGTCCTCCAAGGCACGATATTTGAAGGAATTTTTCGTTTTTATTCCGAACCTTTATTTCATGGAAAACTCACTGTTCCTTTAAAAACGTTTTTTTTAAAACTTTTTGTCCTTGTTTCCTGTCCCCCAGGGCACTACGCGGACCCCCATACACCTTTTATGGCAAATATCTTGCATATATGCCCTCTTGGAGGGCACTCTAAAAATTGAACGTTCGGGTCCCATTGACTTGCATTGAGTTCGGATCGTGTTCGCGTCCGAACTCAAACTTTGGAAATTGTTTGAGTTTGAACTGAACACGGGGGTGTTCGGCTCATCCCTAATTATCAGCATACAGGCAGAAATGGTCTTTGCGTCGGATGCAGTTTATGTGCTGCAGACAGATAATAAAATGGTGAGATCTCCTGCTTATGGGGACTTGTAGTGATCAGAATGAGATTACTAGCAATGCAATATCTGTATGTGGTGCATAATGCCTGTGTATGGCAATTACAGAAATACCTTGTATCTGTATGTGCTGCATAATGCCTGTGTATGAGAATTACAGCAACAGCTTGTATCTGTATGTGCTGCATAATGCCTGTGTATGGCAATTACAGCAACACCTCGTATCTGTATGTGCTGCATAATGCCTGTATATGGCAATTACAGCAACACTTTGTATCTGTATGTGCTGCATAATGCCTGTGTATGGCATTTACAGCAACACCTTGTATCTATAAGTGCTGCATACTGCCTGTGTATGGCAATTACAGCAACACCTCGTATCTGTATGTGCTGCATAATGCCTGTATATGGCAATTACAGCAACACTTTGTATCTGTAAGTGCTGCATAATGCCTGTGTATGGCAATTACAGCAACACCTTGTATCTATAAGTGCTGCATACTGCCTGTGTATGGCAATTACAGCAACACCTTGTATCTGTAAGTGCTGCATACTACCTGTGTATGGCAATTACAGAAACACCTTGTATCTGTAAGTGCTGCATACTGCCTGTGTATGGCAATTACAGCAACACCTTGTATCTGTAAGTGCTGCATACTGCCTGTGTATGGCAATTACAGCAACACCTTGTATCTGTATGTGCTGCATAATGCCTGTGTATGGCAATTACAGCAACGCCTTGTATCTGTACTGTACAGGGATTTATACTCATTATAACCCCCTGAATCTTATCCCTGTAGAGCAGCGACTGACCCCACAGCTCTCCCTGTATTCTGACAAATCCCTGGCTGCTGGAATGCAACAGTAAAGTTTATGCTTTTTTTACAGTGAGGGTAGGGGCTGCTAAAAATTGCAATCTTTTGAGCTTGGATTCCAATATTGTTGAATGGAGTGACAGGCAACAGAGGGTTGTGGTAAATGGAGTTTATTCGGCGCAAGGTCTTGTTACCAGTGGGGTACCTCAGGGGTCAGTACTTGTACCCATTCTCTTTAATATTTTTATTAGTGATATTGCAAAAGGTATTAATGGAAAAGTATGTATTTTTGCTGATTAAACAAAGATTTGCAACAGGGTTGACGTTCCTGGACGGATCAGCCAAATGACAAATGATTTAGGTAAACTAAAAAAATGGTCGGAGCTGTGGCAATTGAGTTTTAATGTGGATAAGTGCAAGATGATGCACCTGGGACGTAAAAACCCAAGAGCTGAATATAGAATATTTGATACAGTCCTAACCTCAACATCTGAGGAAAGGGATTTAGGGGTCATTATTTCAGAGGATCTAAAGGTAAGTAGTCAATGTAATAGAGCAGCAGGAAATGCTGGCAGAATGCTTGGTTGTGTTGGGAGAGGTATTAGCAGTAGAAAAAGGGAAGTGCTCATGCCACTGTACAGAGCACTGGTGAGACCTCACTTGGAGTACTGTGTGCAGTACTGGAGACCGTATCTCCAGAAGGATATAGACATCTTAGAGAGAGTTCAGAGAAGGGCTACTAAAATGGTGTACGGCTTGAAGGAGAAAAGTTACCAGGAAAGGCTTAATGATCTTAACATGTACAGCTTGGAAAAAAGACGGGACAGAGGAGATATGATAGAAACATTTAAATACGTAAAGGGAATCCACAAGGTAGAGGAAGGGAGTATATTTAAAAGGAAACAAAGTAGCAAAACAAGAGGACATAGTCTTAGATTAGAGGGGCAAAGGTTTAAAAGTAACATCAGAAAGCATTATTTTACTGAGAGGGTGGTGGATACATGGAACAGCCTTCCAGTTGAAGGGGTAGAGGCCAAAACAGTGATTGAATTTAAGCAGGCATGGGATAGGCATAAGGCTATCCTAAACAAAAGATAAATCCAGGTAAAGTATCCATGTAATTGGGCAGACTAGATGGGCCGAAAGTTTCTTATCTGCTGACATTTTTCTATGTTTCTATGTTTCTATTTGCAGCTTGTTTATCTTTCTGCAGGGTAGCTGGAGAGAGAAGCCATTGCATTTAATTTCTCCACAGGGGGCGCACTAATCTTGCTTTAAAAAGGTGTTAAAATCATGTCTTGATATGCTAATGAGCGCTTATCATGCTTGTTATGTATTACAATACAAAATATCTCGGTTTTGGTAGCAAAAGGGTTAAGAACACATGCAGCTTTTATTTCCAGGTATGCCAGTTTAAACCACAAAAAAAAAAAATAAATAAAAAACAAATAAAATACAAATCAGGGTGAATATGGAAATGGTTTGTGTGATACTGGTTTTATGTCATTTGGAAATTAATATTAACTAACTTTGCTCCAGTGGCTGGAAAATCTTATTTGTTGCAAGTGAATTGGTCTGGGATACACAGCAATAACATTCGTTTTAATTGCAGTAGTTATTGCGGTGAGTTATTCTTTACTTAGTAGTTTTCATTTCTGAAATGCACTTGCATATATGAGAGATAAACTGTTTGGACGATACTTAACCCTTTCGCCACTGAGCCCTGTGTGCCCAGCTCATTTTCACCATTTTTGCTCATCAAGTTTGAATGTGATTTGAAGTCCTGTTTTATCGCAGAACCAAGACAAGTTATATATCATTTTTTTAGTGCACTCAGCAGATTCAAAATATATATTTACTACGTGTATATGTCATGTCATATCAGAATGCTGTATCAAAAAAAGTGTATATTTCCTTTCAGATTTTGATCATTCACAGCAGTGTTTCCCAAACTTGTCCTCAGGACCCGCTGACACGCCAGGTTTGACAGATATCTGAAGCACAGTACAGGTGATATGATTTGCTGCTCAGTGATTGCAGGAGTCTGTTTGCATTCCACAAGGTGATCTGCAACTTATGGCCTGGTTGAGGGACCCGAGGAGAGGTTTGGGAAACACTGATTTACAGTGTGTTAAATAAAATTCTTCATGTTTTTAGCTATATGGGGGGGCTATTGTGAGAGCATTTGTCACCGACATTTTGGTAATCTCTCGTTCCCCACTCTTCCCTGCACTTCGGGTATTCAAAGTTTCCCACCCGCAGTGTATTCAGCATTCACCGCAGGGTCCCCTGAGTGCAGGGAAAATCCACTGCAACCCTGCCGAACACCCGCCGAAAACCCGCTGGAACTGCCACAAAAAACACTCTGAACACACCGGGAAAAGCCGACGAGCCGCCGATCACAGTGCAGAGTAGCCGCTGGAAAAAGCTGACAAGCCGACGAATGGGATAAAAAGAAAATACACTTGTAAGTGTCAAAATAGAAACACTGTTTGCAAAAAACCTACTGAACGAATATGTCTGGAATTTACATATAAGATCCTATGAATAATAATAAAAAGGTCTCTCAGGAACCAGTAGTTGTTTTTTGTTTTTTTTAAAAAAAAACAATTTTATTAATTGTACATTAAGAAATATTTGGGAATATTCCCCATGTATTCATTACTGTAATCAATGATTTGGCAGGGAGATGTCACCTTCTAGTGGCCAAATAGAGCTACTGCAGGTAGAACTGCAGCTCGTGGCTCCGTGCAACGGCTGGGGAAAGCCTGATATTTCGGGACATTCCTTAGATGATTTGAACCAGTTTTAGCACCTTGGACATTATGTCCACAGGGCTGAAACGTTGGGGGTACCTTCTGTAGCTCAAAAGCAAACAAAATTTGTTTGCAGCAAAAGAATTTAATTTGCTTTTGTCCTCCACAGCTGCAGATGGAGATAACTCAATATCAAACACCTGATGGTGCCTTTGAAAACCCGTGTTATCTTGATCTTGGGAGCAAAGGGGTTAGAATAAAATGTAAAATTAAAAAAAGGAAATGTAATTATATCACATTTTACTTTTTCCAGCATGCACTATATCAGCGCATAATATCCTGCTTTGCATTAATCTTCAATCACAACCTGGCAAAATACTTTGTAACCTTTTTTTTTTGGAGTTCCGAACCTACCTCATTTGTGCTAGCGTCAATTACTGTGTACACGATTTGAAAAGGAACCATTTGTCCTGCATTCCTATTGACGGAGACTGGCAGGCACTTAGCGTTTGTGCTGTGAAAACTTTACTTTAGATGCTCTCTAATTTAGTTTTTAGTTCTTCGCATAAAGCTGTAATTGAAATGGGAGGTAGATCGCAATTACGGAAAATTACTAGCAAGGGAAAATTGAAGGCTAATGATAAACTGACACAGGCAGTTAATGGTTTAGAAGGTTGGGTAATTAGTTTTTTATTTTAAAACTAATCAAAACATACATGGTAACGCTGACTCCAGTCGCAGCTAAATGTGTTCATATATTATGGTAAGAAAACTGTTATCAGACAATTTGTAAACTGAATGCCTAGTTTATAATCTGTTCTTCCCTGTTTTTCCATTACCGGGATATTAAAATTTCAAATAAATATGATCTAATGACATTGGAAATGAAGTCTGATACACTGTGTCTAGGTTGTCCCTGTGTTTAAGCATGAAGACAACGCGTTTCGCTCATGTATGGCTGAAAGCTTAAATTTATGGCTTCTGGGTTGCAAAATATAACATGTTTTCCCTCCATTGGCGGCTGTTGAGATTTTTAACCCCTTCAGTGCCAAGATCGAGTATACTCAATCTGCATGGCACCTGCTGATGCCCCCATAACAAGTATGATTCCCTAAAATTTCGGTGCTCTTTGAACAACCCCTTAACCCCTTTACTACAGGTACTGAGATATCTCGGGCTTAAAAGGCACCATCCAGTGCCATCCAGAGATATCTCGATCTGCTGATTTGCAGCCCAAAAGCAAATGAAATTCGTTTGCTGCAAACAAATTTTGTTTACTTTTGGGCTGCAGAAGGTGCCCCCAACGTTTTAGCCCTTTTGGAATAATGCCCAAAGAACTAAAACTGTAAAATCAGCTGACGAATGCTCTGAAATCTCGGACTTTTAGCAGCTGATGCAGGGAGAAAAAACCCCCCATAAACCTACTGTTCAAACCTTTGTAACTCAATTTGGCAGTAGATGGCGCCATCTACTGTCCAAATAGGTTATTTACTTTAATAGTTATTTATTAATGTATACGTTATTTAAACCGATTTTACAAAAAAAACACTGGTTTCTGACAATGTTTATTTTGGAAAATCACTTGGTAGTGAAGGGGTTAAGAGGGTTATTCACTAACCTCTGAATTTGCCATGGAATTGCACTGAACGCTGAATCTCCCCTTAGGTGCAATTTTGGGAAAATTTGTCTTTTCACAAAGCTGCCAGTTCACCAAATTCAGGCGAATTGACAGAGTGCATTTCACTGTAATACACCGCAATTTGCTGCTATTCGTCTTTTCACAGATCACCAAATTGCACTGAAATTTTGGCAAAATGACCTGATTATCGACATTTCAGTTCGACAGTTTAGAACAGGTGAATCTTATAGGTTATGTAATAAATGTAATATGTTTTTAATTTATTTTTTAAAGACCATTTATTATATTTATTTTTTTACAAAAAGTTTTTTTATTTTTTATTTTCTAACAGACATTTTTTGTATTTTTTAGAAATATTTTTTACTACTTTTTAAAAGGTGTTTTCTATTATATTTAACAGACCTTTTTTACTACTTTTAAAATATGTTTTTATATAATTTAGGCAAATTTGAGCTTAATTTTTATTACTTTAAACTAATATTAGTAGAATTGGAGACTTCCTATATTTTATACAGTTCGGTGGAATTTGCCAATGCAAATTCGGTGGTTATCAGCACTTTCCGCCAGCGTCCGATAACTGCTTCGGCGACACCAATTTCGTCAAAATACTGTAAGCATTCAATAAATAGTGAAATCATAGATTTTTTGATGAAATGAGCTGAAATGAAAAGCACCGAATTAAATTTTGGTGCTTTGTAAATAGACCCCTAAAAGTAATATTTACATACACATTATCAGAATATTTCAGTTAAACACAAAAATGTCCAGAAAAGCAGTGAAACAGACAATACATAAATAGCTGATGGCATTTCAAGCTTAGACATGATGGAACAGAAGGTGAGGTGGACCTCAATGTGCTTGAATGAGCATAGACAATAAAAATATTAAATATATTGTTGCACAATTACATGGTTAATTAAATGTATCGTGGACACAGGCCAGTCAAAGGAACTTTCTCAAACACTCTCTAAAAATAATTGGATATTTTTCCAATTTAGCTTCAAGTCATTTCTTGGTTCTTGACATTATGTTTAGAGCCTTACTGCCTTCTTATATGTCTTAACCCCTTCACTACCATGACTGAGTTTACTTGATCTGGACTTATTCTGGAGGAATTCCAAAGGAATTTACTTTATTGCAAATGAGCTCCAGAATCCCAAAATTACAGTTCATGGGACATAGCAGCCAATGTGCTGTAAGTCACATAATGCTTGTTGAAATCCAAACTCTGCAATATCTCCTATCGCAGTGATGGCGAACCTATGGCACGTGTGCCGCACGTGGCAAGCGGGCCAACTGTGTCGGCACGCAAGTCATAAGCTTGCCTCCGTTACCCTTCGAGCATGCTTCTTCCTCCCAGCGGCTGCCGGCAAAGGATGTAGCCTGGCCACTTGTTGGGATCCACCAGCCGCAATCTCGCAAGATTGCGGAGTTAACTCCAGGATCTCGCGAGACAGCGGCTTGCGTGCGTGGATCCCAACAAGCAGGCGGGTTACATCCTTTGCTCGCGGCCGCTGGGAGGAAGAAGCACACTAGAAGGCGTCTAGCAGAGCGACTGGGACAATTTGAGCTGGGGCAATATATCAATAGGAGCTGGGAGCAATATAGCAATATGTGCTTGAGGCAATATATATATCCATGTGAGCTGGGGCAATATATTAAATATGAGCTGGGGCAATATATATTCATGTGAGCTGGGGGCAATATATCCATGTTAGCTGGGGGCAATATATATTAATGTGAGCTGGGGCAATATATCCATGTGTGAGCTGGGGGACTATATATATTAACGTGAGCTGGGGCAATATATATTAACGTGTGCTGGGGGCAATATATCCATGTGTGAGCTGGGGGCAAACATATCCATGTGTGAGCTGGGGCAATATAACCATGTGTGAGCTGGGGCAATATATCCATGTGAGCTGGGGCAATATATATCCATGTGAGCTGGGGCAGTATAACCGTGTGTGAGCTTGGGGCAATATATATCCATGTGAGCTGGGGGCAGTATAACCATGTGTGAGCTTGGGGCAATATAACCATGTGTGAGCTGGGGGCAATATATATCCATGTGTGAGATGGGGCAATATATATCCATGTGTGAGATGGGGCAATATAACCATATGTGAGCTGGGGGAAATATATCCATGTGTGAGCGGGGGGCAATATATATCCATGTGTGAGCTGAGGCAATATAACCATGTGTGAGCTGGGGGCAATATAACCATGTGTGAGCTGGGGCAATATATCCATGTGTGAGCTGGGGGCAATATATCCATCTTCCTATACTGTATTTTTCTTCTAAAATTAAGCACATAATTAGTTCAGACAGTTGTATGAAGTGTTTTTTCTAAAATAAATCAGTATTCAGTTCTAATTGCAGGGTTGGCACATTGAAACACATAAGTTGGTTCAGCAATCCAGTTTGGGCACTCTGGTTCAAAAAGGTTCGCCATCCCTGTCCTATAGGAAACTTGCAGCACTGGTATTGATCAGGAGATGGAGCCCTCTGCCTGGAAATAGTGCATACATTCTGTGAATGCAGTGTAATGATATTACAATATGTGTGTGTGTATATATATATATATATATGTGTGTATATGTATGTGGGTGTGTGTTTGTATATATATGTATATAGGTGTGTGTTTGTATATATATGTGTGTGTTTATAGGTATGTGGCTGTGTGTTTGTATATATATATATATGTGTGTGTTTATAGGTATGTGGCTGTGTGTTTGTATATATATATATATGTGTGTGTTTATATGTATGTGGGTGAGTGTGTATATATGTGTGTGTTTATATGTATGTGGCTGTGTGTTTGTGTATGTATATATATATATGTGTGTGTTTATATGTATGTGGGTGTGTGTTTGTATATATATATGTGTGTTTATATGTATGTGGGTGGGTGTTTGTATATATATATATATATATATGTGTGTGTGTTTATATGTGTGTGGGTGTGTGTATATACATGTATGTTTATATGTATGTGGCTGTGTGTTTGTATTTGTATATATACAGTATATATATATATGTGTGTGTGTGTTTATATGTATGCGGCTGTGTGTTTGTATATATATATATATATATGTGTGTTTATATGTATGTGGCTGTGTGTTTGTATATATATATATGTGTGTTTATATGTATGTGGCTGTGTGTTTGTATATCAGTGACGTGCGGTGAGGTCAGTGGCTGGTGAGGCACTGGTTAGTATCAGAGCCAGATATACAAATGCAAAACAGCCAAAAAACATTCTAGCTCCCAAAGAGGAGGCTTCAGGCATTTAGTACATCAGAAGGACAGACACTGCGAGTAAGGACTGACTGGAAGCCGATTCTGTTACCACAGACCTTTGTACAGAACAATTATTTAACAATATGCCTTCTAAATTGCATTGGCAAAGACTTCTTAAATGAAGAATCTACAGTCCTGGGTCCTTGTACCTGGACTTGTTTTCATACAGGGTTATTCAGAGAGTGGTGAAAAGCAGGAGAATGACTGGAGAATGGAAAATTCTAGGTCAAAATAGCCAAACCAGAAAAATTCTCCCTTTCATCTCCCTTTCCAGATCTGCTATTTTGACCTAGAATTTTCCATTCTCCAGTCATTCTCCTGCTTTTTACCGCTCTCTGAATAACCCTGATACAGGGCTATTCAGAAAGAGGTGAAAACCTTGAGAATGAGTGTAGAATTGAATTCTAGGTCAAAATAGTCAAAGCAGAAAAATTCTCCCATTTATCTCACTTTCCAAATTGGCTATTTGTTCATTCTCCTGCCAATTCAAGGTTTTCACCTCTCTCTGAATATTCCTGATAGTGTAGCCAGCACAATGATTCAATAATACTATCAAGGATATTCAGAGAGAGGTGTGAAAACCTTGAGAATTGGCAGGAGAATGAACAATCTAGACCAGGGTTTCTCAACTCCAGTCCTCAGGACCCACTACAGGCTAGATTTTTCAGATCATCTTGGGGAAAATGCAGACTGAACCTGCAATCACTGAGCAGCAAATCATATCACCTGGGCTGTGCTTCAGATATCTGGCAAACCAGGCCGAGGAAACGAGTTGAGAAACACTGATTCTAGACCAACTAGCCCATTGAAAAATCTAGACCAAATAGCCAATTTGGAAAGGGAGATAAATGTGAGAATTTTTATGGTTTGACTATTTTGACCTAGAATTTTCACTTCTCCTGTCATTCAAGGTTTTCACCTCTTTCTGAATAGCCCTGTATCAGGGTTATTCAGAGAGCGGTGAAAAGCAGAAGAATGACCCTGATACAGGGCTATTCAGAAAGAGGTGAAAACCTTGAGAATGACTGGAGAAGTTAAAATTCTAGGTCAAAATAGTCAAACCAGAACAATTCTCCCATTTATCTCACTTTCCAAATTGGCTGTTCATTTTCCTGCCAATTCTCAAGGTTTTCACCTCTCTCTGAATAACCCTGATATTTCAGGCTCATAAAAAGGGTTAACCCAATGCTTGCCCCTGGCAAAACACACACACACACACACGAGATATAAATATACATACACACAGCATGTGAAAGAAATGGTGTGTAAAGAGACTGGCACTGTAAGAACACACACACGCTCTATATGCTGCCCCTATAACAAAGTATTATTAAGAGGAGCCTGGCCACATCCATTAGGTTTCCTTAAAGCACCTATACATTTTGGGTCATTCATATTATACTGAAGGGAAAGCAAGCCACTGACCCAACTGGAAAACTGACCCAACCTGACTTCTGCACACTGCAGGGCAGCACTTTCAGGCACTGACAGGGAGCAAAATGGAGATCTGACACCCCAGCCCAAAGCCAGTGACCCATGAAGCACACGCGGTGATCTGACAGCCCTGGTAGAAGAGGAGTTGTGAGAGTCTTGCTGGCAACTTTGCATCTGCTGAGTCCCCCACCGGTCCTGTCCTGTCCCTCCCCAGGCAGCCTGGCTAGAGGTACAATACATCATACAGATTGGCAGCTAAGCACTATCTGAACATTAGGAAATCAGCACAGAAGACAGCCATGGCCTCTCCCTCCCCATCATTAACCATCTCTCCCCCATGAGGTCACTTACCTTGCAGCAGTGCAAAGAGGGCTTCCTGCTGTTGCTTGAATTTCAAAGGCTGCTGCACCCCCTCAGATCCCTCCTGGGGGGCAGATGTGTTGTGCATTCTTCCAGCCCCAGTTAGCAGACAATAACCAGCCTGGGGTATAAATGGGCATCCCCAGCTGATGCAGATCTGAGTGGCAGAGCAGGGCACCCCTGTGCCAGGCTCCTGGACTGCAGCTCCCCATGCAGCCAGTCAGGGGTTGTCCATCATGCAATCTTTTCACAGCCTGCATTGGAGGGCTGCCTGGCCCATCATTGACAGGAAGGGGCATGTCTGACTGCTAGATGTGTCCCTTCCTGTCAATCAGAGGCAGTCCTCTAATGCAGGCGTTTTCTGGGAAGGGCTTGGACCAATGGTGCTTTCCCATTGGTCCAAGCTTTTCCAAGGCTCTATCAGTGCCTGTCAGTCTGTGCGGCACTAATGAGCAGTGATCATGAAATAGGCAGCACTTGTCTCTGACGTGTGCTGCACACATCTTGAGCAGTTTACTCAATTAGCGCAGCGGGGAAGCGTCCTGCTATGCAAATTGCGTAGGCTGGGAAAACTAATGCCTGCAGAGGCAGAGGACGGAGCTGACAGCGGGGGAGCAGGTGAGTTTGTTTTTAGTTTATTAATTTATCACTTATTGGCAGGTGCGGCTCTGCCTCCCCTGCCTCCACTGACTGCACATCCCTGCTGTATATATATGTGTGTTTATATGTATGTGGCTGTGTGTTTGTATATATATGTGTGTGGCTGTGTGTTTGTATATATGTTCGTAACTTTGTGTCTGTGATTGTTAGTGATAGTTATTGGGTAATGTAAAGTGGTTTCCGTAAAACCATATGGTCCCTGGTATTGGTTTACTGAAAACTAATTGGTAATGAAGGGGTAAAAAGGATACAAGCTGATGCTCATTCATGAAATAAGTCGCCTGATTTAACTAAAGGCATTAGATTTTAAAGAAGTAGAAGAATTGGCCAAGATGTGGAGAGGATGACCATGCCAACCCTCTTTTAACCTATCCTCATACTACCCCCTAGGTCATTGCTTACCAGGCCAGGTTTGCAGGATATGTGAAGCACAGCACAGGTGATATGATTTGGTGCTCAGTGATTGCAGGATTCAGGCTACATTTCCCCAAGTTGATCCTGAAAACCTGGCCTATTAGAAGGGACCGGAGGACCAGGGTTGGGAAGCAGTGGTATTGCCTTAGTTCACTAACTCCGTAATGCTGCCTGGCGTGCAATGCCCCCCCCCCCAGCAGTGGGTGGCCCTGAATGCCGAGGGATGGCATAGGAATCTCCGCGGCTCTCTGGCTACTTCCCTGCCCCGCCTTCTTTACCTACGGCAGCTCGCCAGAATTGGCTGCAGGGGCTGTCCGCGTTCAGGAGTTAAGGTGTTAAGTTGGTCCTGTGTTTTTTCTGACGTTATATAAGATCACTAGTATTTTCTCAGCCAATTATAAATTCTGCCTAAAGCATAGGAAGGGTTATTTAACATTAAGAACAATAAAGCTGTGGAATTCTCTGCCTGTTGAGGTGGTTGGGTCAGAGTCTGTACAGACTTTTAAACGACTGGATGACCTCCTGCAAAAACATAATATTAACCTCCCTGGCGGTATTCCCGAGAGTGACTCGGGGTTAAATTTCGCTACTGCGAACGGTAACCCCGAGCCACACTCGGGCTGGAGACATACTCACCTCCTCCTGGCTCCCTCGCTGTCCCCCGCAGTGTGATCGCAGCGAGCTGCTTCCTGGATGGCTCCCTGTGAGTCACATGATGCAGAGGGGCTGGACGCAGCAAACTTCATTCATAAAATTCACTGAATACAAATGGAAAAGTTTATGAATGGCCACTAGGTGGCAGTACAGGATAAGAAATAGACCATACATCGTCTCACCCTTGTTCTCAGACAGATTTCAGTGTTTTTTGTTGTATTTTATTGAATATCATTTATTTGCATTATTTTGGATAATTATTTTTGGGATAATAAATTATTATTTTTTTTTTCAAACTTTATCAGACTCAGTGTATTTACTATTTTTTTAAATATTTTTTTTTTTTTTTGAATTTAAGGTTTTTATTATGTAAAGAAAGGATCGCAAACCGATCATCAAAGTTGGCCTCGCAGGGCCACAAAGACATATAAAACACATAAAACAGAAAAAAGGGGAAGGAGGTGCAGAATCTCGTCAGAAGGGCTATTCTAAGAAGAACAAATGAGCAGTGGAGTTCACCGGGTGGGCACCCCAAAATGAGAAAAAAAAAAAAAAAAAAGGTGATGGGGACTGCCACAATATTGTGGCCTTCCTGGCTCACCCCGGCAACCCAAGGGAACCGAGGGCCATGGAAAGAGCCACAGGGCAGGGGGACCTGGGGCCAGGAAAATGAGCAGAGCCTAGGTAGCCATCCCAACGGCTCACCCAGGTTACCTCCCTATGTCCCACACTAAAAAAAAAAAAAAAAAAGGGGGGGGACGCAGTGTTCCAGTAATCGTTCATCGTGATGCCCAGAAAGTCAGCAGGGAGTGCCATACAGTCACCAAAAAAAAAAAAAAAAAGGGGGGGGGGGGGGCTGCATAATAATCAGAATGTCCGCTGGAGTCGCAGAGAGGAGGGGTATTAAATTGGGAGGTAGCAGGGGGTCATCTGGCATCGCTTGGTTCGTAGTTAGGGTAATTCGGAGCACAAATATGGGCAAAGGGGGGAACCAAGGTAAGGCACATGGGGGAGTCAGTGGGGCACTCAGCCAGGGTCCCTCAGCGGCGTTGGAGGAGTCAGAGACACTGGTAAGATCCCCATTGTGCGGAGCAGAGACGCCGCTTCTTCAGGGGACATCGCCGACTGCAGTTTGCCCCCTATATTTATCAGGAGAGAGCCAGTGGCCCCCCACCTATAGCGGACACCCCGGGCCCTCAGCAGAGCAGTAATATCCCGAAAACGCCGTCGGGCAGTTAACGCCAAAAAGGAAAGGTCACGAAAAAAGGTGAGACATCGGGAGGCGTACGTTACTCTGAATGACGGTCCCACAGCTGCAAGGACCCAGGAGTGGATCGCCACACTGCGGGTGACCACCAGGACATCTCGGGGAGTAGTCTCCGGGGCAGCAGCTGCCTTGCGAAGCCGCGCCACCGACAGGACTGGAGGGTCCGAAGGGGTATCATCGGTCGGGAGCAGGTGAGTAAACAGTTCCAAAATATAGGTAAGGAGGCCCTCAGGTCCCACATCTTCAGGGATTCCTCTCACTCTCAAATTTCTGCGGCGGTGGCGATCCTCCAACGATATGACCGCAGAGTTAAGACGAGCGATCTGAGTTTGGAGTTCGTCCAGAGTGGAAGCAGTAGCAGCCTGCATCGTCTCCGTCAGCTGGACCCGGTTCTGCACCTCGGCGAGCTGAGACTGCAACGGTTCGAGCACCGCACGTACCTCCTGTAAGTCCTGTCGCCAGAGAGTCCGGAATTCTTCCATAACACCTTGGAGATCCACCCTGGATATTGGCCGGACCGCAGGTAAGACCATTGGGGACTCAACCGATGAGGGCAGAGACTCAGCCAGTGAACCACGGCTGTGGCACTGAACCTCCTCCACACGTCCCGCTCCCAGCGAAGTGCGAATGTCCGGAATGCGCCGTCCCACAGCCTCCCCGGACCTCACGGTTTTCTTCCCCATGGGGGCAGGGGTTGAGAGGCCTCCTCAGCGAAGGGAACAAGCAGTCGGATCTTGAGCGTAGGCCGCAAAATGGCCGCCCCTCAGCAATGGTCCGGTCAAAAAGGGTTGTTAAACTCACTGTGCCTTCACACCTCCCCCGCCGCCAGACTTGTCAACTTGTGCCTAGAGCAGTTAGCTATCAGCTGGAGGAGAGCTCGCCAAAATTAAATCAATAAAAACAGTCGCTTTCACCCGATTATAGGCAGCATCGTACGGAGCTCCCCAGAATGGCGGCTGCTCTCCTTTTAAAATTAATTTATTAATTTATTTATAAAGGATTTTACCAGTAAGGACTCTTGATTTCACAGATTTCAGTGTGTGATTCCTAATTATTACAGGCTATGTACAAAAACACATTTCCTTTAAAAAAAAAATTTATACGCTTTTAGACACAAAATTTTTAAAAAATTAGACGGCCAGGGAGGTTAAGGTCTTAATATTTAATATGTGGGTAAAAGCTTCTTGATGCAAGGAGAAATCTGACGCCATCTGGAGGCAAGAAGGAATTTTTTCCCAGTGTGTTTTATATTGGTGAGCGCTTCAGACTGGTTTTTTTTTGCTTCTTTTGGATCGACAGCAGTAGGTGATGTGTGAAAGACTGAACGCGATGGACACATGACTTTTTTCAGCCTGTCTAACTATTAGGGTTATTCAAAGAGAGACGATGTGGCCCAAAATGTAACCGAACACTGAAATTCAGCGTATGGTGCCATTTCGGGGCCATTCGGCTATTCAGAGAGCAGGCAGTTCGCCAAATGTTGGCGAATTCCCTGCATGTACGGTGCCCATTCGAGGGCAGTGAAATCCCCCACAGAGAAGCAATGGTTAATCTATTCAGAGAACACAAAACGGGAGGGAAAAGTTGCCGAAATGCCCTGCTGTTCGGTGGTTTCATTCGACAGGTTTATTCAGGCGAATCCCATAGGTTTCAGTGTTAAAAATATTCCCATTTTAATTCAATATCTAATAAACCGTTTATCATTTTATTCTGCAGCAAAAAGTCTCTTTATTTTTAGATTTTTTTAGAATCTTTCAGGCATTTTTGGTGATTTTTTTGGCAAACTTTTTTCCCGTTTTTCTTTACATTGTTTATCTTTTTTCTGTAACAGCCCTTTTTATTATCATTCATTGGATCTTATATGTAAATTCCAGACATTTTCTTTCAGTAGGTTTTTTTGCAAACAGCGTTTCAATTTTCAAGCGAACAGTTTTTTGTTATTTTTCACCTCGTTCGTCTGCGTGTCGGCTTTTTCTGGCGGCTGCTCTGCGCTGTGATCGGTGGCTAGTTGGGTTTCTACGGCGTGTTCGGTGTGGTTAATCCAGCTGTTTATGCGGGTTTCGGTGAGTGTTCAGCGGGTTTGCGGTGAGTGTTCGGTGTGTTTGCGGCTGGTTTTCCCTGCACTACGGGGCGGCCCTGCGGTGCTTGCTGAATACACCGCAGAATTGGCGAACTAGGATCACCGAATCGCCCCGAAGTGCGGGGAACGAAAAGTCACCGAACATAGAAACATAAAAACATAGAAACATAGAAAATGTCGGCAGATAAGCACCTTTCGGCCCATCTAGTCTGCCCAATTACATGGATACTTTACCTGGATTTATCTTTTGTTTAGGATAGCCTTATGCCTATCCCATGCTTGCTTAAATTCAATCACTGTTTTGGCCTCTACCACTTCTACTGGAAGACTGTTCCATGTATCCACCACCCGCTCAGTAAAATAATGCTTCCTGATGTTACTTTTAAACCTTTGCCCCTCTAATCTAAGACTATGTCCTCTTGTTTTGCTACTTTGTTTCCTTTTAAATATACTCCCTTCCTCTACCTTGTGCAGTGACTTTTCAAATCTCTTTGAATAACCCTGTATGTAAATCATATTTGTAATGTATGATGCGCTCCGACACACTTTTCGATATTTACAAAGTCTCTCTGTGGAAAACGAACACAGGAATGCCAGGTAACATCTGTCTCGTTGCAGAATACAATGTTGCAACATTCCCAGACACAGTAATTCCTCCCAGGCTGATAGCAGCTTGATCTATTTGCAGATGTATTACCATCCAGACCTCACTAATACTTTATATGCTCTGCTTTGACAGATCTGAGACATGAAGATGACACTGTTGACACGACTTCTTGCACCTCTGTATTGATTGGTTGATTTGCTGTTTTCAGTCAGGTTTCTCTGTATCCCTCCATGAATGTTCAGCGGCCGTGTACACCTTCACTCAATAATAACCAGCTCTAACAAAACGCTACGATCCAGGGCTATTAATGTATTATTTTTATTTGTAAATAGAGAAATAGGATTTCTTATCCTTTCCACGGTTTATTTTGTCCTTCATTATAGGGGTTATTCAGAGAGAGCTGATCGGGCCCTGAATTGTCACCGACCAGGGAATGTCCCTTTACGACATACGTTGCCATTTCGGGGCCATTCAGATATTCAGAGAGCAGGCAGTTCGCCAAATTTTGGTGAACTTCCAGCAACTACGGTGCCTTTTCGAAAGGCAGTGAAATCCCCCATACATATACCATGTAGATTGTGATCTGGCCCCTTGCAGCAGCAGACGTGGATGATCTATCCTAATTCAGCCTGATACTAGTAATTTTTATTGAAATTTTATATTCACAAATTATTTCCAATTATGTGCATCCAAAATTTTAAACATAGGGGGTTATTAAGAGAGCACCGAAATGTCGGCGACGTTTCTGTGCTCTCTCGTTCCCTGCACTTCGGGGAATCAAAGTTCCCCACCCTGCAGTGAATTCAGCATTCACCGCAGGGTCCCCGAAGTGGAGGAAAAACCCACCGCAAACCTACCACAAGCCTGCCGAAAAACCACCGGAACCGCATCAAGAAACACACCAAACACATGGGAAAAAGCCGACCAAGCTGACGAAAGGGGTAATAAAACATAAAAAAACCTTCAAAGTTTCAAATTTGAAACGCTGTTTTCAAAGAAACTACTGAACGAAAATGTCTGGAATTTACACATAAGATCCAATGAATGATAATAAAAAGGTCTGTTACAGAAAAAAGAAAAAACACTTTTAAAAAAAAAACAGAAAAAATCATTTTGCAGAAAAAATCCCGAAAAATTCCTAAAAGATCCTATAAATCAATAAAAATCATTAATTAAAGAGACTCTTTGCTGCAGATTAAACTAATAAACGGTTTATTAGATAGTGGATAAAAACTGGAATATTTTTAATATTGAAGCCTATCAGGGTAATTCAAAGAGATCTGAATTGCTTGAGAAAGGAATTCAGCGTTCAGTTACCTTTCTTGGCAGTTACCTTTATTGGCCATTCGGCTATCCAGAGAGCAGGCAATTCGCCAAATCCTGGCGAATTGCCTGCACATACGGTGCCTGTTCGGTGCCTGTTCGAGGCAATTTTTTAGGATATTTTAAGCATTTTTCTGGATTTTTTTTTAAAAAGTCAGATTTTTTTTTTAAACTTTACTTCTCTTTTCTGTAACAGTCCTTTTTATTATCATTCATTGGATTTTATATGTAAATTTCAGACATTTTCGCTCAGTAGTTTCTTTGCAAACAGTGTTTCACTTTTCAAACATTCAAGCGTACTGTTTTTCTAATTTATTCACTGCATTCGTCTGCGGTGTCGGGTTTTTCCGGAGGCTGCGCTGCCTGCGATCGGCTCCTGCTCGGGTTTTTCTGTGGTTTTCGATGGGTTTAACCAGATGTTTTTGCGGGGTTTCGGTGTGCATTCGCCGGGTTTTGCGTTAGTTTTCATCGGGTTTGCGGCAGCTTTTCCCTGCAATTCGGGGACCCTGTGGTGCTTGCTGAATACACCGCAGCGTCGCCGAAATGGGATCGGCAAAACGAACCGAATTGAAGAGAACGAAAAGTCACCGAACGTGTGGTGACTTTTTGAATCTCTTTGAATTACCCTGTATGGGTTCGCCTGATTAAACCTGCTGAATGAAACCACTGAACTTCAGGGCATTTCACTGACATTTCTCTGCTGTTCAGTGTCTGTGAATAGATTAACCATTGCTTCTCTATGGGGGATTTCGCTGTCGAACAGACATCATACTGGTTGGCAATTCGCCAAAATGTGGCAAACTGTCTGCTCTCTGTATAGCCGAATGGCCGCGAAATGGCACCGTACGGGGAAATTCACTGTTCGGGGACAGATCATCTCTCTCTGAATAAACCCTCAAGATTACTGTCGTCCAATTAGCAATTATCATCTGACGCTTAAGTCAAAGACACATTCAGATCTGATATATTGATGCATATATGTGAATTTTAACAGAAATAAATGATAAATCAAATATTTATTGTGCCTTAACAGGGAAACATACGATTGATCACCTGAATACAAGATTTATTGTGTGTGGGACCAAATACTCAGCTCCCTCTGCAAAACTAGTGGAGGAAATGCATTCCTATGCGTTCTCCAGGGGTCAAGTCCTAAAGAAATAAGTGTGGGAACTCACCAACATTTCTGTACATTCTGGTCTCAAAGATTACTGGGAGTCGCAGCAGCTGCAGCGCTTCTTTATCCATGAGAATGCCATTCTTTTGTCAAACACTGAGAAATTGTCATTCCCATTCCTCCCCTATGTACTTACATCCAGGAAAAAAACAAATATAGACAGTTTTTCAAAACTGTCAGGGTTATTCAAAGAGCTCCGAATTGCTGACGAACCGATCAGTGAAAATCAGCGTTCAGTTACCTTTCTTGGCCATTCGGCTATCCAGAGAGCAGGCAGTTCGTCAAATGTTGGCGAATTGCCTGCACATACGGTGCCTGTTCGGTGCCTGTTCGAGGGCAGTGAAATCCCCATAGAGAAGCAATGCTTCGGCTATTCAGAGAACACAAACCAGCAGGGAAAGGTTCCCGAAATGCCCTGCTGTTCGGTGGTTTCATTCGGCAGGTTTATTCAGGAGAATTCCATAGGCTTCAATGTTAAAAATATTCCCATTTTAATCCAATATCTAATAAACTGTTTATTATAATTTTCTGCAGTAAAGAGTCTCTTTATTTATACATTTATTAGGATCTTTTAGGCTTTTTTCGGGATTTTTTCGCGGAAATGTATTTTCCGTTATTTTTTTTAATCGTTTTCTCTTTTTTCTGTAACAGCCCTTTTTATTATCATTCCTTGGATTTTATATGTAAATTTCAGACATTTTCGCTCAGTAGTTTCTTTGCAAACAGCGTTTCACTTTTCAAACATTCAAGTGTACTTTTTTTTTTCACTCCATTCGTCTGCGGTGTTGGCTTTTTCCGGCGGCTGTTCTGCGCTGTGATTGGCTCCTGCTCGGGTTTCTCCGGCGTGTTCGGCAGGGTTAATCCAGATGTTTTTGCCGGTTTTGGTTTGCATTCGCCTGGGTTTTGCAGTGAGTTTTCAGTGGGTTTGCGGCGGCTTTTCCCTGCACTACAACGGCCCTGTGGTGCTTGTTGAATACACCGCAGGGTCGCCGAATTGAGATCGCCAAATCGCACCGAATTGAAGAGAACATAAAGTCACCGAACGTGCGGTGACTTTTTGATTCTCTTTGAATAACCCTGAGTGTCTATATAGAAAGACATTGAAGCTTCCCAATATATAAGCCAAAAGGGAACTAAGTTCCTCCTGCTAAAATAGTGAGGGATCTGCGTTCCCATGCGTTGCTGCAGGACTTGACTCTTGGTGGTTTCCCTCAATTTGACCCCTGGTGTTCTCCCTCAATTTGACCCCTGGATAATGTACATTAATGTGGAGCAAGACACAAGATGCAAGCTCAGCTAGGACGAGTCAAAATAAAGCACACTGCTCGAGTCGTTATTATGTTGTATGACTCAAGTGTTGTGTTTCGTATCCAGGTTGTAAATGTGCAGGAAGCCCCCCCTTGACAGTTGATGAGACCTAACCTGAAGCTGCAATAGTTAAACATGGTATGCAGCACGGTGCGTGGGAGCGTTGCACGTGAGTACCAGGTGCATCCAGCAGACGTTGATACAAAACGTTTAATTTTGGTGATGTATCACTTCATTGTTATGGCAGTTGGATACATTTGTTTTTGCCAAGTTATGTCGTGTGCGATTAGATTAATGCGACGAGCAGTTGGAATGGGCACCCCCTGTCCCACAATGACTAACGAACAGTTACACAGATCCCTGGAACTCATGATTCATGAGAAATTGCCAGGAACATCTCAGCCATATCTGTCACACGATGTTTAGAGAACAGTTGCAGAGTTTGACATTTTGACAAGCGGACGTTTGTCGCGCAATGTTTAGCCAGCAGTTGCTGGAAAGCTGAATGGAGCTGTCTCTCCGTCATTATCCGGTTGTTATCGAGGGTGAAGGTTGGACAAATCATCTTTTGCTGTGTGATGTTTTGGTGAGCAGTCTTTGGGTGGTCGGATACAATGTTTTTTTGCCACAAAATGTTTAGTGAAGATACAAAGCAGTGGTACCGCACAACTTTAAAAAAACCAAAAACATCAGTTTCGGGTGCACCAAGCACAGGAGGCCAACTCCTACAACAAAGTCCAAGAACAAAGAAGGAGCAGGTTCTCAATCTCCAAAAGAAGCAAGTTTATTAGAAATAATTGCCAACATTATGATGCCACATGAGCCTTTCTTAAATCGCACACGCCGTCTGTTTTTTTGCAGTTTAATTTACCCACTAAACCTTTATATTTTACAACTTCCAGTGGAGTTTTGGGAGTTATTGTAGATCCTAATCTGTCTGCTCTTCTCATGGAGGCGGCAATATTATTGCTTCCTTTCTTTCCTGAGAGGGATTAATCTGTGTGATTGACAGCTCAGCCTGGGATAGCTCTGGAAAGGGTGTTCAGATAGCAAGAAGATTTCTGATATTAACTCTGAAAGGCTGAAATGGTTCCTCCCCATCCCACAACTGAGCTGCAGTGCAAACACACACACAGACACACACGTATAAACATGTATATATATATATATAACACCCTTCCCCCAAAAAAACTGTAAGGGTTATTCAAAGAACGCCAAACTTGCCACCGAAGGCCACCGAACAATGAATTTCCCCATACGGTGCAATTTCGTGGCAGTTCATCTATTCAGAAAGCTGTCACTTCACCAAATACTGGCAAATTGAGAGCGAAATATGGTGCACCTCGATCTTTGGTAACAGCGAAATTGTCCGATTTACAAGTAATGGTTAACCTATTCAGAGAACGCCAAACTGCAGCGAAATGTCACTGAAATGCCTTGATTTGGGTGGTTCAGTTCGACAGGTTTAACCACTTGGCTACTATGGATGCGCTCAGCGCGTCCAGCCAAGTGGTTCTCCTGTGCTATGGACGCGCTCAGCACGTCCATGCACAGGAGGCAGCAATCGACCGGGATTCCGGCCGATTGCTGCCCCCCCCGGTGCGGGCTGACATCTTGGATGTCAGCCCAGCACTCCGGGACCCCGGCGAGGAAATTAGATGTCATTGCGGCGGCGCGATGACATCTAATTCAGATGTGTGTGCGGAGGAAGCGCCTGAAAGGGAGGGGGGAGGTCCTTCGAACCTCTCTCCCTTCCAATCGCCGAGGGGCACAGCATTAAGGCAGGCACCGTTTGGAAGGGCACGGCTGACAATTACCCCTGGGGAGCCGGATCACAATACAGCGCTGAAAAGCGCCGGATCGTGATCCTCTCCCGGAGCTGGCCGACATCTTGGATGTCGGCCAAGCCTCCGGGAACTCCTCCTGAGGACTGGCATCATTGTGCATAGCACGATGACGCCAGTCCTGGAGTTAACCCCTAGCTGCCAGCAATGGTGGAGATAGAGGGTTCATTGGAACCCCCTATCTCCCGATCCGTGGCAGCAAGGGGTTAATGTTTGATATCGTTGGATCGGCCAGAGCATGGCCTTTCCAACGATACTAAACATGTAAATGAAAAAAATGATTTTTTTTTAAAAAATGTTTTAAAAAAAAATATTTTCAAAAAATTCTAAAAAAAATGTACAAGTTTTTTTTTTGTTTTGTTTTGTTAATGCAGCAATATTGTTCCCATTTCAATTATAATGTAAAGAATGATGCTAGACTAACGATTTTTGTATGCGGTGTGTTTGTTAAAAATAGCGAAATTTCCCACAAAAAAAATTTAACGAGTCACCATTTCTAATTTTTTTAACAAGCGCACCCCATAGAAAATATAACCGCCAATGCTCGCATGTTAAAATGTGAAGAAAAAAACACTTTACACATTGTAAATTATTGAAAATTCTAATTTTATTGCATTTTTTGATATAATATACAGACAGGACATGATGTATACATATGATAATGACATATTATGAATCTGTCGAGTCTGCCGGAAAGAACGATATATAACATGTCTGGGTCATATATTAAAATATGGCTTCAAAACGCGGTTAAACATGAAGAACGAAAGCGGTAAAAATGACCTCAGCACAGAGGTGTGAAATGCCTCAGCAGCGAAAGGGTTAAACAGGCGAATCCCATTGGATTCAATGTAAAAAAAAAAAAACGTTTTTATATTTATTCAACCATTTATTCTTTTCATTTTCAGCAAAACTCCTTTTTATTTATTTATTTTTGGGAATTCTATTCGATTTTTTTAAGCAAAATATTTTTTTGTAAATCCAATTTTTATTATTTTCAAAAACAATACATCATTTGGGCAATATTTTTGATTCCCACTTTTTTAATACTTTCACATATTTTCTTGTAGACATGTGCACAGCACGAAATTCCGTTTTGAACTAATGGATTAGTCCTAAAATGCAATTTATTTAGTTGCTAAAGAAATTCGTTTTCAGTTCTTTAGTATGAAAACTAATTTCATTCATCCGAAAACCAGTGGATACAATTACTATTGTAGTGGTGGCTCCTCAGAGGGCTGAGATCGCTACTTGTTACAGTATCTCTCACTCTCAGCACAATGTGGCCATATTACATAGTTGGTGCTAACTTAACCAGAGCTGTTGTAAACTTCCCAGAGCCATTACAGCCTATGGAGGTTTTCAGTTTACAACAGCTCTGGTTAAATTAGCACCAACATTGTAATACTGCCCCGTGTCAGGCAAAGCTGTTACAGTAACTGACTGCTGCTCATCACAGCGCTCAGAGTTTCAGTAAAACTAGTAAATAATATTTTTATATATAAGAGGTTAGAACAATATTATTTCCTTGTTTTACTGAAACTCTGAGCGATGTTACAGTCAGCTACTGTAACAACTGAGCCTGATACATTGTACTGAGAGATAATGTAACAAGTAGCCGATCTCAGCGCTCACAGCCACTGGATTTAAAGGGCTAAAAAAAAGGCTCCTCTCTGTATAGTGTTTAGAACATCCTCCTGCATTAATTAATACCCCTCTCTGTATAATGTATACAACATCCACCTGAATTAATTAATGTCCCTCTCTGTGTAGAACATCCTCCTCAATTTATACCTTTCTCTGTATAATGTATATAACATCCTCCTGCATTAATACCCCTCTCTGTATAATGTATAGAACATCCTCCTGCATTCATTAATGCCCCTCTCTGTATAGAACATCCTACTGCATTGGCATGTGGAGGGTGCAGAACTTCGGATGTTGCGATGTTGCGCTCTTCATTGCTGGTTTCCTTCACTCTTCAATGTAATATCACAAAAAGACTCCAGTATATAGCAGGAAATTTTTTGGTTTTATTCCATCAACAGTAGAACAACGTTTCAACCTGCAACCAGGTCTTTGTTCTACTGTTTTTTTTATAATTCTTTATTTTCCATTTTTCAAAGACAACAAGGGCATCTTATCACAAAACCACAATTTTAGAGATTGCTACTGGTTAGCCCTGAGGAGCCCCTGCCATAGGACCGCAGGGGGGAGGCCCCGAAGAGGGGGTAAAAGAAGAAATAAGAAAAAGATCAAAGAAGCACAAACATGGAGGAAAAAGAGAGAGGAAGAGACCTCATAAGGGGGGAGGAGGGGGGAAGGGGGATAGGGTGCCGCCCCAAAGGAGTGCATAACCCAGGTATCATATCCCGCCAGAAAAACAAGCAGTCCAGCTCTTAACCCACATCAAACTCCAGCCAGGGGTCCCAAATCTTACTATGTTGGGGCATGGTATCATGTACAAGAGCCGATAAACGATCCATGTCCATATTATCTCTAATCCGAAGGTACACCTGCGCCATAGACGGAAGGGACACAGATCTCCAGCCTTGGGCCACCGCTCTTCTAGCCGCCATGACTATTTTATGCAACAGCTTATTCTCCGGTCTCGATAGGGTGTCCTGGGTGCGGTGAAGAAGGAATGTCCATGGGTCTAAAGCCACTCCACACTGTAGGACCTCTTGGATGAGAGCATGAATTTGAAGCCAAAAGTGTCGGATCAGGGGGCATGTCCACCACATGTGGTAGAACGAGCCCTTAGTGCCGCAACCTCTCCAGCATAAGTCAGAGGAAGACCCGTCCATGTGAGAAAGTTGTGAGGGGGTAACATACCAGCGAAACAGCATCTTGTAAGCCTGTTCCTGATGGGCCACATTGATGGAGCAGTGAGCCACATTGTCCCAAATATCCTCCCATTCTTCACTGGGCAGGGCATCCCCCACATCACGCTCCCAGCGTGCAACATAAGTTGGGTCCCCCAGGTTGGAGAGCCTGAACAGAGGGAGACATAAAGCGAGGATATCATTGATTTCGTGATGCGAGCGTCATTACAGCGAGCCTCAAACGCCGTCAAGGAAGACGTGGCGGCCGTACGGACTTCAGGCGTCCGCGCATAGTCCATGATCTGTAGGTAGCGAAAGAAGTCCGCTGGTCCCACCGGACCTCTCTGTCGGATGGTCTCAAACTGAAGCGGTGCCCCCGCTGAGTAAAGGTGGTGGATCCTCTGAAGGCCCAAGTCTTCCATATTTGCAAAAGGGCGAGGGCATAGGCCCGGTTGAAACTTTCGGTTGCGGAGAAAAGGCATCATAGCTGAGTGTTCTCTGGCAAAAGTGAAGCGACGGTTCACAGTGTCCCAAATGTGGAGAGAGTTAATGGTGGCAGTGCAGGTGGAACGAAGGATTGGACGATAGGTTTTGGGAAGCCAAAAATAGAACTGCGGCAAGTCAGGAGCAAAGAGATGCGACTCTAAGTCCGCCCAACGGTGCGTACCAGGTGGTGCATGAAAGGAAACAAACTGTGCTAGTTGGGCAGCATGATAATATTGTAACAAACTCGGAACTCCCAAACCTCCCACCGCCCTCGGTCTATGTAACACTCTTCTAGCCACCCTATGACGTTTATTATGCCAGATGAACCGGTCCACATGGGACTGTAGATGCGCCAACGAGGCCGGAGGGACAGGCACCGGAAGGGTTTGAAACAAGTACAGGATTCGAGGGAGTAGATTCATTTTTACGCTAGCAATACGACCCACCCAGGAGACATTAAAGGCATCCCAAGTGTCCATATCAGCTATAAGACGTTGGATCAGTACATCGTAGTTAGCTCTAATCATTGCTGCGGGATCACTGGTCAGCTTCACTCCCAGATATGTGAGAGAAGAGGTGGAGAAGTGAAATCCCGTGAGGAGACGCAACCGGTCGACCTCCGGTTTTGGTATGCCTATCGGCAACGCGCGAGATTTATCTATATTGATCTTAAACCCGGAAATATCCGAGAAATCCCGAAGAAGGGAGAGCAAATGGGGCACAGAATGGACCGGGTCCGTGATGGTCAGGAGAAGGTCGTCCGCATATGCTGACACCAGGAATTCCTCCCCCCCAATCTGTAAACCCGTGATAGACGGGGAGGACCGTAATTTATCCAGCAGGGGCTCAAGGGCTAGAGCGAAGAGCATGGGTGACAGGGGGCAACCCTGTCGCGTTCCATTCCCTATGGGGAAAGGTTCCGGGGAGGCCCCCGTGGTGATTATTTTTGTAAGGGGGGAATTATACAGGACCTGGATAGCAGCGCAAAAGCCAGGGGGAAATCCCCAGTGTTCCAGTAGGTGAAATAAATAAGGCCAGCCCACCCTATCGAACGCCTTCTCCGCATCCAAGGAGAGGAGTAGAGAAGGCGTCCCCGTTGCGCGGGCTCTCTCGATCAGGACCACGTTTCTCCTTGTATTTTCATATGCCTGCCTCGTGGGAATGAACCCGACCTGGTCCGGGTGAATAATGGAGGGGAGGAGTGCTCCTAGTCTGTTGGCCAGGATTTTCGTAAATATCTTATAATCCACATTTAGTAAAGAGATCGGTCTATTATTGTGGGGGAAGGAAGGATCTTTGCCCTCTTTAGGAATCAATATCACATCAGATCGGAGGAAATCCGGAGGCACCGGTCGCCCCTCCAAAATTCCATTATATAGTTTAACTAGATATTTGCTCAAGTGAGGAGAGAATTTTTTATAATAAAAAGCCGTAAACCCGTCCGGGCCCGGGGCCTTATGAGGTTTCATTTGTTTAATCACTCAAGCCACCTCGGCTTCTGAGACTGCTGATCCCAACCCCTCCAGCAAGAGGGGGGGGAGCTCCGGGCCTCTCCACGTGGCCAGAAATTCCTGCACCTCCCGCACGTGTTCAAGATTGCGGAGGGAGTGATCCGGGGAGTGGTTATATAATTGTTTAAAGTACGCAGTAAAAATCTGGTTTACCTCGCTGGGGATAGTAGTGATCGAACCCTGGGGCGTACGGGCCGAGGTCACCAGTTTGGATCTAGTTTGGTTCCTCAATTTGCGCGCTAACATAGTATGTGCCTTGTTAGAATATTCATAAAAGGTCCGCCTGGTCCAGGCTAAGGACCGGGCCACATCCGTCAGTAAGGCTGACCGGAGTTCCCGGCGTACAGTTGTCAGGGCATCAAAATCAGCCTGAGAGTGAGAGGACTTGTGCGCTGCTTCCCGGTCAGCTAGCCTCTCCTGAAGTTCTACCAGCAGACTCATCCTCTCCCTCTTCAGCCTGCTACCAATCTGGATCAGGTGGCCTCGCATGACCGCCTTATGGGCCAGCCACAGGGAGTCAGGACCAATATCGTCTAGATCATTCTCCTCAAAGTATCTGTCCAAGTGGGCAGACACTTCTTCCAGCACTGCTGCCGATTGTAAGATTGAAGAGTTGAGACGCCAGGACCAGCCCGATCGAGTACCCGGCAGTTTCACCCATATAGATACGGGCGCATGGTCCGACCAACTAATGGAGCCTATCGCCGAGCGGGTAGTTAATGGGATCGTTCTGGTTGGTAACAAGAACAGGTCTATCCTTGAGTATGAGGAGTGGGGGTGAGAATAAAAGGAGAAATCGTGGTCTCCTGGGTGATGGAGTCGCCAAATGTCGAGCAGCTGCGTATCATGTATGAACCGAGCTAGCAACGCATCCTGAGGAGACGCCGTAAGTCTGGCACCTAGCGCCCCTGATTTCCGGTCTATTGCTGGCGCTGGGGCCGCGTTAAAGTCCCCCCCCATGACCAGAAAGGAGCCTTCCGTCAGCTGCAGGAGCGTCGTAAGGTGGGCCCAAAAAGAATCTTCCGGGGTGTTGGGGGCATAAATATTCAGCAAAGAGATAGCCACCTTATTAATTCTCCCCCGGATTAGGATATACCTGCCCTCATCATCTCTATCCACATGTTGAACCGTCATCTGGCATGCTTTATGTAGTAAAATCGCCACCCCCCGGCGTTTACCGGTGCTGGAGGCGAAAAAGGAGCGTGGGAAGGTGCGGTCTGTGAGACTGAACTGGCGTGCCCGGGCAAAATGCGTTTCCTGCAGGAATGCTATCTGGCATCGTGCGCGTTTTAATTCTCGGAGGACCAATCTCCTCTTCGTAGGGGAATTTAGTCCCTTAACATTCTGGGACAAAATATGGCATTCAGGATTCATGGGCGGAGTGGGGGGGAACGCCACGGGCAGGCCAGATCAGGTACGCAGGACAGGGCGGCACCCCTGAGGACCCCAATGGGGGGAAAGGAGACAGAGGGACAAAGGGGGTAAGAGACCGGGAGGTGAGGGAGGGGAGGAAAAGATGAGAGAGAAGAAGAAGACACATAAAGAAAAAAGAAAAAAGGAGAGAAAAAACTTCCGGACTTATCCATTGCCAGAACGACCATGGGGATGGTCAGAAAGGAGACGCGACCCTGGTTGAAGACCAGTAGGATCGCAGAACGGACGTCACGGAGCATGAAAAAAAACTATCTAAAAACAGCATTACAAAACTTTACAATAACGACAGTATCCCCACCATTATCATGAACATTAACAGCCGAACATTACAGGGTTATATATCACTTGGGGAACCTTCACAACTCAGCTAATGCAACCACCTGATACCATGTGGGCAAGTAAACAAAAAGCGAAAAATCAATATCACCACCAAGGTTTCCCCGTCATTTCAGCCGGGATCCCTGTCCCCCTCCTCTCGAATCCGGGAGGGCACCTTCTCCCAGCGCGGTGTAAGCTGAGGTGCCGGGGAGGGGGATGGGAGCAGGTTACCCGCGTCCGGTAAAGGGGGGCAATCCAGGCGGGTGAAGAATTGCTGCGGGTCTGACTGCAGGGTGAGAGTGGAGGTTTTACCACCAGCGAAGGCCAAGAGTTTGAACGGGAAGCCCCAGGCATAGCGGATGTTATGACGGCTCAGGTGGGCTGTGATGGGGCGCCAGGCCCTTCGACGCTGCAAGGTCTCCGGTGCCAGGTCCTGAAACAGAGCGAGCTTCACATCTTCATACATCAGGTCCACGTCCCTGCTTTTACGCATGACTTCCTCCTTAACTGTGTAATAATGAAGGCGGAATATGACATCTCGAGGCTGTTGGGAGTCAGCCCGGGGAGCTCTCAGGGCTCTGTGAATCCTGTCCATGAGCAACCTCGCCGGGGGCACCTCTGGCACCAAGCGTTTGAGAAGGCCCAGCACCGTCTCGTGTAGCTCCCGTGTTTGTACAGATTCGGGCAAGCCCCGCAGGCGGATGTTGTTGCGGCGGGATCTATTGGCGACATCCTCCAGAGCAAGTTCCATACGGTCCATGCGGTGAGACAACGTGTCAGTAGTGCGCGCCAGTTCATTGTGAGCCGCCACGAGGTCCCCCGTGCCTTCCTCCAATTCTCCAATGCGTAGGCCCAAGGCCCCTACTTCCGCACGTACCTCCGTGGCTATTTTAGCAATGTCCATCGCCAGACTCGCTTGCATGTCCCCCATCCTGGCCAGAATCTGCGATATATCAGCTCTAGACGCTGGTTGGGACCCTCCCGGGACCGAGTCCAGGCCTGTGTCCTCACCGCGGATCCGGCTGCCATCTTGGCTGTCGTCCAGGCCGCGGCGCTGGAAAATTGGCGCCACTGCAGGGGTCGGTGGATCCGTTTTTTTGCCCCCTCGGGTGGTTCCCGGCATGCTCCCGGTAAGGGGGAATCGAAATGGTGGGTCAAATTGATCTATGTGCTGCTGCTATGCTCCGTTTTGACGGCTAGGTGCAGGAGCTCCTACACCATGCGTCCGGCTCGGTCGGCGTCCAGACTCCGCCCCCGTCTTTGTTCTACTGTTGATGGAATAAAACCAAAACATTTCCTGCTATATACTGGAGTATTTTTCTTGATATTGTGCTACGTCCTTGGAGTGAGGACTTTCCAGTGGCAGCTCAAAGGTGGGTGGCAGCAACCTGAACTGAACTTTATTTAATATCACAAAAAGGACTGAAACTAAAATGTAGTGCATTTTATTTTAGTTTCTTTCGTTTTTTGTACTGAGCAGTTTCGTTTCTCTTGAGTCATACGAAAACTAAATTATCCCAAAATTCGGACTAAATCGTTTTAGTACTAAAACGAATGCACATGTCTATTTTCTTGCATTTTTATTGCATTAAACACCTTTTAAAGAATATCCTCTGTAGTTCGGTGGTCAGTTCGTGGTCTGTTTGGTCTTTGGCGGCTTCACATTCGGTGCACTTCGGGGACCCTGCGGTGAATGTTGAATTCACAGCAGGTTCAGCAAACTGAAATCACCGAAGTGCGCCGAACGAGAAAGCACCAAAATTTCACTGAAATTTCAGTGCTTTATGAATAACCCCATATATTTCTTTAGCTGACACTTGCAGGGGAATCACAGCAGTGTAGGGAAGGGCTAACAGTTTAACGTTACCGAGCATCCACCATCCCTATCTGATCAGAAGATCTGTGAGTCATTTGTTCTGAGTCAGGCTGGTGTCAGACGAGCGCAGTGTTCACGTCCGTGTTGCCGCACATTTGTACGTCTGTGGCAGCATAGCATTCTGACCAATGGAGCCCCACACACGAAGTACGTCTGCACGGAAGTGCAAATGCATGACGGACGCAGCAAACGGAAGCAGGTTAGGCAAGAACGTAATACTGCTAGAACGGACGTGCGGAGTGCGCCACGTCTGCAACGTCCGTGTAGCTTTGTGTGTGAGTGATGAAACGAGGTCAGACGGACTGCATTTATACGTCCAGCATTTTTGACGGACAGAATGTTTTTTCATTATAATTTATTTTCCCTGCTACATCAGTCAAAAAATACGTCAGTGAAAAAAATGGACTTTGTGGCCACTACCTTGTTGTCAGTCAGTAAGTACGTCCGTACTGCACGGACGCTCAGTCCGTACAAAATGCGCTCATCTGACCCTAGCCTTAGTAGGAAGTTTTAGTTCAGCTCTGGAGGAGTGTCTTCTGGAGTGCAGCCATAAAACTCTCTCCAGGGAAACTTGTCATGTGGCATGCCGCAGCACTGACAGCAGTGATTTCTTTTCAAAGGTTTTCAAAAAACTCTCCAACTGTCAGCAGTTTGGCCAACACAATGTATAGGCGGGTTTGGGAGATCTTTCAAATGCGATAAAGTTGTTTTGGGCTCGATTTCTGAAATTTAAGAAATGCCTATAAATACAGTACATGTTTGTAGTCTTAGCAATACAACCTAAAGCTTAGAGTAACGTTGGTTTGCCCCGGGGTCCCCGCTCCCCTACGGCCCTGTGGGTTACATCTTCCTGCTTAACGTGGTGATCCTGAGCCTCTGCTATACGGGAGTAGGGATACTTAACTTCAGCAGTGCCTCCACGTGTCCGGGCATCCAGAGTGATGGATGGTCTCCCAGGCAGGAAACTAATAACAACTACAACACACAAACGGCAGTAAATCACTTTTTGCTGTATTCAATGTAGCGGCAAGACAATTAAATGCAGGCAACACAGTGGCGAGCTAACACACCAATACTCTCTAACCAGACCCAACTCCCTCCCAAACAAAATGCTATCCCCCTTCTGTCTTGGCCCTAGCGGCTGGTGGGTACAGTTGGCGAGACAGAAGCATTGGGGCCCTTAGATGGAACAACAACATGCGATACAGCAGACACTCCCAGAAGGTCGTCAGTGAATCCACGTGCAGGCTGGGTAGCTTTATTAATGTAGAAGGAAAGACAGTGCCCTGTCAGCAGGACAGGGGTAGAAGATACTGGTTATTCAGCCACACAATGGCGCCGGGGGAACCTTCTGGATCCGTCAGCTCTCCGCTTTACTTGACTCATGTCCCGGTTGCTGCCACTGTAACATGAACTGCCTGGCTGCTTTGATCACGGCTGCTGCTCCAAACTGCTAAACGGCTTCGGCCTACTTCAGCAATGCGATGGCGCCAAACTGCTAGGTGGTCTCGGCCTAATTCTGCAACACTTTCTCTGATCCACATGCTCACAGCGCTGCTCCGGCCTGCTTCCACTTAATCAATAGGCTCACCCGCTCGGAACATCCAGGCCAGCCTCCCGCTGCCAGGCCCGCCTTTGTTTCCGCTGCCAGGTGTCACACACAGCGGGCTCCGCAGCGTCCGTCTCCTCACACGAGTGTCTCCTCGTGCTCTCCTTTAGATCCGGCATCCACACAGTTTTATTGGTCACACAAGTCACATGTCCATAGCTCTCCTATTGGCTGTGTAGGTCACATGCTGGACCTCGTGTTAGTCCTGTATCCCGGGGCACAGTTAACAGTCTCCGTGACGCTAGAAAACATAGTCTCGCAATTCAAAGTGCCAGAAAATTACAAGGGGCCACATTAGCGAATACAACCCTAAACATCCCGATCACACAGCACTGCAGCAAGTGCGGGAAAGCAGTGGCGTAGCGTGTGGGGACTGGGGGGGCCATGGCCGAGGGCGCAGTGTTCTTAGGGGCGCATAATTTGAAAAGAAATTTGCGCCCCTAAAAGTTGAGGCCCGGGCTGACCCGCCGGGCTCTCGGGCGCCGCACAAGGGCCCGCGGGTTGAGAGGGCCCAGATGCCGGGCAGCGGGAGTGCCTGCCCGGTCCTGAACAGTGAGTCCGTCCGTGTTGAAGGGGAGGCGGATGCGTGCAGGCGCAGGTCACGTGGTCCAGGCCAGCTAATCAGGTGGTACTGAGTCTCTGTACCACCTGACTGGCCGGACCGCGTGACCTGCGCACGCACGCAGCCGTCTCCCCTTCAACACGGACTCACACACTGTTCAGGACCGGGCAGGCACTCCCGCTGCACGGCATCTGGGCCCCAACCCCTGCTCTGCTGGATCCGGAGCTGGGGCAATATCCATGTATGAGCTGGGGCAATATCCAGGTGAGAGCTGGGGCAAGTATCCATGTGTGAGCTGGGGCATATCCATGTGTGAGCTGGGGCAAATCCATGAGCTGGGGCAAATCCATGTGTGAGCTGGGGCAAATCCATGAGCTGGGGCAAATCCAAGTGAGAGCTGGGGCATATCCATGTTTGAGCTGGGGCAAATCCATGTGTGAGCTGGGGCATATCCATGTGTGAGCTGGGGCATATCCATGTGTGAGCTGGGGCATATCCATGTGAGAGCTGGGGCAGTATATCCATGTGTGAGCTGGGGCATATCCATGTGTGAGCTGGGGCATATCCATGAGCTGGGGCATATCCATGTGTGAGCTGGGGCATATCCATGTGTGAGCTGGGGCATATCCATGTGAGAGCTGGGGCATATCCATGTGTGAGCTGGGGCATATCCATGTGAGAGCTGGGGCATATCCATGTGTGAGCTGGGGCATATCCATGTGAGAGCTGGGGCATATCCATGTGTGAGCTGGAGCATATCCATGTGTGAGCTGGGGCAATATCCATGTGAGAGCTGGGGCAATATCCATGTGTGAGCTGGGGCATATCCATGTGTGAGCTGGGGCATATCCATGTGTGAGCTGGGGCAATATCCATGTGTGAGCTGGGGCATATCCATGTGTGAGCTGGAGCATATCCATGTGTGAGCTGGAGCAATATCCATGTGAGAGCTGGGGCAATATTCATGTGAGAGCTGGGGCAATATCCAGGTGAGCTGGCTGGGGCAATATCGATAACGTGTCCACAGGTTGGGGGGGTGGCGCACAATTCTTGGCTGGCCCCGGGAGCTGACAACCCACGCTACGCCACTGCGGGAAAGTGTTTACAATATGAGAGTGGGAAACGGCAAACCTGTGCGACGCCTGATTATGTATTATGTGTGACTCACTGAGTTAATATCAAGGTATAACGCCAATGTATCTCGGCGTGAGCAGTTAATATATATGTGATTTCTGTCCGCCTGGCGTCTCCATTAAACCGACACAGGCTTCGAAACCCAGCACTTAAATGCCGCAAAATATGAGCGTAGGACGCCTTATTTAACAAAACAGCTAAGCTCTCACCTGCGACGAGCCGAGAGTCATCAAGATCTAACAGAGTGGGCAACTGTTTTGCTTGTTGTATAAATTGCGTCCCCCGAGCAGCACCTGCATTCCTCGGAAACGCCGCGATAAATTAAATACGAATAAGGGCTTTCTCATATAAGACTTTATATTAGTATTCCCCCCCCCCCGCTCCCCGTTAGACATTTTGGGATTTTTTTTTACGGGCAGCAATTTGATATAATTGCTTCTGATGTTTGTAATTAACGGAAAAGTTTGAGCTCCATAAATCATTTGGCTGATGTTATGACCGCACTATATTGAAATCAAATCCCCTAACTTAAAGTGTGTAAAAAAAGTATAGCTGCTCTGGTGCGCGTGTTATTGGATCTGACAGGTTGTAGATACAAGGATTTTTTAATAATATATGTTTAACGGGTGTTAGGACTCTCAGATATTCATTAGGACTCACGGTTGTCTACCGTGGAGAGGACATTGTTATTAAAGGGACGCATTGCTCATCTTGACCACTTTATAAATATATAGTGGTCAGGATGTGAGGAGTGCCCCCCTTTTCCCCCTCCCAGCACCCTTGATCTGGTGAAACCATGGGGCAAAGTGGAGGAGTTTCCTCCACCCTACCGTGCGTCACCCACAGCTGGGATTTTGGATTTCCCGGCTGCCGGTCACCAGATCGGTCACTAGTGATGTCACACACAGAGAGTGGCCGACATCACCCTCTGAAACCAATCGCTGTAGCGAGTGTTCTCAGAGAGGCAGCCGAAGGATCAGATCCGTGCATGCGCGTGCAGCCCCAATCCATCGCTCTGTGCAGGCAGTTACGGAACTTTGTGCATAAAGTGCAAAAGCCCCATTGCGCTGCGCAATTTGCGGTTCTTATGCTACGGCAGTTGCATAGGAGCGCTAATTGTGCAGAAAAGGTCCAGGAACTCCCGGGATGGGGAGTCACTGAGCCAGTGGTGTATTTAGGTTTTGTGCTGCCCTAGGCCTGACTAAACTCGTGCACCCCCCAATTTAAATTTGAGGCACCCCTTCCTGTCAAGGGCACACCTCTTCCTGGTTAATCCCCACCCTTCCTCTTTAAGCTCCACCTTTTCCTCTTAGAGCTCCGCCTTTTCCTCTCTTTATATTAAAAGTGTATAACAAGAGCCTACTTGTATATTTTGTATACCATTTCAAATGTATCTATTGAGATAAGGAAGATTATGAAATGTTTAAATTCAAGCATTTTTACAAAGATCAGCCACGTATGTCAAGTATACTGGATCACAGCCGCTCTAATTGGTTGAACAATAAAATCCACAGAAATGTGCACTGCATATGAGCGTATCACAGAGCTGCACAGCAATAAAACCCACAGAAATGTGCACTGTGTATGAGCATATCACAGAACTGCACAGCAATAAAACTCACAGTAATGTGCAGTGTGTATGAGCGTATCCCAGAGCTCCAGGGCAATAAAACTCACAGTAATATGCAGTGTGTATCACAGAATCCACAGCAATAAACCTCCCAGCAAAGCAATGTTTGGTGTATGTCAGCGTATCAGAATCCACAGCAATAAAACTCCCAGCAATGCAATGTGCGGTGTGTATGAGTGCATCAGAATTCACAGCAATAAAACTCACAGCAATGCAATGTGTGGTGTGTGTCAGCGTATCAGAATCCACAGCAATAAAACTCCCAGCAATGCAATGTGCGGTGTGTATGAATGCATCAGAATCCACAGCAATAAAACTCCCAGCAATGCAATGTGTGGTGTGTATGAGTGCATCAGAATCCACTGCAATAAAACTCCCAGCAAACCGAGTGTATATGAGCACACAGCAATTATTTATTCTATATTTACCAGCCTCCGTCCGCGGTAGGGCTGTGTGCAGAGTCAGCAAGGACTGTGTACAGACTCAGCAGGAGGTCCCTCCAGGCCACATTAGGATTGCGGCCGTGCCTGTGCATGGAGCCATCTTGTCAGCAGTGGGGTGCCACTGCCAGAGGGTGCACTGTAGCTTTGATTCCCTTCCCGGTGGGTGTTCAGTCCAGAACAGAGTCTGTGTTAACGAAAGGGCGGGTAGCTGCGTGTGTGCGTTTCACGTGGTTCAGCCAGTCATGTGGTACTGAGACTCAGTACCACCTGACTGGCCGGACCGCGTGACCTGCACGCACGCAGCCTCACCAGGAGCCAGGCAGCTCAATGACAAATTTCTATCACTGCAGTGCTGGTTAAGGAAAGGTCCACTTTAAACAGCAGAAAGCAGACAGGGCTTCATATTCTGCTGAAACCCCCCCTTACCTGCCGTTTACTGTCATCTTCTCTCTCTCTGCACACAAATCACATCCCCTCCCCTCTCCTAGAGCTGCTGCGGGGCAGGGGAGGAGCTATGGAGGGAGGAGAGGGGGATTTTTATTCTATTCGATTTTATTCCGTATGCAAACGCCCTGCTCCGCTGCTCGTTGTTTGAGAACACAGCTCAAAGCTGATACACAGTGACAGTGGCACCTCCTAGTACCCCCTAATGACACCCCAATAATCACTGGTACCTGGGGCGGTCCGCCCTCCGCCACTCCCCTAAGTACACCACTGCTCTGTGATATATGCAAGTACGGTGCTGTTTGAAGGCAGTGCAATTCCCCATAGAGAAGTAATGGTTAATCTATTCAGAGAACACCAAACAGCAGAGAAATGGCAGTGAAATGCCCTGATGTTCGGTGGTTTCAATCAGCAGGTTTATTCAGGCGAACCCCATAGGTTTCAATGTTAAAAATATTCCCGTTTTTATGCAATATCTAATAAATCATTTATTATTTTAATCTGCAGTAAAAAGTCTTTATTTATCGATTTTTTTTTAGTACCTTTTAGTCATTTTTCTGATTTTTTTGGTCAAAATTTCCCCCCTTTCTTTTTAATAGAGGTTTTTCTTTTTTCTGTAAAAGAACTTTTTATTATCAATCATAGGATCTTATATGTAAATTCCAGACATTTTCGTTCAGTAGTTCTTTTGAAAACAGCAGGCCACGGGTTTGCGGTGGCAGCATTCAACGGCCGACTCCATGCACTTTGGGGACCCTGCGGTGAATTGTGAATTCACTGCAGGGTGGGGAAATTTTATTCTCCGAAGTGCAGGGAACTACAGAACACCAAAATGTTGGCGTCATTTCGGTGCTCTGTGAGTAACCCATTTAGTGGTGAGGTTTTTTGCTGCCCCCTGGAAAGTGAAAGCCTAGGCCTTGCCTACCCAGGACATACTTGAAAATTAGTGAAATCTCAATGTATCCTTCCTGGTAAAATACTTTGGAAAAGTAAAAAAAAATAGGGGTGGGGCCACCCAGTGCGGGCCGCCGCCCCCTTGAAAGTGCCGCCCTAGGTCTAGGCCTAGTCGGCCTAGGCCAAAATACACCACTGCACTGAGCCAAACAAGAGGAGCAGCTTGCCAGGTGGGAGGAAATTAAATTCACCCAAATATAGAAAAAAATTATTAAAAATAATTAGGCAAAGGCTGTCAGGAGGATTTGCCCAAATATTTAAGGGCAAAAAAAAGGGATACTTTATTTTTTAATAGCGTTCCTTAAGCACTACAGATACCCGTGTATATTTTGATCGATGTTGCTGCCAGTCATCTGTCCACATTGTATCCATGTTTTCCATCGCTTGTGAATGGAGCATTAATGCATGTAATTTTTTTATAGTCCCAAACGTTCACTCATAGGAGGACATGATAAAGAATAGCGTGGTGGGACAAATGCTGAGATAAATGAGGGGAAGTTGACTGGGATAGGAGAATGGACAGTTACAGGGAAAGTCGCAGTGGCGATGATATGGAAATGAAAGAGTGTCAGGGAGGGGAAAAGGATCAGCGATAAAATGAGAAAGGAACAGTGGCAAAAGGGAAAAAAGGGGACAATGACAAGGAATAAAATGGGGACAATGACAATGAATAAAATGGGGACAATGACAAGGAGTGAAATGGGGACAGTGAGAAGGAGTGAAATGGGGACAGTGAGGAGTGAATTGGGGATAGTGGCAGAGGTATAATGGGGACAGTAGCAATAAAATACAGACAGGGAGTAAAATGGGGATACTGACAGAATAAAATGGAGACAGTGACAAGGAGTGAAATGGGGACAGTGGCAGAGGTAAAATGGGGACAGCAGCTAGAATAAAAATGGGGACAGTGACAGGGAGTAAAATGGAGAGAGTGACAGGGAGTAAAATGGGGACAGTGGCAGAGGTAAAATGGGGACAGTGGCGGGAAATAAAAATAGGGACAGTGACAAGGAGTAAAATGGGGTCAGTGACATGGAGTAAAATGGGGACAATGATAGAGGCAAAGGAGAGGTAAGGGAAGAGAAACGGAGACAAAGCACGGAGAGGTAAGGGAAGAGAAACGGAGACAAAGCACGGAGAGTTAAGGGAAGAGAAACAGAGACAAAGCACGGAGAGGTAAGGGAAGAGAAACGGAGACAAATCACGGAGAGGTAAAGGAAGAGAAACGGAGACAAAGCACGGAGAGGTAAGGGAAGAGAAACAGAGACAAAGCACGGAGAGGTAAGGGAAGAGAAACGGAGACAAAGCACGGAGAGGTAAGGGAAGAGAAACGGAGACAAAGCACGGAGAGGTAAGGGAAGAGAAACGGAGACAAAGCACGGAGAGGTAAGGGAAGAGAAACGGAGACAAAGCACGGAGAGGTAAAGGAAGAGAAACAGAGACAAAGCACGGAGAGGTAAAGGAAGAGAAACGGAGACAAATCATGGAGAGGTAAGGGAAGAGAAACGGAGACAAAGCACGGAGAGGTAAAGGAAGAGAAACGGAGACAAATCATGGAGAGGTAAGGGAAGAGAAACGGAGACAAAGCACGGAGAGGTAAAGGAAGAGAAACGGAGACAAATCATGGAGAGGTAAAGGAAGAGAAACGGAGACAAAGCACGGAGAGGTAAGAGAAGAGAAACGGAGACAAAGCACGGAGAGGTAAGGGAAGAGAAACGGAGACAAAGCACGGAGAGGTAAGGGAAGAGAAACGGAGACAAAGCACGGAGAGGTAAAGGAAGAGAAACAGAGACAAAGCACGGAGAGGTAAGGGAAGAGAAACAGAGACAAAGCACGGAGAGGTAAGAGAAGAGAAACGGAGACAAAGCACGGAGAGGTAAGGGAAGAGAAACGGAGACAAAGCACGGAGAGGTAAGGGAAGAGAAACGGAGACAAAGCACGGAGAGGTAAGGGAAGAGAAACGGAGACAAAGCACGGAGAGGTAAAGGAAGAGAAACAGAGACAAAGCACGGAGAGGTAAAGGAAGAGAAACGGAGACAAATCATGGAGAGGTAAGGGAAGAGAAACGGAGACAAAGCACGGAGAGGTAAAGGAAGAGAAACGGAGACAAATCATGGAGAGGTAAGGGAAGAGAAACGGAGACAAAGCACGGAGAGGTAGGGAAGAGAAACAGAGACAAAGCACGGAGAGGTAAAGGAAGAGAACGGAGACAAATCATGGAGAGGTAAAGGAAGAGAAACGGAGACAAAGCACGGAGAGGTAAAGGAAGAGAAACGGAGACAAATCATGGAGAGGTAAGGGAAGAGAAACGGAGACAAAGCACGGAGAGGTAAAGGAAGAGAAACGGAGACAAAGCACGGAGAGGTAAAGGAAGAGAAACGGAGACAAAGCACGGAGAGGTAAAGGAAGAGAAACGGAGACAAAGCACGGAGAGGTAAGGGAAGAGAAACGTAGACAAAGCACGGAGAGGTAAGAGAAGAGAAACGGAGACAAAGCACGGAGAGGTAAGGGAAGAGAAACGGAGACAAAGCACAGAGAGGTAAGGGAAGAGAAACGGAGACAAAGCACGGAGAGGTAAGAGAAGAGAAACGGAGACAAAGCACGGAGAGGTAAGGGAAGAGTAGCAGGGAGTTGAGGAGTAATGTCATACAGACAGAGGAAATAGGGTGACCTTGATCACCTGCTTACAGTGCAGCCCCCTGGCATGCTGGATTCATAGAACAAGTACGTAACAAATGACTAAAGCAACAGCTTATTTTCCTTCAAAAACCACTGTTATTAACGGAGAATTTATTATACTTTCACAATCATTTTTAAGTGTTTATGCTTGTACGTTATTATTCCAGGAATTTATTGTGGCATTGAATCACTCAACGTTCTTAAATTACGACCTACCTGATGGCCAGAACCTTTCAGAAAGCAGAGATCCTGCTATGCTCTGCAGGGGAAGCTTGTTTGTGTCAGAGCAGTCGACAAGACTATTTGCGAGATTCACATCGTCCCCTTTTTTGGAAAAAATATTACTGCAAATAGATTTCCTACCGAAGCATCATTAACATTTACAATAACTGTGTTATAATTCATTCCTTCCTTATTGTACGCTTGTGCGGTCAAGGAGTTGTAGGCTGAATATTTTTATTTGTGAACATTTAAAGCATTTTACCTTTGTGACTGAATGTGTAAATAAATGTATACAGACAGGGACAAACAAAAAATACAGAGCCCCTACCACCAAAAAATGCAATGTGCTTATTGTGTTTATTTGATGTTACTGATATCTTACATGTGTTTGTTTTTCTCTTGTATGTTTAGTTAAGAAAATATTTTCCTCTATATGTGTCACTGGGTGCATCCATTGTGTGATATTTTCCTCTATATGTGTCACTGGGTGCATCCATTGTGTGATATTTTCCTCTATATGTGTCACTGGGTGCATCCATTGTGTGATATTTTCCTCTATATGTGTCACTGGGTGCATCCATTGTGTGATATTTTCCTCTATATGCGTCACTGGGTGCATCCATTGTGTGATATTTTCCTCTATATGTGTCACTGGGTGCATCCATTGTGTGATATTTTCCTCTATATGTGTCACTGGGTGCATCCATTGTGTGATATTTTCCTCTATATGTGTCACTGGGTGCATCCATTGTGTGATATTTTCCTCTATATGCGTCACTGGGTGCATCCATTGTGTGATATTTTCCTCTATATGTGTCACTGGGTGCATCCATTGTGTGATATTTTCCTCTATATGTGTCACTGGGTGCATCCATTGTGTGATATTTTCCTCTATATGTGTCACTGGGAGCATCCATTGTGTGATATTTTCCTCTATGTGTGTCACTGATGCATCCATTGTGTGATATTTTCCTCTATATGTGTCACTGGGCGCATCCATTGTGTGATATTTCCCTCTATATGTGTCACTGGGTGCATCCATTGTGTGATATTTTCCTCTATATGTGTCACTGGGTGCATCCATTGTGTGATATTTTCCTCTATATGTTTCACTGGGCGCATCCAATGTGTGATATTTTACTCTATGTGTGTCACTGGGTGCATCCATTGTGTGATATTTTCCTCTATATGTGTCACTGGGCGCATCCATTGTGTGATATTTTCTTCTATGTGTGTCACTGGGCGCATCCATTGTGTGATATTTTGTGTTGTAAACCCCCCCCCCCCCAGTATCTTTACATCACTTGCTCCTCACTGTTTGGCTTTGGTCATAGAATGAAGTGAATGGGTCAGTCACCGACTCACATCATTGTATTGTGTGGGGTGTATTCTATGGACATCACCAGGGGGTAGATTAGAAGACCTTTAAGCTCCCTGTCTTGTCTCATTCAACTGCCAGCTCTTATCTCAGGTAGCCTGGAGAACAGAAGACCTCCAGCTGCCTTAACTGTTAAATACTGTATAGGATAAAGCACAGCCACAAACTAAAACCTTTGCACAGATTTTGGTAAATATTACATCATGGAAAAATCCACAAACCTTTTTATATGCAATTACTTCAAACAAAAAACGAACCGCAGCATGTGTTTTATAATCTGTTTTAGAAGGTGTTTTATAATGTGTTTAGAAGGTGTTTTATAATGTGTTTTATAATATGTTGTATAATATAATATGTATTTTATATACAGGGTTATTCAAAGAGAATCGAAAAGTCACCACAAGTTCGGTGACTTTTCGTTCTCTTCAATTTGGTGCGATTTGCCGATCCCATTTCGGCGACCCTGTGGTGTATTCAGCAAGCACCACAGGGCCATCGTAGTTCAGGGAAAAGCCGCCGCAAACCCAATGAAAACTCACTGCAAAACCCAGGCGAATGCACAACGAAACCCGCAAAAACATCTGGATTAACCCCGCCGAACACGCCGGAGAAACCCGAGCAGCCGCCGATCACAGCGCAGAGCAGCCGCTGGGAAAACGTGACACCACAGACGAATCGAGTGAAAAAAAAAAACAGTACGCTTGAATGTTTGAAAAGTGAAACGCTGTTTGCAAATAAACTACTGAGCGAAAATTTACATATAAAATCCAATGAATGATAATAAAAAGGGCTGTTACAGAATAATGAAGAAAACAATTTAAAAAAAGATGGAAACAAAATTTTCGCTAAAAAAATCCCACAAAATGCCCTAAAAAATCTATAAATAAAGAGACTTTTTACTGCAGAATATTATAATCAACGGTTTATTAGATATTGAATTAAAATGGGAATATTTTTAACATTGAAGCCTATGGGATTCGCCTGAATAAACCTGCCGAATGAAACCACAGAACAGCAGGGCAATTCGGCAACTTTTCACTGCTGGTTTGTGTTCTCTTAATAGACGAAGCATTGCTTCTCTATGGGGATTTCACTGCCCTCGAACAGGCACCGAACAGGCACCGAATGTGCAGGCAATTCGCCAACATTTGGTGAACTGCTTGCTCTCTGAATAGCCGAATGGCCAGGAAAGGTAACGGAACCCTGAATTTCACTGTTTGGTTACCTTTCGGCCGCAATTTGGATCTCTTTGAATAACCCTGAATGTGTTTAATAATATGTTTTATAAGGTGTTTTATAATGTGTTTTGCAATGTAAGAAAGCCAACAAGCCGCCGAACAGGGGTAAAAAAAATAAACACTGCCAAGTTTAAAAAGCGTTTTAGAAAGAAAACAACAACTGCATGAAAATGCCTGGAAATAAGATATAAGGTCCTATGAATAATAAAAAAAAGGTCTGTTACAGAAAAAAACACAATTTAAATAAAAAAAATCAGAAAAAATCCCGAAAATGCCTAAAAAATCCTAAAAAAATAAAGAGACTTTTTGCTGCAAATTGAACAGAATAAACGATTGAATAATAGTGAATGAATTTTTTTTTTTTTTTTACATTGAAACCTATGGGATTCGCCTGATTTAAACCTGTCGAATGAAACCATCAAATATCAGGGCATTTCGCTGACATTTCTCTGCTGTTCGGTGTCTGTGAATAGATTAACCATTGCTTTTCTATGTTGATTTCACTGCTGTCTAAATTCACCATATTTAGCTGGCAATTCGTCAATATTCGGCCACTCAAATATCACTGTACAGGCAAATTCGTGCGGTGCAATTTCATGGCCAATTCGGTGCTCTTTGAATAACACGAATAACTCCTCAAATGTTTATGTAATATGTTTCTAAAGGTAATTCTTCATCACGTGCATTGTGTATGTTTTACTAAACAAATAAATCTATATATATGGTTTACTTTGCGCTCCAGTTCCTCCCAGAGAAAGTTTTTTGTCCCGTGGGAGTGCTATTCTCGTGGCTGTTCTGTTGTTGTGGCTATGCTGCTATCTAGTGGCAGCTTCCAGCACGCGTTGTGATGGGATGTGCTCAACATAAGAGGAGGCACGTGTCCTGAAACTCTCTTATTTTCTGTTAACCCGCTTACAGGCTAGTTCAAAAACTATAGGGGTTATTCAGAGAGAGCCGAACTGGCCGCAAAATTGCACCGAACAGAGAATTTCCCCGTACGGTGCAATTTCGGGGCCATTCGGCTATTCAGAGAGCAGGCAGTTTTCCAAATATTGGCGAATTGCCAGCCAGTACGATGCCTGCTCAGCGGCAGAGAAATCCCCCATAGAAAAGCAATGGTTAATCTATTCACAGACACCGAACAGCAGTGAAAAGTTGTCAAAATGCCCTGCTGTTCGGTGTTTTCATTTTTTTTTAAATGGCGGTATTTTTTTTTTATTATTCGTAGGACTTTGTATATAATTTTATGGCATTTTCGTTCAGTAAGTTTTTGTTAAGCACATTTTTAAAGTTGCAGGTTTTTTTTTCCTTTACCCCTCTGGCAGCTTGTTGACTTTTTTCTGCGGCATTCGGCAGACTGTTCGGTAGGTCGTCGGCTGTGTTAGGCGGTCTGTTCGGCGGGTCGTTGACTGTGTTATTCGGTCTGTTCGGCGAGTCGTCGGATGCTTGCCGGTGCGTTTATCGGCTGTCCAGCGGGTTGTAGGCGGCAGCCAGCGGGTTTGCTGCAACGTTCAGAGGCTGATTCGCCTCACTTTGGGGACCCTGCAGTGAATGCGGAATTCATTGCAGGTACAGCAAATCAGACTCGCCGGAGAAACAATAATATGCTAATTACGAAACACACATCATACTGAGATATGGATGTATTTAATTGATGACCTTGAATCCTCGCGTTTACATTTATAACATTAAACGCAGCGTAGAATGTACAGAGGGTCACATTGCAGGAACTGGAAGTGTTAAACGTTATGTGTTTTATGGTATATATATTTAATAAAGAGAAATAAAGCGACGAGGGCGTGAGAATGGTACGATATACCTAATGCTCTGCGAGCGAAGGTCAGACGTTATCAAAAAGGTCAGGTAAAAATCGAGATAATAAATCGAAAGAGTCAAATGCGTCGGGACGTTAAAAGCTACAGCAATTTGTATCACTCGCAGCTGTAACTTGTGCTTTCTCATTTGAAACACACAAAGCTGTAATATTCCAGGGGTTTACCATATAACCTTTCATCATTCTGTCGCTGATGAAATGACAGCGCAGCCAGACAGCGGCCGTTTAAATTTCAATTTGCCAATTCATAATCATTGGATTATCGAGGATACAAAAGGTGCGAAGGTACAAGATGCGTCTGCTGTTTTATATGGATTTTTTTTTAAAGAAACGGCCATATTTGCCTTTTTTTTTTTCCTTCTCATTAAGTCTGTTATTCTTCATTCATTGTTAGGAGAGGTTAAAAGAAAAAAAAAAATACATTATCATATAAATGAAAAGAAGGGCAGTGTGCATCGCGGCAAGAAAATTGAAATATATATGAGACTTATTGGTCTAAAAAAATAAAAAATAAAACAATAAAATGACAACTACCTTTCGTAACATTCTGTTGTGAAATCGATATGAAAACAGGTTCTCAGACTGTTTTGCGAAACCTTTTAAAATATGAAAATGACAATACAAAAAAAATAAATACTAAGCCTACCCGGCTTCTTTGTCCACGTGCACCTAGGAACAAATTATATGCGTCCCTCTTACATATATCGCATTCATGTGCTGCCGCAGTCACTGTAAGTTATATCCGCATGTTTGTCACGTACCTCCACGCTGATCGTTGACCGAGCACCGGATGAAATGCACGCCGGCGCCGGTCACATGACGGCCAGAGGGGCGGGACGCGGTAGTAAGACGTGGCGATCTGGTATATATGCCCTTCTCTTAGCGCAGACCAGTGCACTGATGTGTTGTCACACTCCCACAGTGCTACCAAGCGTTTCATAACCAATTTATATCTTACTTTGTGTATAACCTCAGGCTTTGGCAATCGACTACTCTGGTGTTTTGATGTCTGGCTTTGGCAATCGACTATTCTGGTGTTTTGATGTCTGGCTTTGGCAATCGACTATTCTGGTGTTTTGACCTCTGGCTTTGGTAATCGACTACTCTGGTGTTTTGACCTCTGGCTTTGGCAATCGACTACTCTGGTGTTTTGACCTCTGGCTCTGGAAATCATATACTCTTTTGGTTTGACCCCTGGCTCTGTATCCTTGTCTATTCAGATATCTGACTTCTGGTTATATATATATATAGTATAATATAGAGTAAAAAATGGTCCAGCTCAACGCTCTGAATATCTAGAAATAGTGCCGAGGTGCTTAATCCCAATTTTGAATCAATATAGTAACAAAAGTGGGAGCACTCACGGACGTAGAATAAAATAACAAAAAATTTTTGGAGATACATTAAAAATCCAATGATGAAGGCTCCTTTGTGAGCTGAAACGTTGGATTTTTAATGTATCTCCAATAAAATTTTGTTATTTAATTCTAAGTCCGTGAGTGCTCCCACTTTTGTTACTATATAGTATAATATATATATCACTTTTCCCTGTCTGTTTTCATATACAGTCTCTATCTATCCGACCACTCTAAGGATCGGAGGTTATAGGGTAACTATGCGTACAGGGATCTGTTTTCATATATCCGTGGGGAAATCCGTGACAATGTTATTCAAGACCTGATATTAACCCCTTCAAAGCAATAAAAAATGATATACATAATTGCGCATGTTGTTATATATTAACCCCTTCACTACCAAGGGGGTTATTCAGAGAGCACCAAAATGTCGTTGACATTTCGGTGCTCTCTCATTCCCTGCATTTCGGGGAATCAAAGTTCCCCACCCTGTGGTGAATTCAGCATTCACCGCAGGGTCCCCGGAGTGCAGGGAAAAACCTGCCGCAAGCCTGCTGAACACACCCACCGAAAACCTACCGACAAGAAAAGCCACAAAAAACACATTGAACGCGTCGGAAAAACCTCAACAAGCCACCGATCACAGCACAGACCAGCCACCAGAAAAAGCCGACAAGCCGACGAACGGTGTAAAAAAAAAAGTATTGAAAGTGTTAAAATTGAAACGCTGTTTGCAAAACAACTACTGAACGAAAATGTCTGGAATTTAAACATAAGATCCAATGAATGATAATAAAAAGGACTGTTACAGAAAAAGAAAAAACCCTTTTAAAGAAACCTGGAAAAATAATTTTGCTGAAAAAATCCCAAAAAATTTCTAAAATATCCTAACAAAATCTATAAATAAAGAGACTTTTTGCTACAGATTAAAAGAATAAATGGTTTATTAGATATTGAATTAAAACGGGAATATTTTTAACATTGAAACCTATGGGATTCGCCTGAATAAACCTGTCGAATGAAACCACCGAACAGCAGGGCATTTCATTGACATTTCTCTGCTGTTCGGGGTCTCTGAATAGATTAACCATTTCTTCTCTATGGGGGTCACTGCCGTCGAGCAGCACCGTATTTCGCTGGCAATTCCCCAAAATTTGGAGAACTGCCTGCTTACTGAATGGCCGAATGGCCACGAAATTGCACCGTACGGGGAAACTCACTGTTCAGAGCAATTTTGGGGCCAGTTCAGCTCTCTCTTCTCTAAATAACTCCTATAGTTTTTGAAATAGCTTGTAAGCGAGTAAATAGAAAATAAAAGAGTTTCAGGATACGTACCTACTCTTATGTTGAGCACATCCTATCACAGTGCGTGCTGGAAGCTGCCACTAGAAAGCAGCCACGACAACAGCACAGTCATGGTTCCATCGACCTCAACTGCCTCCAGATACGCTCTTGCAATACCGTGACGCCTCCGACCAGCCACCGAAAAAAGCCGACCAGCTGCCAAACAGGGGTAAAAAAAAACTAAATTTTTAAAAGGCGTTTTAAACAAAAATAATGCATGAAAATGCAAAGCAATAATATTTAAGGTTCTGTGAATAACAATAAAAAGGTCTGTCATGGAATAAAAAAAAAAAACCCATTTTAAAAAAAAAGTCGAAATCAAAACTATTGCCAAAAAAATCCATAAAAATGCCAAAAAAATCTAAAAAATAAATTAATAAACTCTTTTTGCTGCAAAAGAAAAGAGTAAACAGTCGAATAAAATTTTTATAAAAACGGGGAATTTTATTTACATTGAAACCTATGAAATTTGCCTGAATAAACCTGTCAAACGAAAGCACCGAGAATCTGGGCATTTTGCCAACCTTTCGCTGCTGTTCGGTGTTCTCTGTATAGGTTAACCATTACTTCTCTATGGGGGATTTCACTGCTGCGAATTACACCACAGTTTGCTGGCAATTCGCTAATATTTGGCGAATTGTCAGCTTGCCGAATTGCCATGAAATGGCACCATCCGGGGAAATTCGTTGTTTGGTGCAGTTCAGTGGCAAATTCGGCTCTCTTTGATTAACCCATATAGTTCTAGAGAAGGAGAGAAATAAATATATATAAAATTCAGCTAAATACATTTGTCTCATCATATTATTATAATATTCCACAGGGGGTCCAGTTATCTATCGCTATCTGGGTGGTCTCCGCTATATTTCACAGCTTTTAATAATTTATTGTCACTTATGGCGCGCTTTATTTTTTATTTTTATTTTCTCTTTGTTGATTTACAATTTTAGGTATTTGCGAATTGTGCTCAGTTCTGCCGTGCACTAGGTACGATTGTGCTGTATGAGACTCAATGCAAATGACGACACGACGACCACGTAGCATTTTTTGCTATATTGGTTATTCGTAGAGGCAAACTGGCCCCGTAATTGCACCAAACAGTGACTTTTGCCGTACGGTGACATTTCTGGGCCATTCAGCTATTCAGAATGTCGGCAGTTTGCCAAATTTTGGCGATTTGTCAGTGAAATACAGTGCCTGTTCGGCGGCAGTGAAATGTCCCATAGAGAAGCAATGGTTAATCCATTTACAGACACCGAACAGCAGAGAATTGTCAGAGAAATGCCCTGATGTAGGGACGTGCATGGCTGAAAATTTGTTTTGTTTAGTTTCGTTTCGTTACGTTTTTAAATAATTTAGTTTTCGGAATTTCGTAACTAATTTTGTTTCATATTTTCGTTTACTTTCGGATTGATTTGAAATTTCGAATCGATTCGATAGTTGTTGATATCCATTTGATAGTTCATTTCAGATTCGATAGTCGATATCAATTATTCAAATTCATCTTTTATGATGATGACACAGTGTAAAACGAAATAAATTTGTTATATACCGTTTCATTTCGAATTCGAATCGTATCGATTCGTTATTCGGAAGTACTTCCGAAATACGAATTATCAAATTTCGTTCCAAATTCTGAATTTTTCCGAAAATAATGCACATCTCTACCCTGATGTTCGGCTCTTTCATTCGGTGGGTTTAATCAGGTGAATCCCATAGCTTTCAATGTTAAAAATATTCCCGTTTTTACTCAATATCTAATAAACCATTTATTCTTTTAATTTGTAGCAACAAGTCTCTTTATTTATTTTTAGGATGTTTTAGGCATTTTTTCCTGGCAAAATATTTTTTTTCAGCAAAGTTCTTTTCCCAGATAGAATTTTTTTTTCTGTAACAGACCATTTTATTATCATTAATGGGACCTTAAGTGTTAATTCCAGACATTTTCATCCAGTAGTTTATTTGCAAACAGCTTTTTTTTACCCCGTTTTTTGGCTTGCCGGCTTTTTCCAGTCGGCTGGTCGGCGCTGTGTTCGGCAGATCGTTGGCTTTTTTTGAACGCTTTTTTTGAACTTTTGTTAGTGGCGGATCATCGGGTATGTTCGGCGGGTCTTCTGCAGCATTTCGGATTGGTCCGATTTTTAGGATCGCACCGGGGGGGTTATCGGTGGATTTTTTTGACAATTTTTTTTTCGGATCCGTTCGGCAGCTTTTCCCTGCACTTCGCGGACCCTGTGGTGAATGCCAAGTTCACCCTAGAGTCGGGGAATTTGATTCCTGAGACAGCACCGAAATGAATAACCCCTAATATTTTGGAACTTTATTTTTCACCAGCGACGAGCTTCCTACGGCAGTTTCCTTGTGTTATTCCCTTTACTTTAATGATAGAGTAATTTGGCTGGCGAAGCAATAATTTTATAGGTCCGCACATTTTCCTAGCTCCATGCGCGGTGTATGTATATAACAACCCCCGGGGAAGCAGAACATTTGTTTTTTAATAGAGGAAAACTGCACATTCATTAACGTAAAATGACTTTGCAATTCAAATTCTTCTGAGGTCACAAAACATTTCACTTCTTCTTAAGGTTCTCAGATCAATGGCCAATTAGAGAGTCACTAAAATAGAAAGATTGCAGGTAGACGTGGCGACTGTTTCAAAATATCCCGTCCTTGAGAAAATAGGTTACACATTTAAAGGATAAGACGGTATAATGTATAAGAATCATAATCGAGCTGGTTTCAGTAAGATTCATTCAGGAGGGCGAGTAAATGTATCTATTTGACATACAGTACATGGCTGACAAGCATACGAGGTAAGTAATAAAAATTTGGGAATATTCCCAATGTATCCCTTACTGTAATAACCTATTTGGCAGGGAGATGTCGCCATCTGCTGGGCAAAAGGAGTTACTGCGTTTCTGGGCTCTGTGCAGGAGCAGCTGGGGCGATATAATTTATACACATTCCCGGCTGGTTCCAAAAAGTGTTAGCACAGGTCACGTACAGTTGGTGCAGAGGCTCTAGTACCCCATTCTGCTTGAAGCCTCAGATTCGGCCAGTTGGCATCAGATTGTTGCTCGGTACAGGCCAATCCGATATACTGCATGATCCAAATTGTATCAGGGGCCCAAAAACTGTCATCACGACATCCCTTGATTCAGCACTTTTATTTTTTGCCGCATTATTTAATCATTTTCTAAACAGAATATTTTAAAATGTCTTTTTTTTTTACATTTTATCTATTGGATGTAAAAAAATGATACATACGGATCTCCTCAAATATACAGGGCGTCCAGAAAGTCTCTTTACAATTTCAAAAATTTATTCCGAAGGCAAATGAAAAGACAGATAAGTGAAAATTATTACAAAAATGAGACGTATATATTTAAGTTTTTTTTGCCTCATTTAATACACCTCTATATGGGAACCATTAGTTGCACGAAGCACATCAAGACGGTGCTGGATTTCTTGCCATGTTGGCTGTAGCTTCCCCTCATCAATGGTGGTAATGGCGTCAGTGATCCTCTGCTTTAGACTAGTGATGTCCCTTTGTAGCTTTGTTCCATACACCATGGGCTCTATTAAATACTTTGCGCAAACATTAACGCGTGCGCAAAAGCACATTAACGCGAGGGGCAAAACCCTTTGCGCAGAACGCCTTACTACAATGTCCGCGCAAAAAATGGGCGTTAACGTCTACCGCGGGTGAACCGTCACGAACCCTGCGCGAGCGTAATGTACATTGCGCGTCCTATACTTAACATTGTGAGCGCAAATGCGTTTGTGCGCTGGTACGCGGATGGTATTACAATCTATGCGCAAATTTTAAGGGACAGCGTTTGCGCGTAGAATTTTAACGTCTTTGAAAAGCTGGTGGTAATGGCAAATCTGAACGTTCTGGCCGAAACCAAATACACCAGCACGAAAAAAAAAATACAGCACAGTATAGTTACACATTCTACACATACCCAAACAATAAAATGGAGAAGTTCTGCATGTTTTTATTATTGCTGCAGCATATATACTCAGATTGATTTTGACAGGCGCAAAAACTGAACGGAAGACAATTGAGGTACTTAATTCTGATTGGCTGAATCGCGTGAAAAAACTGTCTGGCCATCGATTTCTGTGCGCAACGTTAATGCGCGCGCGTTTTTGCGCTTCTTTTTTATGAGTGTTATTTTCTGATGGATGAAAAAATGCGCTCGGATTGTAATACCAGCGTTGATTTACGCGCGTTAACATTTAAAGCTACACGCAAAAAAATAGCGGTACGCATGCGCTTTTGCGCAAAGCAGTTAATAGAGCCCCATATCTTTAATCCCTTAATGACCGCTGACGTACTATGTACATCCTGCAAACGGCTCTCCCTTAGACCCGCGGACGTACATAGTACGTCAGCGTGCTTCTAACCTCCCTCCCACCGATACTCACCTCCCTGCTCGTTCCCTCTGCGTTTATGGCAAGCTGGAAGCTTGCATCACCATTTCCTGGGGGCCGGCGGATCCGATGATGTCATCATGCTGTGTGATGACGTCATCAGCAGGCGCCGGAAGAGCAAATTCAGGAAGGGGAGGGGTGGCTTATTTGGAGCCCTCTATCTCTCCAACCATACAACCTACAGTAATGCTTTTTGCACCGCTGGAAAGGGGAGAGCATTAACATGTTCGCTGCTGGATCGCGATTCGGCGCTAATCGGTGCCAAAACGCGATTCGAACCTGGAGGGGGGCTGACATCTTGGATGTCAGCCAAGCCTCCAGGTCCCCCCCACCCACTGACAACCTCACCATATGTGTGAGGATGTCAGTGGGCCAGTTAACCCTCTAGCTGCCATGTGGAGATATAGGGGGATCCTTTGGATCATGGCCTTTCCAATGATACCAAACATGACCAGGTTTGGTTTAAAAACACAATTTAAAATAAATAAATAATAATAATAATAAAAAAAGGAGTTTTATTAAAAAAAAAATTGTCTGGGGGGGGTTTAGTTAAATAGGACCTAGCCTGTCATCTAAAAATAATTAGCAAAAAACGGTCAGAATGACCGCAGCGCACATAGGTGAACTGGCTCAGCAGTAGGTTAAAAAGAAAAAACATGTAAAAATTGGGTATTTCTTGGGTCTTTTTTGATGGTTGTAGATTTTGGGGATTAAATTACGAACAAGTGTGTTTTTACCATTTTATTTCATCATATTTCATATTTTTTTTATAGTAAATTATTCGATATGATGGAAATAATGGTATTTTTAGAAAGTCCATTTAATGGCGGGAAAAACAGTGTAAAATATGTGTGGGTTCAATAAACGAGTAAGAGGAAAATTTGACCTAAACACTAACAGCGCAGAAACGTAAAAACAGCAGCGGTCACTAAAGGACGGATTTGTGTAAAACCGCCCGGTCACTAAGGGGTTAACATAACCCCATAGAAAGAAGTGGTTTTTCTTCGGCGAGACATCAATTACTGCAAATGTTTACCTTGACCTTTTGACTGAATACGTGGCACCACAACTACATGACCTTCAACCAACCATCATTTTCCAGCAAGATGCTGCAGCACCTCATTGGGGACGCATGTTGGTGGCTTCCTAAATGAAACATTTCCAGAGCGGTGGATTGGAAGGGGTGACCCAATTCCCTGGCCACCTCGTTCACCAGATATCACTCCCCTCCACTTCTTTCTATGGGGTTATGTTAAAGATATGGTGGTACAAAAGGGCATCACTAATCTAAAGCAGAGGATCACTGACGCCATTGCCACCATTGATGAGGGGAAGCTACAGCCAACATGGCAAGAAATCCAGCACCGTCTTGATGTGCTTCGTGCAACTAATGGAGCCCATACAGAGGTGTATTAAATGAGGCAAAAAACCTTTAATCTATACGACTTGTTTTTTAATAATTTTCAATTATCTGCCTTTGTGATAAATTGTTGAAATTGTAAAGAGACTTTATGGACGCCCTGTATTTAAATACAATTCCACGAGGCAGGGATATTTTTGTATATATATATATATATATATATATATATATATACATATATATATTGATGTATAAAAGGGTTTGTTCCTGGAAGGGTTTTTAATATTTAATTGGTGGATACAAAAAACAGGCATAAGTCAGCTATTTTATAAATGCATTAATATGTTTATGTCGGAATAAAACCCTCTAGGTGAAAGAGGAAATATCTGCAATAATCATACTGGTGAGTAAGTCATAAATAAAAACACTCTCTTGAGATCGGGGAATTATTAATACAAACTCTAAAACCAATTACAAAGTTTGTAAAAGTAAATGAAAGGAGCAGCTAGACTTTAGGAAGCCATCGCCAGTTGTATTGACTCTACGAGGTGATGAGATATGGAAGATTTGCAAATTTGATCAAATTTAATCAAATTCATTTTTTTTTTAACAATACCGATTTTCTTTCAACTCGACTATTTTTGCCTAAAATTTGAAAATCCTCATTAATTCACTGCTGATAATTCTTAACGGTATCTTATGGGTTGGATCAGGGTAAAAAAGTAGTCGCTTCAAAAAAGATGCATAAAAACTGACGCCGTGTTTTTCGAGTGAAAGCAAAAATATTTCAAGTGGAATTGAATTTTTTCAAAAATATTAAGATTTCCCTCCAGGTTTTCGTGATTGTTTCTCATTTGGAGTCTTTTCAGAAACGATCTAGTTTTAGCGCTAGCGTTACCCTGGCCGTCCACTGTGTCTGTAGTTATATGACCTGTGTCGTCCACTGCAAGAGACCGTGGACGACCCAGGAAGACCGCCAGACGGACCACCAAATGCCACTGAACGCTGCCAAAGACTGCCGGACTGCAGAAATAAAACTCAGCCGAACGCCACCGAAGACCGCCAAACTGCAGAAATAAAACATAGCCGAACGCCACCGAAGACTGACAGACTGCAGGAATAAAACTCAATCGAACGCCACCGAAGACCGCCGGACTGCAAGAAAAAAGAAAAAAATGCAGCTGCAGACCACCGGACTGCAAGAAAAAAGAAAAAACTGCAGCTGCAGACCACCGGACTGCAGAAAAGAACATAAAACAAAATACTGCAGTTCGTCTAATAGGTGTTTTAACTAATGAAAATGCCTTTAAAATGTGTCTAAATAATAAAAAAAGTCCTTTAAAAAAATGCTTTTTGGCGGTTTTAGGTGCGTAAGAGATTTTGGGGATCAAAGTTTTCAAAAGTGTTTTTTTTTTAATTTTTTCATCATACAGTTGTGTTCAAAATTATTCAACCCCCACTGAAATTGAGTGTTTTGGCCAGTTTGACATTCATTTTGATCATTCAGTCATCTTGCTTACAATTAAATCAAAGAGGCACGTGTAGGTCAGACAAATATAACATAACATTTATAATGAAATAACCACAAATGTCTTTTCTGTGCTCACATCATTATCAGTTTTATTCAACCCCCAAGTGACATTCAATCTTAGTACTTAGTACAACATCCTTTTACAGTTATAACAGCTTTTAAACGTGAAGCATAGCTTGACACAAGTGTCTTGCAGCGATCTACGGGTATCTTCGCCCATTCGTCATGGGCAAAAGCCTCCAGTTCAGTCACATTCTTAGGCTTGCGCACTGCAACTGCTTTCTTTAAGTCCCACCAGAGGTTCTCAATCGGATTTAAGTCAGGTGACTGCGATGGCCACTCCAAAATGTTCCAGCCTTTAATCTGCAACCATGCTCTAGTGGACTTGGAGGTATGCTTGGGATCATTGTCCTGTTGAAAGGTCCAACGTCTCCCAAGCCTCAAGTTTGTGACGGACTGCATCACATTGTCATCCAATATCTCCTGGTACTGAAGAGAATTCATGGTACCTTGCACACGCTGAAGCTTCCCTGTACCTGCAGAAGCAAAACAGCCCCAAAGCATGATTGACCCCCCGCCATGCTTCACAGTAGGCAAGGTGTTCTTTTCTTCATAGGCCTTGTTCTTCCTCCTCCAAACATAGCGTTGATCCATGGGCCCAAACAGTTCTAATTTTGTTTCATCAGTCCACAGAACACTATCCCAAAACTTCTGTGGTTTGTCCACATGACTTTTGGCATACTGCAGTCGACTCTTCTTATTCTTTGGAGACAGCAAGGGGGTGCGCCTGGGAGTTCTGGCATGGAGGCCTTCATTACGCAGTGTGCGCTGTATTGTCTGAGCTGAAACTTCAGTACCCACATCTGACAAATCTTTTCTCAGTTCCTCAGCAGTCACACGGGGACTTTTCTCCACTCTACGCTTCAGGTAGCGCACAGCAGTCAAAGTCAGCATCTTCTTTCTGCCACGACCAGGTAGTGTTTCAACAGTGCCCTTTGCCTTGAATTTGCGAATGATGCTTCCTATGGTCTCTCTTGGTATGTTTAACATCTTTGCAATCTTCTTATAGCCATTGCCCTTCCTGTGAAGAGTAATCACCTCTTCTCTTGTCTTCCTGGACCATTCTTTTGACTTCACCATGTTTGTAACCACACCAGTAAATGTCTAGAAGGAGCTGAGTATCACAGTCATTTTAAAGCTGCCTAATTGGTGCTTATTATGCTTTATTGCTGCTCCGTCACATCCACAGGTGTTTTCAATACCTGATTGAGAACACTTGAATGAACCTCTGTTCTTCAGAGTGGTAGTCTTTAAGGGGTTGAATAATTGTGTCAATGAAGAATTCACAAAATAAACATTTACTACTGTATTACAAAACCAATTGATGTCATTTTAGTTGCATATGGTTCTTTAAAAAGTCCTTGTAGGATTTCATTCTGAATACAATTACAAATGTACACTAAATTCCCTAAAACATAGAAACTTTTAAACCTTTGCCCCTCTAATCTAAGACTATGTCCTCTTGTTTTGCTACTTTGTTTCCGTTTAAATATACTCCCTTCCTCTACCTTGTGGATTCTCTTTACGTATTTAAATGTTTCTATCATATCTCCTCTGTCTCGTCTTTTTTCCAAGCTGTACATGTTAAGATCATTAAGCCTTTCCTGGTAACTTTTCTCCCTTTACCCTTTACAGCATTGGGGGTTGAATAATTTTGAACACAACTGTATTTGATAATTTTTTTATAGTAAATTATAGGATATGGTGAAAATAATCATATTGTTAGACAGTCCATTTAATGGAAAAAAATGGTATATAATATGTGTGGGTATCATAATCGAGTAAGAGGAAAATTAGACCTAAACACAAACAGCGCAGAAATGGTATCGTGCACTTTCAGACAGATGGGTAAAACAGTCCTGTCACTAAGGGGTTAAAAAGTGTTGGCACCTCCAGCATCACGTTGACGGTGCTAAGGCTGGTGTCAGACGAGCGCAGTGTGAACGTCCATTTTTGCGCACATAATAACATCCGTCGCAGCATAGAATAATCGCCAATGGAGCCCCCCACATGAAATGCGTCCGCACCGAACTTCGGGCGCACAACGCACGTGGCAAACGGATGCAAGTTAGGCAATAACGTAAAACCGCTAGAATGGACGTGCGGAGTGCGCTGCGTCTGCACGTCCGCATAGCTTTGTGTGTGAGTGATCTACGAGGTCAGACGGACTGCATTTGTGCGTCCAGCATTTTTGACGGACAAAATGTTTTTCATATTTAATTTAATTTCCCTGCTACATCCGTCAAAATTAACGTCAGTTTAAAAAACGGACTGTGTGGCCACTACTGCATCTTCCGTCAGAAAGTGCGTCCGTACTGCACGGGCGCATAGTCCGTACAAAATGCGCTCGTCTGACACCAGCCTTAAACCTTGCGTATATGTTCTGGAGTCCAAATGCCAACAATTTTTTTTTGCAACAAACGTATTTCATTTGCAATGATACAGAACAGCTCCAGATGGTGTTAACACAATGTCAGGCTGCTGTGTTTGCTACCGCCGATCGTGTGTGTCGTGAACATGGTAGCGAAGGGGTTAAAAACACCCCTTCACAGGCATTATTTTTTATAAATAAGAGTATTTTGGAATCGGAGGAAATAGTTTTATTTTATTTTTTTTAGAGAAAGTCTCTTTGTTTTCTTTAAATAAATAAATAAATTGGTTTGAGGTGTCACATGTGTCACCGCGAGGAATTATTAAATCATTCCCACACAACATTTAATATGCTAATCAAGTAAATAAGAGAAGTTGAAACAATTAACTAGGAGAAACAAACAGCATAATTAACATGCGGAATTGTTCCAAAAGGCTAAATGTCAAATTGAAAAGTATGAAGATTCCGGAGCTACATCAGTGATCAAATGCAAATCGAGGAACGGAATAAAAGATAAAAATGGAAACTAGTCTCGGATTTGGCAGACGTGACGTTTGTTTGTCTCTCTGTTAACCGTCTCATTGTTTTCGCTGCAAACTGAAGGATAAACACAAGGACCACTTTGAATTCTTTGTGATGATCGCTTTCCTGCAAAGCCTCCTACTGCTCTTGTAGTGCGGGAGACATTACTCCGTGCGGAAAGACTGCTCTACGTTTGCAGCCTCAGAGGATGTCAGCGGAATGGGGAAAAAACCTTGAGATATGCACTTCGGGGGCTCCAATGCTTTTTCTGGGCATAGGAGAAAATGTGTGTATATTAGACTTGTGCAACGATTTTTTTTCGGTTCGTTTTGGTTCGTTCGGATTTTTTAAATTTTCGTTTCGGCTCGTTTCTGCTGATTTCCGTTTTGGTTCGTTTCGGCTCGTTTTTCGTATCGACTTTTATTCGGAATATCGTCCATATTCGTGTTTTCGGGTCTGCTCGTTTTTGTATCGACTTTTTTTGCGTGATTTCAGAAATTTTCGTGTTTCTCGGAACGTCTGTTCTCCCAGTTTCAAAGTGTCTATTCGTTTTGACGTAAACTAATGGTTTTTCGGATCCGATAATTCTGTTGATACAATAATTCTGCCGATTCTATCTTTTTTTTTATTAAATAAAGTAGATCCTTTTTTTCTTATGAATATGCATTGCACAACTTTATTTAATCATATTAAAATGGTATGAAAGTAACAAAAAAATGAACAAAACGATTTAAAAAACGCAAAACTGACCCAACCCAAATGGTCTGACTTTAAAAATAAAAACCAGAACAAAAGGTTTTAAAACAGAAAAAAAGTTGATCAAAATTATCTGAAAGGAAAAATAAATAAATTACAGAATCAGCGATATAACCGAAAAATACGATGTCCGAAATTACCGAAATGGAACCGAAATCACGAATGGAAATCACGAATGGAACGAAAATGAATTTCGATTTTAAACATTTCTAGTCCAATCGAAAATTCCAAAACGTTTTAGTTTCGGCTCCGGATCTGACGTTTTCCGATCCTATCTGATTCGGAAAATCGTCCGAATCCGAACCCACGAATCGGGAAATTTTGTGAACATTCCGAAATTCCGAAACCTCTAGTGTATATATAAATATTTGTGTTTGTGTGAACGTATAGATTTCTGAATATATATATATGCTTGTGTGTTTTTATGATTGCATGACATTTGTAATAGAGGTCGGGCATAGGTAATCCGAAATTCTCATAGTTACAAAGGCTGAAAAAAGTCATGCGTCCATCAGGTTCAGCCTCTCACACATCACCTACTGCTGTTGATCCAAAAGAAGCAAAAAAAAACCATTCTGAAGCGCTCGCCAATATGCAACACACTGGGAAAAAAATCCTTCTTGCCCCCAGATAGCGGCAGATTTCTCCTTGGTTCAAACAGCTTTTACCCACATATTAAATATAATAACCCTTAATATTATTTTTTCACAGGAAGTCATCCAGTCGTTCTTTAAAATTCCGTACAGTCTCTGACCCAACCACCTCAACAGGCAGAGAATTCCACAGCTTTATTGTTCTCACTGTAAAATAACAATCCAGCAGACTCCGAAATCCAGGATTTTCAGAGCCTTTGGTTGTACACAGTTCCATCGCTCCAGAGAGGCGTTGATGCTCTAACAGGGCTCCTGATTGCTGCAGCAGAGTGTGGCACGTGCTGGGAGCCTTTGCGCTGCCCACGTGTGACATGCTGCACAGATACACCCTGGCAGTGTGCAGCATGTCTGTGGAAATGGGTTGCACAGCTCTCCCAGCATGTATACTCACTGGTGTTGCAGCTGCAAGGCTGGAGCTGCAATCCCCTTCCTCTCGGACACCGGATTCTCACAGATTCTGAATCTGGAAGAATCCATAATCCGGGATGCTCAAACATTATATGTGTATATAAGGGAGTATAAGTATGTGTAGCGCTCACTCCCGGAGGAGCCGCTGAATTTAACCTCGGGTTAGTTTCTCCGCACTAGGGAATAAATATACACCAGCACTGTTGTGGATTTTATAGATTATATACTTTACTGTTCTCAATAAAGCGGCATATATAATGTAAGCACGGTATATAGAAACAGGATTTTGTAATGCGAGAAACGCGCAGCGGCAAAAGAAAAGTTTAACCCCTTCGTTTCTGGAGTGTAAGTCCCGTGAGGGTAATGTCCCAAGAAAAGGTGTGTGTGTGTACGCTAAGGTACCCGGGTAATATATTCGACTGGCCAGTGAATGGATTTAGCAAATCTTCGACTAGTCACGTTGGGGCCCTGTAGATTTAAACAATACTGCAGCGTGCTTTGTTAAAACTTTGACTGTGGCCTGGAAGGCCTCTCACCCATCCACCAGACAATCTGTCCCGCTGCCCGATCAAGGATGTCTCTCCGCTGGATTTTACTGGAACTCTGTGCCACCGGATCCACTTCTCCTGCTTGCTGATTTCGGCAACAAGATCTACGGCCTACCGCCTGCACTCCCAGTGGATCATCGCGGTCTCCTTACTCGGGGTCCAAACCGGAACTCTGTGTCTGTGCAAAACCTCTCAGCGGTGGATTACTAGGTCTCTGGCAAGTCACTGTATCGATCCCCAGCGTCGGCAAGGCAGCGCCTGCTCTCCGGCCTGGTCACAATCACTCACAGTCTCACGTGCATCTTACTCTGTTCACCGCTCAGCTCACACTGGCTCTCCTTCGACGAGGCTGCGGATGTCCTTTCCTCTTTCCCCCCACCCACTTCCTGTCTCCGCCGCAAAGCATGATGGAAAACGTAGTCCCATTGTGTCCAGTATACTTTACATTGCGCTTGTCTCCCTCTGGTGGCCAAACCCGAGCAATACAGCAACAGCGTTTTTAAACAGCGCTACATATGTTTATATTTAATTGTGTAAATGTATACGTGTGTATGTATGTGAGTATATACGTGGTTATGTATGTGAGATATGTTTGTTTATGTATGTAAGAGTATATGTGTATGTATGTGAGTATATGTATGTATATTTTTGAGTATATGTGTGTATGTATTATCCTTCATGGAGAGCAAGCTGTAATGTAAATGTAATAGCAGTTTTTGGCCAGCAGAGGGAGCCATATTCTGTCACATAGGTTTTACCTACAGTGGACATAGAGAATGGGATGTCTTTGAATATATTTACAGTGTGGGTAACGGAAAGTCCTTTTCCATAAAACAACTGGATCCTGCCTGCAGTTTTTTGGAATAACACTTGAGGGTTATTCAGAGAGCACCGAAAAGTCACCATCATTTCAGTGCCCACTTGTTCCCCGTGCTTCCCTGCACTTCGGGGAATCAAAGTTCCCCACCCTGCAATGTATTCAGCAAGCACCGCAGGGCCCCTGGAGTGCAGGGAAAACCCACCGCAAACCCGCTGCAATCCTGCCGAAAACCTGCTGGAACCACCAGAAAAAAACATGCCGAACATGCTGGAAACAGCCAACGAGCCGCCAATCACAGCGCAGAGCAGTTGCCGTAAAAAGCCGACTAGCAGACGAATGGGGTAAAAAAAGTACGTTTGAAAGTTTCAAAATTTAAACGCTGTTTGCAAAAAAACTACTGAACGAAAATGTCTGGAATTTACATATAAAATCCAATATGATAATAAAAAGGGCTGTTACAGATAAAAATGAAAAAACAATGTAAAATAAACGGGTTTTTTTGCCTGAAAAAGCATAAAAGATCATCAAAAATCTATAAATAAAGAAACCTTTTACTTCAGAATAAAATAATAAACAGTTTATTAGATATTGAATTAAAATGGGAATATTTTTAACATAGAAACCTATGGGATTCTCCTGAATAAACCTGTCGAATGAAACCACCGAATAGCAGGGCACTTCACTGACATTTCTCTGCTGTTCGGTGTCTCTGAATAGATTAACCATTGCTTCTCTATGGGGGATTTCACTGCCGTCGAACAGGTACCGTACGTGCAGGCAATTCGCCAAAATTTGGAGAACTGCCTGCTCTGAAGAGCCGACTGGCCCGAAATGTCACCGTTCACTGAATTTCGGGGGCCAGATCGACTCTCTCTGAATAACCCTGTATGTATTGAAAGGGTTAAAGTTTAAACATTAAGCTTTACGTACAGGATTTTAATAGGGAGTTAAAACATAATGATGAAAGCAGACCAGTCAGACCAATAAACGTCTTTATATCTCTCTACGAGGAATAGACCGGTACTAGAGCAACATGTGTTTTTATGACCTGAATAACATGTAACGTATACATTGTAAGGAGCACGGATTGCCAATCACAACACTCGGCTCCACGCGGGACAACACAACGAGGCACGTACATAAATTGCATGCACAGTATAGCGAGGGAAAGGGTTAACCGCACCACTAATCAATAAGATATGTGAAATAATAAGAAAAAGCATTGATTAATTAATTCTACAAACCATACGGCGTGGAGCGCGGCCAAGTCCGACCTTATAATCAAACGGTTAACACAGACAAACCATAAAACCTCTCTCCTGCTCTTGATTACAGCCTGTAATTTAGAGATAGATACTAACAAGTGTAATTTGTGCCAAAATGATATTATTAGTAGTAAGAAAATTAATTCTGGAATGACCCGGTATCTGGCTGCATTTCATTCGGCCGGGTACGAAATCACATTTAATTTGCTTATCTTAATCTCACATGACATTATGAAATTGCACTTTTTCATCATGTTTACACCTGCCATCTCTAATGCATTAGCAGGTGTGAGATTTATGAGGAGAACACATGAGACCTGCCAGTGTTAATCAAATTTGCAACCTTTCAGACACACCGCTTGCGATTTTTTTTTTCCCTCCCCACAATTAAGTCTAATTCCGTCCGTATTCTTTTTTCAAAATGTCTTCCTCCGAAAGAAAAGTCGGAGTCGTGTTCTCCAATATACCTCGTCCGATTATGACATTAGTCCTTGTTATCCGTACATCGCTGTTATGACTTACAGTAATGTCGGTGGAAAATACAGCACGGACGCATGCAGGTAAACACGTGACCTGGATCTTCACGCAGACGGGAGAGAAGCAATTCCGTTCTGTTTCATCTTGCAGCTCTCGTATCGTGAGAAAGTTATTTTGTTTATATTTTAGTATCTAGATTTAACAGTTAATGGGCTCTATTCCCTAGCGAAAGCTAACGTTAGCGTTCGGATGTGTAAGCGTTAATGCCAGGATAAGTGTATTTAACGCATTCACCCCATTTTACCTTCCTGACGCTAAAACCGTAAGAAATCACTTAGCGCATCGATGATTGCGCGAGTTTGCACGAGCTTACTGTACTTATTTATTTGGCACTATCCATGGCCTGTGGTGCTGCATACTAGAAATGGACTGCCGGTTTGAATCGGTTCGATGTTTGATTCGAACATCAGCCGTTCGAAAATTTGCGAACTTCGAACTTTTCAGGACGTTTGCTGAAAGTTCGAAAAAAAAAAAAAATGCTTAAAAGATTCTAAAAATAAAGAGACTCTTTACTGCAGAATATAATAATAAACGGTTTATTAGATATTAAATTAAAACAGGAATATTTTTATTATGTTGGTCAAACATTTCCCACTCCTTGTTGGTCAAACATTTCCCATTGATTGTTGGTCAAACATTTACCACACCTTGTTGATCAAACATTTCCCACTGATTGTTGGTCAAACATTTCCCACTGATTGTTGTTCAAACATTTCCCATGGCTTCAAATTGCTTTAAACATGAGCAAAAGCGGTAAAAATGAGCTTCGCGCACAGCAGTGAAATGGCTCAGCAGTCAGCAGTGAAAGGGTTAAAAACATTTAAAAAAATAAAAAAAAAATCATTGTTTCCTGTCCCCCAGGGCAGTACCCGGACCCCCATACACCTTTTATGGCCAATATCTTGCATATATGCCCTCTTGGATGGGACCTTAATTTTCGAACGTTCGAGCCCCATTGTGTTCGAATTGTGTTAGAGTTTGCGGTTGAACTTTTTCAGTTGTTCTAGTTCGAATGAGAACCGAACCCGGGGGTGTTCGGCCCATCACTACTCATACAAAAGATTCAGCACCACGGCCAATGGACAGGGACGCTGTACCAAGATTAAGTGAAACGGTACAAAGAATTGATCAGTAAAAATTAAATAGATTTATTTTATATTGTTTCTTTTTCGTTCCATTTCGGTCCGTATTGATTCATTTTTAGACAGTTTCAGACGAAACCGAATCGTATTTCGGAAGCACTGGTGAAATACAAATCAGGAAAATTTCATCCGAATTTTGATTCGGAACAAAACGAAATGCACATCTCTATAGATAATTCGGGTCTTCAAAGGCACCATCACGTGCCTAATATTGAGTTATCTCAGTTGTGAAAGACAAAAGCAAATCAAATTTGCACATATGGCGATGACGTCAGTGGATGATGGTGACCCCTTAGGCTTGGCCTTTCCAGCGGTGCCTCTCTTTTTTTTTTTACTGTTTGCCATTGAAGAGGGAGAGGGGTCCAAAAGACTCACCCTACACTTTCATGCTCTTCTTCGGTAGTACTGGGGGGTGCCTGAAACAGACATCATCGTGCCTGATGATAACATCAGTGTGACGGCCGGGGCCCATAAAACTGTCGGGCTGCCTTCAAGGAAGCCAGAGGGATGTGGGACTCTGGCCAGAGAGGTGAGTATAAGGAGTGAGGGGTAAAGGACCAAGGACGTACATAGTACGTCCTTGGTCCTTAAGGGGAATTTTCCCCAGGAAGTACTATGTATGCCAGTGGTCCTTATGGGGTTAAAAACAGAGTTCCCTTTGTCCTTAAATAACTGTCCTGCTGGCAGCCTCTGTGTTATGCCTCAGCCCTGAGAGCCTGCAGTGGCCAGCCTGGGTCACTAGCTCTCTAGCTGCTTTCCACTTAAGGGTTAACTCCTGGTCTAGAAGCCTGTGTGTTTTGCATAAATACCTGATTACGCCCTCCCATCCTCGCACTTCCATTTTGTGTGTTTTCCCTTCCTGTTGTCAGAGGTCCTGAGAGCTCCCTCTTGTTATTTCATGTCCCTTGTAATACATGCTGTGCCGTGTATACCAGTTATTCTACCCTTGCTGTGTCTGCGTTACCTGTTTCCTGCTTGCTGGATGATCCACTGCGTGACCCACTTTCCAGTGGGTCCAGAGACTCTCAAGTGGATTCCAGCCCTCAAGCTCTCTCCAAGGAGAACAACCTTCAATCAAGGTACATTTGCCTAAGGCTCCTGCTTCTCCTCATGTGGATCTGGAGAGAGAGACTATCAGGGTTATTCAGAGAGCGTGAAAAGCAGGAGAATGACTGGAGAATGAAAAATTCTAGGTCAAAATAGCCGATTTGGAAAGTGAGATGAAATGGAGAATTTTTCTGGTTTGGCTATTTTGACCTAGAATTTTTCATTCTCCAGTCATTCTCCTGCTTTTCACGCTCTCTGAATAACCCTGTAAGTGGCCCACCATCCACTTGCTAGTGTTTTCTATGTTACTATCTGTTCTGTGCTGGACTGTTTGCTGTGAACCATTCTACAATACAGCCTTATTGTACATATACTGCCTCCAGTGTCTGTCTGCCTGCTTAACCCCAGCACTTGGGATTATATATCACCACACAGAGGCTGTGCCATGGCTCTTTCATGGCGCGAGCCTGACACTCTGCCCAATTATATTTATTTATTTATTTATTTTAGGCGTTTAGTTTCTAACCTTTTGTCCCTCCCAGCTCCTCCTTTTTGAACCCAGAAGTCCCTGAAGTTTTACTACACAATTTGCGCTCCTATGCAACGTTCATGGCGTAAGAGCTGCAATTTGCGCAACGCAGCCGGTCCTGCGCACTTTACGTACGCAAGTTCCATAGCTCTTGAGCAGAACGATGGATCAGAGCTGTGCATATGCGTGTGCATATCCAATCCATTGGCCACCTCTCTCAGATGATCACTACCACGATCGGTATAAGAGGGTAACGTCGGCACGCTGTCTGCACGCTGACGTTACTAGTGACCAATCAGCTGGGAAATTCAAAAATCCTGGCTGCTGTTGATGTTGGGTGGGGTGAAGGAAACTCCTCCACTTCACCCATCTTATTTGCCAGGTCGGGGCGCTAAGGATGGCACTCCAGTCCTCACATCCTGACCACTTTAAAACAATAAAGTGGTCAGGATGCGTAGAGCGTCCCTTTAATGTGTTTTTTCAGTGTTGCTAAATAATAATAATCCCTGTTATCACTAATACTCTTTTTAACTCAATAGTAATCGACAGAAAAATAACATTTATGTCCATTTCACCCACTCAGATGTTTAGTTCCTTTTGAATAGTGATCTATTTACAAACGCACTGCTTTGTGTATTTTTCGTGCCAGCTCCACAGCCAATGATTAAAATAAATTGGATTTTTTTTAGGTAACATTGTTTGTAATAATAATGTACAATCGACGAGGAGGTGAATAGATCTCCGTTACTCGTTTCGTGCAAGTCCCCGATGCGCTTGTTCAGAAGCTTTTTCTTGCTTTCCATTTCAAAGGCTAAGGAGCAAGGGTATTGTTTTTTGGAGCTTTCATATTTGTAAAGGTTTCAATTAAGTGATGATACACGATGCTCTTTCCGTACGGCTAATTATATCTTCGGAAAGCTCGCCTTGAATAAAAAGCGCATTATACAAAACAATTTAAGTGGTCTTTCAAACCTTATAAAATTGCATTTTTGGCTGTTTACAAGAACGCTTAATTCTATCAGACGGTCTTGTCTTCGCAAACACGTGTAAATAATACATGGCCGGCGCGCTAAGCTTTTTCTTCCGCATTGTTTATTCATTTGAAAATGAAACGAAAATTATCAAAATATACAGATTTTTTTTTCTTTTGCGGAGAGGACGTTATTTACATCATGTAACTCAGACAATGCGAATATATAATCCGCTCAATTGCGAGTATAAACGAGCAGAAAAATATTCTCCAGGTGAAATTAACATTTTTTTGGGCTGATAGAGAAATCAAATATTGTCCAGCTCTAATGAATGGAGAAGAAAATGTAAATTATGAGACACACTTTACTCTCTCTTAATGAATAGTAGTTCAGTGTTGTGAAAATCAAGTATCACATAGCAAATAAAAGTAACATGAAACTGATCTTCTTTCAATATGCCATTGCAGACTCAGATGCCATAATCCCATCCCCACTTCAAGGTAGCAGGAATTTACTACCTTTTTGGTCCAGCTCTCTTTGCAGCCTGTTTTATCTGTATTTGGTAGAGATGTGCATTCGTTTCGGAAAAATTCGGAATTTGGAACGAAATTGATAATTCGTATTTCGGAAGTACTTCCGAATAACGAATCAATACGATATGAATTTGAAACGAAACGAAACGGTATATAACGAATTTATTTCGTTTTACACTGTGTCATCATCATAAAAGAAAAATTTGAATAACTGATATCAACTATCGAATTTGAAATGAACTATCAAATTGATATCAACTATCGTATTGATCTTAACTTACAATACAAGTAATAGTCAGCAAAGGACTTTATGAAACTAATTAATTTTGTTTCACTGTTTAATTTGACTCAAATACTAAATCTGTGACACAGCTTAAAATTTAACCCTAGCTTTTCTTTTAACAGCAAAATTAGATTAATTGGGGTTTTATCTAGTGATCCAAAATTCAAATTGATATCAACTATCGAATTGATATATGAAATTTCAAATCGATCCGAAACGAAACGAAATACGAAACGAAATTAGTTACGAAATTCCAAAAACTAAATTATTCAAAAACGTAACGAAAAGAGACTAAACTAAACAAATTTTTAAGCCATGCACATCCCTAATATTTGGTGCATTTAAAGGGACATGACCACTTACATAAGCTGTAACTAAATTACTTGTGCATTAGAAAGAAAACCCCCTTTTAAAACACATTCACAACACATTATTCAAAGAGATTCGTAAAGTCACCGCACGTTCGGTGACTTTTCGTTCTCTTCAATTCGGTTCCTTTTGCCGATCCCATTTCGGTGACCCTGCGGTGTATTCAGCAAACACCACAGGGTCCCCGAATTGCAGGGAAAAGCTGCCGCAAACTCGACGAAAGCGAACCGCAAAACCCAGCGAAGGCACGCCGAAAACCCTCAAAAACATCTGAATTAAGCTGCCGAAAACCACGGAAAAAGCCGAGCAGGAGCCGATCACACACAGCGAAGCCGCCGGAAAAAGATGAGAAAGCTGACACCGCAGACAGAGCGAAGTGAATAAATTAGGAAAACAGTTTGTATGAATGTTTGAAAAGTGAAACGCTGTTTGCAAAGAATCTACTGAGCGAAAATGTCTGAAATTTGCATATGAGGTCCAGGGAATGATAATAAAGAGGCTGTTACAGAAAAAAGAAGTAAACTTAAAAAAATTAAAAAAAATTGGACTTTTAAAAAAAAAATTAAGAAAAATGCTTAAAATATCTTAAAATATCTATAAATAAAGAGACTCTTTACTGCAGAATTTTATAATGAACGGTTTATTAGATATTGAATTAAAACGGGAATATTTTTAACATTGAAGCCTATGGGATTCTCCTGAATAAACCTGTCGAATGAAACCACCGAATGGCAGGGCATTTCGGGAACCTTTCACTGCTGGTTTGTGTTCTCTGAATAGCCGAAGCATTGCTTTTCATGGGGATTTCACTGCCCTCAAACAGGCACCGAACAGGCACCGTATGTGCAGGCAATTCGCAAGGATTTGGCGAATTGCCTGCTCTCTGGATAGCCGAATGGTCAAGAAAGGTAACCAAACGCTGATTTTCAGCGTTCGGTTACCTTTTTCAAGCAATTCGAATCTCTTTGAATAACCCGGATTATAAAACAATATAAATTCATGCTGCTGTTTTTTTCTCTTTCTTAAGTAATTGCTTGTAAAAAGGGTAAAATAGAAAAAGTCGTTTTATCTCCTGATTCCATTTCGTGCATTTTTCCCATGATGCAATATTTACCAAAATCTAGCGGCGAGTTTTACTTTGTGACTGTGATTTAGCTTATACCATATTTAACAGTTAATGAGGTGGAGGAGGGAATGTTTAGATAAGGCTGCACGGGGTGTATTGTGCTCTTCAGGCTAGTGTTTCTCAACTCTGGCCCTAAGGTCCCCCTAACAGACCAGATTTGCCAGATTTCTGCAGCCCAGCCAAGGTGATATGATCTGCTGCTCAGTGATTGCAGGAACCCAATACTTGAAAACGAAAGAAATCTCAATGTATCCTTCCTGGTAAAATACTTTGTAAATAAATAATTCAGTCTGCACTTTCCCCCCAAAGGTGATCCTTAAAATCTGGCCTGTTAGGAAGACTTAAGGACCAGAGTTGAGAAACACTGCTCCAGGTCACCTGAGATAAGAGCTGGCAGCTGAATGAGATAAGGTAGGGAGCTTCAAAGGCTTCTAATCTACCCCATGGTGATGTCCTTTGAATACATACCACTCCATACAATGATGCGAGTTGGTGACTGACCCATTCACTCTATTCTATGGCCAAAGCCACAAAGTGAGGAGCAAGTGATGGAAAGATACTGGGGGGGCAGTTTACAACACAAAATATCACACAGTGAATGCACTCAGTGATAGGGATGGGCTGCCGGTTCGAATCAGTTCGAAGTTCGATTCGAACATCGGCTGTTCTAAAATTCGCGAACTTCAAACTTTTCGGGCCGTTCGAGGAAAGTTCGAATTTTTTTTTTTAAAAAAAAAATGCTTAAAAGATCCTAAAAATCTAAAAATAAAGAGACTTTTACTGCAGAATATTATAAGCAACAGTTTATTAGATATTGAGTTAAAACGGGAATATTTTTAACATTGAAGCCTATGGGATTAAACATTTCCCACACCTTGTTGCTAAAACATTTCCCACACCTTGGGCTAAATTACGTTATCAGCGTTAAAACGTGGCCGCAAGGGAGGAAAAACTGTGCCCGCAGTTTTCCCCCTTGTGCCCGCGTTTTAACGATGGATTACAATGCTGGCGCAAAAAATGCTGCCTGCATTGTTACCGCACGTAAAAATCCTGGATGCTCGCGGCAGCGCTGAGCGCAGCCGCGAGCATCCACTCAATGGAGTCCATAGTCACATGACCAGCCGGATCTCGCCTCGCAAGATCCGGCTGGTCTGCACAGGGGTGGATCCAGGGGGGGCAACAAGCAATCCCCCCCCCGAGAAAATCGCTTTTCTCCCTACCTGCGGCTACCACGGCCGGCATGCATCTTGGCCGCTTGCCTGGGATGGTAACCACCTGACTAGCGCTGGTTAAAAAGTTTGCTTTTTTTATTTGTTTTTCATTGTTTCCTGTCCACAGGGCAGTACCCGGACCCCCATACACCTTTTATGACCACTATCTTGCATATATGCCCTCTGGAGGGGACCTTAATTTTCAAACTTTCGAGCCCCATTGACTTGCATTGTGTTTGAATCGTGGTCGCGGTCAAACTTTTTCCGACGTTCAAGTTCGAATGCGAACCGAACACGTTGGTGTTCGGCCCATCACTACTCAGTGACACATATAGAGGAAAATATCACACAATGGATGCACCCAGTGACACATATAGAGGAAAATATCACACAATGGATGCACCCAGTGACACATGTAGAGGAAAATATCACACAATGGATGCACCCAGTGACACATATAGAGGAAAATATCACACAATGGATGCGCCAATGACACTATAGAGGAAAATATCACACAATGGATGCACCCAGTGACACATATAGAGGGAAAATATCACACAATGGATGCACCCAGTGACACATATATAGGGAAATATCACACAATGGATGCACCCAGTGACACATATAGAGGGAAAATATCACACAATGGATGCACCCAGTGACACATATATAGAGGAAAATATTTTCTTAACTAAACATAAAAGAGAAAAACAAAGCACATGTAAGATATCAGCAACATCAAATAAACACAATAAGGACATTTCATTTTTGGTGGTAGCAGCCCTTTAAATCCAACTTTGTCTGATTGCCTTTGTTAGTCTCCCATCCAAGAATTCCAACCCAACATTATGCCCAGTCTGAAGAGCATTCTGCAACATGGAAGACTGGTGACTATTAGGGATGGGCTGCCGGTTCGAATCGGTTCGACGTTCGATTCGAACATCGGCTGTTCGAAAATTCGCGAACTTCAAACTTTTCAGGACGTTAGAGGAAAGTTCGAAAAAAAATTCAAAAAAATGCTTAAAAGATCCAAAAAAATATTAGAAATAAAGAAACTCTTTACTGCAGAATATAATAATAAACGGTTTACTAGATATTGGATTAAAACGGGAATATTTTTAACATTGAAACCTATGGGATTCATAAACATTTCCCACTCATTGTTGGTCAAACATTTCCCACCCGTTGTTGGTCAAACATTTCCCACCCATTGTTGGACAAACATTTCCTACTCCTTGTTGGTCAAACATTTCCCACACCTTGTTGGTCTAACTTTCCCACCCATTGTTGGTCAAACATTTCGCACTCCTTGTTGGACAAACATTTCCCACTCCTTGTTTGCCAAACATTTCCAACTCATTGTTGGTCAAACATTTCCCACTCCTTGTTGGTCAAACATTTCCCACCCATTGTTGGTCAAACATTTCCCACCCATTGTTGGTCAAACATTTCACACTCTTTGTTGGTCAAACACTTCCAACTTATTGTTGGTCAAAGATTTCCCATGGCTTCAAATTGCATTTAAACATGAGCAAAAGTGGTAAAAATTAGATCAGCGCACAGCAGTGAGATGGCTCGGCACTCAGCAATGAAAGGGTTAAAAATGTTTTTTATTTTCTTTTTTTCATTGTTTCCTGTCCCCCAGGGCAGTACCCGAACCCCCATACACCTTTTATTGCCAATATCTTGCATATATGTCCTCTGGAGGGGACCTTAATTTTTGAATGATTGAGCCCCATTGACTTGCATGGTGTTCAAATTGTGTTCGAGTTCACGGTCAAACTTTTTCGGGTGTTCGAGTTCGAATGCGAACCGAACACGTTGGTGTTCGGCCCATCACTAGTGACTATCCTGAGTAACTGCAACAACCACTTACTGGAAACAATAAAGAGATAGTAAAGCGCAAAGAGATGCTTACATTCCTCCTAATACAAACACATTATGCACTATAAAATCATGTACACTATTTAACCACTTCTCTTCCAAGTGATTTAAAAAAAAAAAACATCGATATGATTCAGTGGCTTTTTGGAAGATAATTTTTAATTATTATTAATTTTAATTTATAAAGCGCCAGCATATTCCGCAGTGCTGTACAATAGGCACAGTATAGACAGAATTAATTATACAGTAAGAAATATTTGGAATATTCCCAATGTAATCCTTACTGTTATAACAATTTGGTAGGCAGACATCGCCATCTGCTGGCCAAAAGAGAGTTACTGCAGTTCAGGGCTCTGTGCAGGATCAGCTGGAGAGATGTCATTCAGACACATGTTCCAGCTGATTTAGCACCGCGGTTGTCTTGCCCAGAGTGCTAAAACGTTTGGGGCATGTTCTGGAGACCAAATGCAAATGACAATCAATTGTAAGAAATTATTTTAATTTGCAATGATTCAGTATAGATCCGGATAGTGTTAACACGATCTCAGGCTCCTGTGTGCTGCTGTGTATACAAAATCACGGTAGTGAAGGGGTTACAGAGCCTCACGAACATAGTGAATTCTGGGTATCATAAAAGCAGGTGGCAGCTTACTGGAGGCCAAGGGTTTAAATCAATATTACATGTGTAGAACTACAATATCAAGGTAGACAAAGACATCAAAGGAAAACTAGTCATTATCTGGTTCCTGGTATGAATATTTCAAAGGCTCTATGATGAGTGCACTCTACGTTTTCTCCTTTCATTCATTTTTTCTTCTCAAATTTAATTTAGTGAGGTTTCAGGTTTATTCATATTCTTAAGGGACATGTGCGACTACACTCAACGCGCTGATACATTTTAAGGCTTTTTTGGAATATTAAAACAAGTAAAGAAAAAGAAACTGCATACTTTCCCATGTTCCATTTTTACAAAATGATATGGTGTGAGTGGATTTTGTTTAACCCCTTCACTACAAAGCGATTTTTTTTTAGCCCCTTAGTGACCGGGTGATTTTACACAAATCCGTCTTTTAGTGACCGCTGCTGTTTTTACATTTCTGCGCTGTTAGTGTTTAGGTCAAATTTTCCTCTTACTCGTTTATTCAACCCACACATATTATACACTGTTTTTCCCGCCATTAAATATACTTTCTAAAAATACCATTATTACCATCATATCGAATAATTTACTATAAAAACAAATATGAAATATGATGAAAAAAAATGGTAAAAACACACTTTTTCGTAATTTAATCCCCAAAATCTATAACCATCAAAAAAGATCCCGGCTAAATAAATTCAAAATTTTGTCTCGACAATAGAAATACCCAATTGTTACATGTATTTTCTTTTTAACCCCTTCACTGCTGAGCTAGTTCACCTATGTGCGCTGCGCTCATTCTGACCATTTTATGCTCATTACTTTTAGATGACAGCCTAGGTACAATTTAACTAAATCCCCCAGACAAAAATTTCTTTTAAAAAAACCCACTTTTTTTTTTATTACTTATTTTTAAATTTATTTTAAAAATGTTATCTTTATACCAAACCTGGTCATGTTTAGTATCATTGGAAAGGCCATAATCAATGACCAATGACCCTCAAGCTGCCACGGATCGGGAGATAAGGGGATCCAAAGGATCCCCCGATCTCCACATGGCAGCTAGGGGGTTAACTGGCCCACTGACATACTCACACATATGGTGAGGATGTCAGTGGGTGGGGGGTGACCTGGAGGCTTGAAAGACATCCAAGATGTCAGCCCCCTCCAGGTTTAAATCACGATTTGGCGCAAATCTGGGGCAAAATTACGCCGAATTGCGATCCGGCAGCGAAGCAGTTAATCCTGTACACCACTTTCCAGCAGTGCAACTTGCATCGCTGTATCTTAAACGGTTGGGGAGATAGAGGGCTCCAAAGAAGCCCCCTCCCCTTCCTGATTTCTGACCACCGGCACCGGCTGATGACGTCATCACGCCTTCAGGAAAAGCCAAGGCAAGCTTCAAGCTTGCCATAGACGTCGTGGGAATCGGCGAGGGAGGTGAGTATCGGCAGGAGGGAGGTTAGGAGCCCGCTGACATACTATGTATGTCCTCGGGTCTAAGGGAGACCCGTGGGCAGGACGTACATGGTACGTCAGCGGTCGGGAAGGGGTTAAAAATCATAATAGTTGTTTGAAACATGGGATTTGAAGTTAACAATTAATTATAGGGTAAAATAGACATTTCACACAAAAATTGTTATTCTGAGATAGTTAAAAAATTTAAATAATGTTAATTTGCTCCTTTTTAATTTTTCATGTATTCGTTTATCCTTTAGAGAAATAGTGTTGAAATGTAAGATTCTGAGCTCTAGATGGTATCCTTTATCTTACACAATTTCAAGTGGGGTCTGCATTATTATCACACAGGCAGAACAGGCCCTTGAATCAGTAAATGTGATTTTTTTTTCTTATTACTATTATTAACCCCGTCACTGCCAAGTGATTTTTTTATGAGAATTTTTTTTATTGTGTTATTTATTTGAAACATGGGATTCAAAGTCAACGATTAATTAATAGGGTAAAATAAAATATTTGCGCAGAAATCATTGTTCTGAGAAATCTGCTCATTTTCAACTTTTTGTTTATGTATTCGTCTATACTTTTCAGAGATATGGTTGGAATGAAAGGTTCTGAGCTCTAGTTGGCGTCCCGTAGCTCGCGCAGTATCACAAGGGGTCTGCATTATCAGCATACAGACAGAAATGGCCTTTGTGTTAGTACATGTGCTGCAGACAGATAAGAAAATGGTGAGATCTCCTGCTTATGGGGGTTTGTAGTGATCATAATAAGATTATTAGCAATGCAATATCTGTATGTGCTGCATAATGCCTGTGTATGGCAATTACAGTAACACCTTGTATCTGTACGTGCTGCATAATGCCTGTGTATGGAAATTACAGCAACACCTTGTATCTGTATGTGCTGCATAATGCATGTGTATGGCAATTACAGCAACACCTTGTATCTGTATGTGCTACATAATGACTGTGTATGATAATTACAGCAACACCTTGCATCTGTATGTGCTGCATAATGCCTGTGTGTGGCAATTACAGCAACACCTTGTATATGTATGTGCTGCATAATGCCTGTGTGAGGCAATTACAGCAACACCTTGTATCTGTATGTGCTGCATAATGCCTGTGTATGACAATTACAGCAACACCTTGTATCTGTATGTGCTACATAATGACTGTGTATGACAATTACAGCACCACCTTGCATCTGTATGTGCTGCATAATGCCTGTGTGTGGCAATTACAGCAACACCTCGTATCTGTATGTGCTGCATAATGCCTGTGTATGGCAATTACAGCAACACCTTGTATCTGTATGTGCTGCATAATGCCTGTGTGAGGCAATTACAGCAACACCTTGCATCTGTATGTGCTGCATAATGCCTGTGTATGGAAATTACAGCAACACCTTGTATCTGTATGTGCTGCATAATGCCTGTGTATGGCAATTACAGCAACACCTTGTATCTGTATGTGCTGCATAATGCCTGTGTATGACAATTACAGCAACACCTTGTATCTGTACTGTACAGGGATTTTCACTCATTATAACCCCCTGAATATTATCCATGTATAGCAGCGAGTGACCCCACAGCTCTCCATGTATCCTGAATAAATCTCTGGCTACTGGAATGCAGCATTAATCTATTTGAACTTTTGGTTACAGTGAGGAAAAGTGCTTTATTTGCAGCTGATTTTATGTCTCTCCAGGGTGCTTGGAGAGCCACAAAACAAAAAATTTTGTATCTCTACAGGGGACACACTAATCTTGCTTGGAAAAGGTGTGAAAATGATCTTTTGATATGCTAATGAATGCTTTTCACTGCATTACTATGCAAAATCGAGATTACTGGATTTCGGGTGTGAAGGGGTTAAGCAAAAACACTAATAAGAAGGAACTCCTTCCTTTATTCAAATAACTTGTTGTTATTTATTTTTATGAATAGCTTTATTAGAATTGACATTTTACATATTGTGTATTCATTTCCTTGAGATGATCAAATCCATCATCATATTAAAAATAATGTATATATACAAACCTCTACGATATTAACTTGAGCAGATTTTCTTATAAAGTACAATTTCTTTAGTTCACAAAAAATGTCTACGCTTAGCTTTAACCCTTTCACTACCAAGTGGTTTTCCATAAAACTTTTAGCAGGAAAATGGAAAAATCACTTTTTATTGCCCACCTGCTGAAAATATACAGAAATGTCTCAACACTTTATCCACACTGTAGCTAAGCCCTATGTGATGGTAGAGGATGTCATATCAAATTCCCCGACCCTGCGGAGAATACAGTATTCACTGCAGGGTCCCCAAAGTGCAGGGAAAAGCCGCCGAACGGATCTGAAAAAAAAATTGACGAAAATCTGCGGATAACCTGCCGATACGATCAAAAAATATTGGATCACTTCAAAACGCCGCATAAAAACCCCGTCTATCGTATTTGACGATCTGCCGCAAACCCGCCGAATGCGTCACAAAAAAGCCAATAATCCGCCGAACACAGCGCCGACCAGTTGCCAGAAAAAGCCAACAAACGGGGTAAAAAAGCACAAGAAAAAAATGTAAACTTTAAAAATTTTAAATGCTGTTTGCAAAAAAGCTACCAAACGAAAATGTCAGGAATTTACATATAAGATCCTATGAATAATAATAAAAAGGTCTGTTACAGAATAAAAAACACTATTTAAAAAAAATAATTCGGAAAAATAAAAAGAATCACAAAAAATTCATAAAAAAATGAAGAGACTTTTTGCTTCAGATTAAAATAATAAACGGTTTATTAGATATTGGATTAAAACGGGAATATTTTTAACATTGAAACCCATGGGATTCGCCTGATTAAACCTGCTGAATGAAACCACCGAACAGCAGGGCATTTCTCTGACATTTCTCTGCTGTCTGGTGTTTTCTGAATAGATTATCCATTGCTTCTCTATGGGGATTTCCCTGCCGTTGGAACAGCACCGTATTTTGCTGGCAGTTCACCACTATTTGGTGAATTGCCAGCTTTGAATAGCTGAATATCCACGAAATTCCACCGTTCGGGGAAATTCACCGTTCGGTGCAATTTTGGGGCCAGTTCGGCTCTTTCTGAATAACCCCTTTTGTGTGTTTTCAAAAGGATGGGTTCAGTTATCTGACTTCAATCATATTCTGCATGTGATATTCGCTTCTTGCATATGACCTTGGGGTTCCACTGACGATCTCCAAGCCTTGGCTTTTGGTCTCAGCGACAGAAGAAAAACACAAACATGTTACGTGTCCATTTTCAACGACAAAAATAGTAATTTCCCATCAGAAACATAAGTTTTTGGCTTGGGAAGAACATTGGAAATGTTTGACTAAGTTCTAAGAGTTGGAAACAATCTCAGTCTTGGCTGGGAATAAACTTGGTTGTTTTGACCTAAATGTTTTAAAATGTGGTGGTTATTTCCCCGGTGTCCATTAAATTTTACACAATCAAAGAAGTAGTCAGGGCCAGGCGTAGATATTTTTTTAATGTATAAAATATACATGAACAGACTGTATTCCAAGTGAAAATGTACATTAGTAGCGGAGTTTCTGTGAACTACTTATGAATTAAAGATGTATGGAAATAATGAAAAATTTGATTACGCTGCATAAATCCCCCTCCTGGAATGCTTCCTAAACGAAAGATGTATCGGGAAGAGGAGACCTAAGTGGTGGAGAATGTAACCGGCGCTAGTCCAGGTCAGGCTGCCATAAAGTGGGACATTTAATACAATACTGAGGTCAATGTAGACAGGAATCAGAGGACGCCACAAACATGTCAAGGTATCAGAGAACCAGATAAGCCAACATCAAAATGCTTGGTAACCACTAAACATGGAAAGGAAAAGAGGCTCTAGTGGTCTAGTACCAGAAACCAGATAAGCCAACATCAAAATACTTGGTAACCACTAAACATGGAAAGGAAAAGAGGCTCTAGTGGTCCAGTACCATAAACCAGATAAGCCAACATCAAAATGCTTGGTAACCACTAAACATGGAAAGGAAAAGAGGCTCTAGTGGTCTAGTACCAGAAACCAGATAAGCCAACATCAAAATGCTTAGTAACCACTAAACATGGAAAGGAAAAGAGGCTCTAGTGGTCTAGTACCAGAAACCAGATAAGCCAACATCAAAATGCTTAGTAACCACTTAACATGGAAAGGAAAAGAGGCTCTAGTGGTCCAGTACCATAAACCAGATAAGCCAACATCAAAATTCTTGGTAACCACTAGACATGGAAAGGAAAAGAGGGTCTAGTGGTATTTATTGGACATCTTCGATGAAGCGCCACGTTACTGCACCTTAACATCTGCTATACTTTGTATGAGAGACGTTACTGTGCCCCTAACACATGGATAAAGAGCTATTCCAACCATCTTGTTCTCAATCTACTCCAGAAAAGAATAGTATCTTTAAAAGGCTGGTGTTTAGTGACTACGCTTCTGCACATTTACTTAATATACAAGTATAAACACAGCAAAAAATCCCATACGCACCTTAGATCTCCGGCTGGAGAGAGCGGCGCAATCCACCACTTCCATGCTCCATGACAGAGGTACACTGTGAACAAATAGTTCCCAACGATCCTCCACAAATCCTTCCGTGACAAGGATCAAAATGAATAGAACCTGTCAATGAGGGGAGTACCTAAGCCATGTCCTGTGCTGTGGCTACATGTCTCCTGATAAGCTGCAAAGGACCACACCTCAAAACATTTGGACCACCATTGCCTTCAATGTCGTTTTCTGCTCAGGGCAGAGGTCAAAGTACATGCATTGGAGCTATTTTGACACTTTATACTCTGCCTGGCCAAAAATAAAGTCACACACTGTAATATTTAGTTGTGTCGTCTTTTGCTGTGATTATGAGACGCAGCATTTGCTGCTCAGTGATTGCAGGATTCAGTCTGCATTTCCCCAAGGTGATCCTTAAAAACTGGTAGGGTTACTTGAGGACCTCGGTTGGGAACCACTGACCTAGAACAACCAAGGCAACCTATTGCATTATGTCGTAGCAAGGTATGCAGGATCCCAACTTTCAATGCGGGCGGGCAGTAATTTGGCGCAGCAATTAAACCCAGTCCGTTTGGATCAGTTATGCACCAGTTTGACATAAAATGATGACACAGACATCTGTTCATAAAACATGACGATTCCGTCACCAGGGCCGCCTCTATCATATGATGGGCCCTTGACGGGCACATTTTTTGGAGCCCCTTGTCACGCTTTCAATGACACACCTCCTTATTCTTCACCTTTTATCAAACACAGACACCCCTGACTAATCTTGCCCCCAGATAGACACCCCTGACTGCTCTCACCCTCAGATAGACACCCCTGATGGCTCTTGCCCCAGATAGACACCCCTGACTGCTCTCACCCTCAGATAGACACCCCTGATGGCTCTCGCCCCAGATAGACACCCCTGACTGCTCTCGCCCCCAGATAGACACCCCTGACTGCTCTCACCCTCAGATAGACACCCCTGATGGCTCTTGCCCCAGATAGACACCCCTGACTGCTCTCACCCTCAGATAGACACCCCTGATGGCTCTTGCCCCAGATAGACACCCCTGACTGCTCTCACCCTCAGATAGACACCCATGATGGCTCTTTCCCCAGATAGACACCCCTGACGGCTCTCGCCCCCGATAGACACCCATGACTGCTCTCACCCCCAGATAGACACCCTTGACTGCTCTCACCCTCAGATAGACACCCCTGACTGCTCTCGCACTCAGATAGACACCCCTGACTGATCTTGCCCCAGATAGACACCCCTGACTGCTCTCACCCCCAGATAGACACCCCTGACTGCTCACGCCCCAGATAGACACCCCTGACTGCTCTCGCCCTCAGATAGACACCCTTGACTGCTCTCGCTCTCAGATAGACACCCCTGACTGCTCTTGTCCCAGATAGACACCCCTGACTGCTCTCGCCCCCAGATAGACACCCCTGACTGCTCTCGCACCCAGCTTGACACCCTCTCGACACCTCTTCATAGATAGACATCCCCCTTCCCAGATATGATTCTCAGAGACAGACTCTTTGCTGCCTTGCAGCCCGGGGCTCGTCGCTCTGCTCATTCAATACTTAATATCGACAAGTGTTTGGCTGTCACTGACACTTTTCAACACACGGAGGTTGTCAGCAGTTGTGCCGGGCCAACCCACAGTGCAGGGCCCAGGGCATACACCCTGCTTGCCCAACCCAAAGGGCAGACCTGTCCATCACTGCCAAGCTCTGCTTTATCCAGGAAAAAGTATGAGCATGATGCAGTCGATACGCTGAATAAATGCTCCAAACAATGAATTGAGTTCAAATGAACGAAGAATTTAACGCACAGCGAGACAAACATTTATTGACCACGAGCAGATACTAAAGTGACAATGAAAATATTGAGTCTTTGCCGGTCTCGGAGCGGCACACAATCCACAAAGGATACGACAACTCTACAGAAATAAAAAAAAACCCTTAAGAAGATCCCTGGCAGATTGCCACATTGTCTGGTATGAAATCCATATTGAGTGAATAAAGCTTACGAAGCTAAAGGTTGCTGCAGTCGTACTCGGAAAATATCTGGTTAGTCCGAAGCGCACTGCCAAGCGGCGAGCCCTAATAGAGTTTAAATGCGACTTGAGCCGACTTTTACAGCAGCAGCAATAGACTTTCTTTTCAGGTATTTTTCAAAAGACTACATCTAGAGGATGTTAACTCTATATATTCAACGTTTTTTGTACTTCCGACACTGAAAAACGACAAGTATACTTTCGCAAAAAAAATAATGTTTTTTTTTCCGTGCTGATAAATGGCACTTTGTGGGCTAACCCAGTGTATAATCTGTAATGCACGACCGCGACTTACTTTATCCTCTTATTTCCACCATCTTTTTTGCATTGCACCCAGGACTTAAAGAGAACTTTATTGGGATTTTTATAGGTTAATTGACCCGACACACTTACCTTGACTGTAACATATTTGTTCTAGTGTGAACAACTACTGATAGTAATTTAAAAAAAAAATACATCCACTGCACAGCAAAAAAGTCACCCCTGTACTATTTGGTTGTGTCGGCTTTTGCTGTGTTTGCGGCACGCATTCGCCGCAGCATCGTGTCGATAAGCTCATGCAATGTCACAGCATTTATTTGCGTCAAGAGTGGCATTAATTTGTGGCCAAGATCTTGTATTGATGATGAGAGAGTCACTGATTCAATGTTTTATATGTACAGAGTATATATATAAATACATATACATAACAGCCTTCAAAAATTCACTGATCTGGTCACCTGGGTGAGAGATAATTGCTCTATGTGATCTGTTCCCTAAAGACATTCCTGTTTAGGGAAGCCAACCACCCAACTCACTGACGCAACCAACCCATCACTCCCACCTTGCAGTCCATCACTCTCACCTTGCAGCCCATCACATTCACCTTGCAGTCCATCACTCTCACCTTGCAGCCCATCACATTCACCTTGCAGTCCATTACTCTCATCTTGCAGTTCATCACTCTCACCTTGCAGTTCATCACTCTCACCTTGCAGCCCGTCACTCTCACCTTGCAGTTCTCTCCTCCTGTTTTCACCCCAACCCTTCTAGATTGTGAGTTCCCACGGGAATAGGGCCCTTGTTTCCTATTGTACCGGTTTATCAATTGTTGTTCAATGTATTGTAACCCTGTCTATATTGTGCCAATTGTACAGCGCTGCGGAATATGCTGGCGCTATATAAATAAAGAATTATAATAATAATAATTTGATCTTTGTGAGAATCACCTGGAGCAATACCCAGTTTGGCCACTTAGCCACAGTGGTGCTGCACAATAGGGATGAGCCGAACACCCCCGTGTTCGGTTCGCATTCTAACTCGAACAATTTCAAAAGTTCGAGTTCGAACTCAATGCAAGTCAATGGGACTCAAAAGTTCAGTTTTTAGAGTGCCCTGCAAGAGGGCATATATGCAAGATATTTGCCATAAAAGGTGTATGGGGGTCCGGGTAGTGGCCTGGGGGACAGGAAACAAGGACAAAAAGTTAAAAAAAAAGTTTTTAAAGGGACAGTGAGTTTTCCATGAAATAAGTGTTAAAAATAAACATGAAAAATTCCTTCAAATATCGTGCCTAGGAGGTCCCCATAACCTGCCCGTGAAGTGGCGGATTTGTAGGATGTATAGAAACATTTAAAAACAAAAAAATGACGTTTCAAATGACGGTAAACGGTTTTCCTTTAATCTATTCATAAACAACTGCATGGGGCGGCAGTCTGTATTAAAAGAGAAGACCTTTTAGGACACGCAGAACAAGTTTAGTGATTTTTTGGCTAAATTATGGTGAAACTTATGCAGGTTTTGGATGAAAGTAACAATAGGTGCTTTAAAATTGGGCCTTTAGTGTTGGCAACAGTGCCGTCACACCGTAAACCCTCTGTGGTATTGTGGAAGAGTGCAGGGTTGGACCCTGCCTTTCCAAAAAATTTAAATGATATAAATCTGGTACAGGCGTCAGTGCAGCCAAATATTGTGCCTTTGGTGGCAGCAAGTGCCTTCACACTGTAACCCTTTTGTGGTATTGTGGAAGAGTTCAGTGGTGGAGGTTTTGTGAATGCAGAATAACATCCCCGATCTATTCCGTTACGTCAGCATCAGGGGATTGATAGCTGCTGATCCAGGACTGATTAATTTTTATAAATGTCAGCCGGCCTACAGAGTCGGTGGACAGAGGCACTCTTTTGTCTGTGACAAAAACCCCAGCGGCACTGAACGTCCTTTCAGAAAGCACGCTAGATGAAGGGCAACATAGTAGCTGCATAGCATATTGGCTAAGTTCTGGCCAGTGATCCAATCTCAACACCCACCCAGTAAGCCAGTGGAACATCTGCTGGAAAGGTATCCAGGTCTTCCCTTGCCCCTAGGTAGACCTGCACCATACGGTGAAGATGCTGGCAATGGGTGCCTACATTTGACGTCCCGGGGCGTCGTGGACTAAAAATTTTTAAAAAGGCATCAGTCAAGCGGCCCCGCCTTCACCACTATTCCTCTGATCACCCGTAGCCTCAGAAGCACCTGTGTCATCACTTGGAAACCTACCAGTGCCTGGAAAGGTGTTACACAAGTGTCGCTTTAGAGCGTCCTCAAGTTTTTTCATCCTGTGCTCCCTCTGTGAGGGCAGGATGAGCTCTGCAACTTTACCTTTGTATCGTGGATCAAGAAGGGTTGCCAACCAGTAATGATCCCTCTCCTTGATAGCACAAATCCTGGGGTCCTTTACTAGGCTTTGCAGGATAAGGGAGCCCATGCAGCGTAGGTTGGAGGTGGGATTAGCTTCCGAGTCTTCCTGGTCAATGAGGATGACCCCATCGTGCACTTCCTCCTCCCAGCCACGTACTAGTGCTTGGGTTTCTGGGCACACAAAACCCTCCCTTGAGGAATCCCCACCTTCAATGCCCCCACAACTTAAATATTCCTCCTCCTACTCATCCTCCTCCTGTTTGATCTGAGGAGGACCCACTGGAATGCTGTCTGCGGAAAGACTGGAGCCTTGAGAGCTAGGGAAGGCCTCCTCTTCCTCCTGCTGCTCTGCCTCTAAAGCCACATCTACAATTCCCCGCACAGTGTTCTCCAGCAGGAACACTAAAGGAAATTTGTCACTGATGCATGCACTGTCCCTGCTCACCATCCTCATTGCCTCCTCAAATGGTGACAGTACAGTGCATGCATCCTTGATCATCAGCCACTGCGGGGGGGAAAAACAAGTTGACCTGAACCTGTCCTTGTGCCATACTCACACAGGTACTCGTTGATGGCCCTCTGCTGCTTGTGCAGACACTGCAGCATTGCTAATGTCGAGTTCCACCTGGTGGGCATGTCACAGATCAGATGGTTTGTGGGAAGGTGGAATTCTCTTTGAATTTCTGCCAGGCAAACACTTGCTGGGAATGACCGTCTGAAGTGGCTGCAGACTTTTCTGGCCTGGCTGAGAAGCTCTGCCAGCCCTGGGTACCTGGTTAGGAAACGCTGTACCACCAGATTTAGGACGGGTGCTAGGCATGGTACATGCATCAACTTACCAAGGCGTAGGGCGGAGAGAAGGTTGCTGCCATTATCACAGAGGACCATTCCCAGCTCAAGCTGGCGTGGTGTTAACCATCTCTGCACCTTCCCCTGCAGAGCTGACAGAATTTCTGGCCCGGTGTGGCTCCTGTCCCCTAAACAAACCAGCTCAAGCACAGTATGGCATCTTTTTGCTTGAGCCATTGCCATTTTTTCTTACACTGCAGCAGCTGGGGCAACGTAATCTGACTGCGTAAATCTTCAGCTGATGGGATGCTATCACATTGTGAGGAAGGACCTGGTACATCCATTACTGTAGCATCATCCCTGGCAGTGGAGGTTGTAGGCAATGTCATGGCAGGACATATAGTGGGGGTAGAGACAGGTGAGGAGGACCTATGCAAAGTTTTGCACCAACAGGATGCATGGCAGGTGGTCATATGTCGCCTCAAGCATGTGGTACCCAAGCATCCAGTGTCTTTCCCACACTTGAGCCTCATCTGACACAGATTACAAATAGCAACGCTGCGGTCTGCTACACATTTCTTAAAAAAATCCCAGACAGAAGAGTTCCTGGATGTGTGCTTTGAGACAACAGCGCTCTGCACCTGAGCAGCTCTGACATCTGATGCCTTGGACTGGCTAGTGCTACGGTTGGTCTTAGAGGACGTTGTGCCTTGTGTTTGTTGTGCCTCCTCCTCACTTGACTTCTCTGTTCGATCAGGCACCCAGGTGGAGTCAGTGACCTCATCATCATTGTCATCACCCCCTATCTCCTCGTCACTGGAGCCAACTTGGCAGTATGCTGCAGCTGCTGGGGCAACATGAGTGCCAGTTATTTGTGTGTCACTGGCACTCCCTTCCTCTAGGTTGATTATACTCCCTTCCTCAACCTCAGAGATTGAATCAGAGCACTGTAGTTGCTGCGCATCCTCAAGCAGCATGTCACTGTCATTGTAGTCAAACAATTCAGCTGACTCATTGTCAGGATCCCCATCGCTGACCACCCCAGGATCACATTCCTTGCTCAGGCAGCACATGTAAAGTGCTGCCCCCGTTCCAATCCAGCAAGGAGAGGGGTTAAACAGTAAAAGCACAAGCACCACACACACCACACTCTCCTGCTTGCAAATAAAGAGTCACTCCCACCTTTCTACCATGGCTTCGCATTGCAAGTCTATCCTGCAAACATAGCTGAACTATTGCTAAAGACTTACTGTGTATCAGACCCCTGCTTGCTTCAACGACTATCCCGCTGTACCAATCCCTCGAGCTAGGATCGCCTGCTGACAATTCTCCTGGATAACCCCCATTGTACCACGCCTCGGATCACATAACATCAGCCTAACCAAGGTACCTTCAGAGCATCCCTGCATCCTGGGCTTAGACTCCCTGAACCTGCGGTGCCACCCCGGTGCCATTCCTGACACTCCTCCGTGTGTGACAGTGAGGCTACGGCAGTGTAGCTGTGGACCTGGAGGCTGCATTAGATGCTTTGGCAGCTGAGGTGGACTGTAAACCACTACAAGCCTGGCTGGCAGAGAACTCGGAGGATGAGGATGGCCTGGTTAGCCAATCCACCTAATCCTCTGTATGTTGCTGCTGCTTAAGACGGCCAGCACCAGTTAGAAAGGACAAGCTTGCCCCTGCAGAGGATGCACCACGTCCACGACGACCAGAGGCACAGCCTCCCGACACAGTGGCTGCTTGCCTTCTTATCTGTGCTTGGGAGCGTCTGCCTGTCCTTTTTGGTCTTTCTGACATGGTGAGTGATATATAGATTAAAGATATACAGAACTCTGATTCAACTCTGTTATAAAGATTAAAGATTTCCAGAACTCTGGTATAACTCAGTGAGACACCCTGATAGCTGGCAGCCAGTGACAAGACACAGATTACAATTCCCAGAAACCTCCTATAAATCAGTGAGACCCCCTGATGGGTGGCAGTGACAAGACACAAATTACAATTCCCAGAAACCACCTACAGGGAAAAGCTACCACAAACCCAACGAAAACGAACTGCAAAACCCAGCGAATGCACGCCGAAAACCCTCAAAAACATCTGGATTAACCTGCCGAAAACCACGGAAAACCCGAGCAGGAGCCGATCACCCGCAGCGAAGCCTCCGGAAAAAGCCTGCGGAGACCGCAGACAGAGGGAAGTGAATAAATTAGGAAACCAGTTTGCATGAATGTTTGAAAAGTGAAACGCTGTTTGTAAAGAAACTACTGAATGCCTGAAATTTACATATGAGGTCCAGGGAATGATAATAAAGAGGGCTGTTACAGAAAAAATAAGTAAACTTAAAGGGACACTCTACTCAAAAAATCACCCCCCGTTTTTTTATCCTAACCTATCCCTATTCCCTTAATAAATCTTTTTTTTTTTTTTTTTTTTGTAACTGTAGTACTTACCCTAAAATCCTCTTCTTTCCAGCGGCGTCTTTTTTTTTTTTATACTCACCTCCCTCCTCTTCCGCTCCCGTCCTTCTTCATGCTTCTTGGCTTCTGGTTTACGTGAGAAGCGCGCATGCGCGCCTCTCACATAAGCCAGCCAATCGGCAGGCTTCCTCCCGGCTCCCTCTGAGGATTAGTGTTGCGCGCAAGAGGATGTGCGCAACACTAACCCTCAGAGGGAGCCGCCAGCTTCTGCGGTGAGTTGGAGACGTCATCGCGCTGAAAGCGCAATGACGTCTCCTACTCGGCAAAAGGCGGCAGAAGCGGGAAATATGATTCCCGCTCTGCTGACTGACAGCTGGGAGGGCGGAGTAAAGTCCTCCGCCTCTCTCAGCTGTTTTCAGCCTTTCCTGACGATCGGCTGAGCGGAGGCAGGAGGGACAGGCAAGGGAATACTCCGGGCATCATGACCACCTAAAATAGCTTAGGTGGTCATGTTGCCTAGAGTGTCCCTTTAAAGAAAAAAAAAATCGGACTTAAAAAAAAATCTGAAAAATGCTTAAAATATCCTAAAAAATCTATAAATAAAGAGACTCTTTACTGCAGAATTTTATAATGAACGGTTTATTAGATATTGAATTAAAACGGGAATATTTTTAACATTGAAGCCTATGGGATTCTCCTGAATAAATTTGCCGAATTAAACCACCGAATGACAGGACATTAGGGGAACCTTTCACTGCTGGTTTGTGTTCTCTGAATAGCCGAAGCATTGCTTTTTCATGGGGTTTTCACTTCCCTCGAACAGGCACCGAACAGGCACCGTATGTTCAGGCAATTCGCCAGGATTTGGCAAATTGCCTGCTCTCTGGATAGCCGAATGGCCAAGAAAGGTAACCGAACGCTGATTTTCAGCGTTCGGTTACCTTTCTCAAGCAATTCGGATCTCTTTGAATAACCCTGACAGATTACAATTCCCAGAAACCTCCTATAAATCAGTGAGACCCCCTGATGGGTGGCAGTGAGAACACACAGATAGGAACAATTTCCAAATATTTTGTAGAAATGACTGACCCCAAAATTGCTGGTGGAAGTTAAAACACAAAGATTAGAACAATTCCCAGATATTTTGTAGAAATGAGACCCCCCCCCAATAGCTGGTGGCAGACTGGCAGTGAGAACACACACTAACACAACAATCTCCTCTCAAAAAACACGTGCTGAAGGCTGTGTGAAGCCTTATAGAGTGCTGCAGGAGTTAGCTCTGTGAGCCCATGATTGGGCAAAATTTGCCCAATCAGGACTCTGAGCCGTGATTGGCATGGTCTTGAACCTGTCTTGCACCTGACCTGTGGTCAAGTGCAAAGCTGTAGCCAATTGCAAGCTTCAGGCCAGTGGAAAAGTGCATTGTGGTCCATTGTGGTGCATTGTGGACGAACAAGCGGCGAACACGCGGAAATGTTCGTAGTTCGCGAACATCCGAACTGGCGATGTTCGAATCGAACTCCGAACCGATAGAACCGAACAACTCATCCCTACTGCTAAACAGCTGTCAGTAAAGGAACAAGCAGGAAGCTTTCCTTGTAAAACAGAGAGGACAGCAACAAGGGAGCAGGGACAGGTTGAGGGGAGCAGGGATAGACTAAGGGGAAAGGGACATGGTTTAGGGATGCAGGGACAGGCTGAGGGGAAATAGGTTTAGGGAAGCTGAGCCAGACTGAGGGGAAATAGACAGGTTTAGGGGAGCAAGGACAGGCTGAGGGAAATAGACAGGTTTAGTGGAGCAGGGATAGACTAAGGGGAAATAGACAGGTTTAGGGGAGCAAGGACAGGCTGAGGGGAAATAGACAGGTTTAGGGGAGCAAGGACAGGCTGAGGGAAATAGGCAGGTTTAGTGGAGCAGGGATAGACTAAGGGGAAATAGACAGGTTTAGGGGAGCAAGGACAGGCTGAGGGGAAATAGACAGGTTTAGTGGAGCAAGGACTAGACTAAGGGAAATAGACAGGTTTAGTGGAGCAGGGACAGCTGAGGGGAAATAGACAGGTTTAGGGGAGCAAGGACAGGCTGAGGGAAATAGACAGGTTTAGTGGAGCAGGGATAGACTAAGGGGAAATAGACAGGTTTAGGGGAGCAAGGACAGGCTGAGGGGAAATAGACAGGTTTAGTGGAGCAGGGATAGACTAAGGTGAAATAGACAGGTTTAAGGGAGCAAGGACAGGCTGAGGGGAAATAGACAGGTTTAGGGGAGCAGGGATAGACTAATGGGAAATAGGCAGAGTTAGGGGAGTAAGGACAGGCTGAGGGGAAATAGACAGGTTTAGCGGAACAGGGATAGACTAATGGGAAATAGGCAGAGTTAGGGGAGTAAGGGCAGGCTGAGGGGAAATAGACAGGTTTAGCGGAGCAGGGATAGACTAATGGGAAATAGGCAGAGTTAGGGGAGTAAGGACAGGCTGAGGGGAAATAGACAGGTTTAGCGGAGCAGGGATAGACTAATGGGAAATAGGTAGAGTTAGGGGAGCAAGGACAGGCTGAGGGGAAATAGGCAGGTTTAGGGGAGCAGGGACAGGCATAGAGGAAATAGACATGTTTAGGCAAACAGATACTGGGTGAGGGAAAATAGACAGGTTTATGGGAGCAGGGACAAGCTGAGGGGGAATACACAGGTTTAGCGGAGCACGGATAGACTAAGGGGAAATAGGCAGGGTTAGGGGAGCAGGGACAGACTGAGGACTAATAGGCAAGTTTAAGGGAGCAGGGACAGCCATAGAGGAAATCGACATATTTAGGGAATCAGATACTGGGTGAGGAAAAATAGACATGTTTATGGAAGCAGGGACAAGCTGAGGGGAAATAGACAGGTTTAGGGAAGCAGGGACAGCTGAGGGGAAATAGACAGGTTTAGGAAGCAGGGACAGGCTGAGGGGAAATAGACAGGTTTATGGAAGCAGGGACAGGCTGAGGGGAAATAGACAGGTTTATGGAAGCAGGGACAGGCTGAGGGGAAATAGACAGGTTTAGGGAAGCAGGGACAAGCTGAGGGGAAATAGACAGGTTTAGGGAAGCAGGGACAGGCTGAGGGGAAATAGACAGGTTTATGGAAGCAGGGACAAGCTGAGGGGAAATAGACAGGTTTATGGAAGCAGGGACAGGCTGAGGGAAATAGACAGGTTTAGGGAAGCAGGACATGTGAGGGAATAGACAGGTTTAGGGAAGCAGGGACAAGCTGAGGGGAAATAGAAAAATTGAAAGGTTTAAGGGAGCAGGGACAGCCATAGAGGAAATAGACATGTTTAGGCAATCAGATACTGGGTGAGGGAAAATAGACAGGTTTATGGAAGCAGGGACAGGCTGAGGGGAAATAGACAGGTTTAGGGAAGCAGGGACAGGCTGAGGGGAAATAGACAGGTTTAGGGAAGCAGGGACAAGCTGAGGGGAAATAGACAGGTTTAGGGAAGCAGGGACATGCTGAGGGGAAATAGACAGGTTTAGGGAAGCAGGGACAAGCTGAGGGGAAATAGAAAAATTGAAAGGTTTAAGGGAGCAGGGACAGCCATAGAGGAAATAGACATGTTTAGGCAATCAGATACTGGGTGAGGGAAAATAGACAGGTTTATGGAAGCAGGGACAGGCTGAGGGGAAATAGACAGGTTTAGGGAAGCAGGGACAGGCTGAGGGGAAATAGACAGGTTTAGGGAAGCAGGGACAGGCTGAGGGGAAATAGACAGGTTTATGGAAGCAGGGACAGGCTGAGGGGAAATATGCCGAAAAGATTCTAAAAAAATCAATAAATAAAGAGACTTTTTACTGCAGATTAAAATAATAAATATATTAGATATTGGATTAAAAAGGAAATATTTTTAACATTAAAGTATGTTGGATTCACCTGAATAAACCTGTCGAATGAAACCACTGAACAGCAGGGCATTTCAGCAACTTTTCACTGCTGCTCGGCGTTCTCTGAATAGATTAACCATTGCTTTTCTATGGGGGATTTCACTGTCGTCGAACAGACACCGTACTTGCACTCTGAATAGACGAATGGCCCTGAAATGTCCCCATATGCTGAATTTCAGCGTCCGGTTACATTTTGGACCTCTCTGAATAACCCCTATATATATATATATACTCTATATAAATTAAATAAAAACAGAAAAGGGTATTGATGTTTTAAATAAACCTCTATACAAATAAAATAAATAAATAAATGAGGTTTTAAAAAAAAAACTAAATGTTTTGAAATGTATGAATGTGTAAAGTCACAAAGTTTATCCATCAAAAATTCCAGCTTTAGGGTTCAGTCCAGATTATATGCATAACATGCCCTTTCCTTATCAGGAACCAGCAGTTGGTATTAGATTTAAACACATTTAACATATCTCTATCTTGGCTGAAGGCGTTTGAGGTTTAGTCGCCGATCGTTCGGCCAATCTCGGATTTTAAAACATTTACATCATAATCATCCCATGTAAAATATTAAAATATGTTAACGTATTAATATCCAAAATATGTTTGGCAGGTGCCGGGCTTTCACTCCTGAGAGCATTCTATGAGATTATACCAGATCATGGCGACTCAGGAAATTCTGTTTTGACTTTATCGTGTATTGGAATATTAAATATAGCGGAATTGTGTATTTTGCATTCTACAAACACGTCTTTATCTGCTGTAAACAAACAGATAGGATCAAGGAGCGAAGCATGAAATGAAGAAATATAGAGTCTGCTTACATTAAGTCTAATCAAATAAGGTGGTGCTGCACAATATAAAAGATGTGCACTCTTATTACACACAGGGTTATTCAAAGAGATCCGAATGGCTGCCGAAAGGGAACTGAGCACTGAAATTCAGCGTTCGGTTACCTTTCCTGGCCTTTTGGCTATCCAGAGAGCAGACAGTTTGCCAAATGTTGTCGAATTGCCTGCACATACGGTGCCTGTTCGGTGCCTGTTCGAGGGCAGTGAAATCCCCATAGAGAAGCAATGCTTCGTCTATTCAGAGAACACAAACCAGCAGTGAAAAGTTGTCGAATTGCCCTGCCATTCGGTGGTTTCATTCGGCAGGTTTATTCAGGCGAATCCCATAGGCTTCAATGTTAAAAATATTCCTGTTTTAATTCAATATCTAATGAACCGTTTATTAGAATATTCTGCAGTAAAAAGTCTCTTTATTTATAGATTTTTTTTTAGGATCCAAAATTTTCTGTTTTTTTTATTTATTTTTAAATGTTTTTTCTTTTTTCTCTAACAGCCCTTTTTATTATCATTCATTGGATTTTATATGTAAATTTCAGACATTTTCGTTCTGTAGTTTCTTTGCAAACAGCGTTTCACTTTTCAAACATTCAAGCGTACGGTTTTTCTTTCACTCCATTCATCTGCGGTGTCGGGATTTTCCGGCGGCTGCTCTGCGTTGTGATCGGCTCCTGCTTGGGTTTCTCCGGCGTGTTCGGCGGGGTTAATCCAGATGTTTTTGCGGGTTTCGTTGTGCATTCTGGGTTTTGCGGTGAGTGTTAGGCGGGTTTGCGGCGGCTTTTCCCTGCACTACGACGGCCCTGTGGTGCTTGCTGAATACACCGCAGGGTCGCCAAAATGGGATCGCCGAATCGTACCGAATTGAAGAGAACGAAAAGTCACCGAACGTGCGGTGACTTTTCAATTCTTTTTGAATAACCCTGATAGAGTCTGCTTACATTAAGTCTAATCAAATAAGGTGGTGCTGCACAATATAAAAGATGTGCACTCTTATTATACAGAGGGGGTAAGGTTATTCAGGGAGCACCAAAAGGTCGCCGACATTTCAGTGCTCTCTCATTCTCTGCGCTTCCCTGCACTTCGGAGAATCAAAGTTCCCCACCCTACGGTGAATTCAGCATTCACCGCAGGGTCCCAGGAGTGCAGGGAAAACTCGCCGCAATCCTGCCGAAAACCTACCAAAAACCCGTTGCAAACCTGCTGCAAACCCGTTGCAAACCCACCGCAATCCCGCCGAACATTTTCTGGAAACCCACCCAAAACCCGCTGGAACCGCCACAACAAACAAACACGCCGAACACACTGGAAAAAGTCGCCGAGCCGCCGATCACATTGCAGACCAGCCGACAAGCTGACGAAGGGGGTGAAAAAAAAGGAAAAACTACAAATGAAAGTGTCAAAATTGAAGTGCTGTTTGCCAAAAAACTACTGAACGGAAATGTCTGAAATTTACATATAAGATCCAATGAATGATAATAAAAGGGGCTGTTACAGAAAAAAGAAAAAACGGTTTAAAAAAAAATGAATTTTTTTTGTCTAATAAAATCCCGAAAAATGCCTAAAAGATCTTAAAAAAATCTAAAAATAAAGAGACTTTTTGCTGCAGATTAAAATAATAAATTGTTTATTAGATATTGAATTAAAACGGGAATATTTTTAACATTGAAGCCTATGGGTTTCGTCTGAATAAACCTGCCGAATGATAACACCGAACAGCAGGGCATTTCGGCAACTTTTCACTGCTGTTCGGTGTCTGTGAATAGATTAACCATTGCTTCTCTATGGCGGATTTCGCTGCCTTCGAATAGGCACCGTACTTGCTGGCAGTTTGCCATAATTTGGCGAACTGCCTGCTCTCTGAATAGCTGAATGGCCCCAAAATGGCACCATACGGGGAAATTCACTGTTCGGTGTCATTTTAGGGCCTGATCGTCTCTCTCTGAATAACCCCTATAGTGTACAACACTATAAAATAAACTTATATTAAAATATTTCACAGTAATAGGTGTGTCATAAGCTGCATACATGTACTAGAAATAAAGGGGGAAAAATCTCAATGCATCAGTTTGTTGGCACCAAAATGAATATGGGGTTATTCAATAAGGGTCGAACCTGCCATTGAATTGCACCAAAAGGTGAGTTTCACTATGCTGTCAATTCGCCAAATACTGGTGGACTGACAGCGAAATACGGTGCAGTTCGTTGCAGATCTTCAGCGATCTTTGGAGGCAGCAAAATTGTCCCATAGAGAAACAATGGTTTATCTATTCAGAGAACGCCGAACTGCACCGAAATGTCACGAAATGCCCTAATTCTCAGTGTTTCAGTTCGACAGGTCTAAGGCCCGTGTCAGACGAACGCAGTGATTACGTCCATGTTGTCGCACAGTTTAACGTCTTTCGTAGCATAGAATCATGATCAATAGAGACCCACACACGAAGTGCGTCTGCACCAAACTGCGCACACAACGCACGTGGCAAACGGACGCAAGTTAGGCAAGAACGTAAAACCGCTACCACGGACGCGCAGAGTGCGCCACTTCCGCGTAGCGTTCTGTGTGAGTGATGAGATGTCAGACGCAGCACATTTGCGACGTCCAGCACCTTGACGCACACAATGGCTTTTCATATCCTTTTCAAATTCTTAGCATTTTTCATATTCATTTTATTTCCCATAGTTCCCTTTTTATTTCTACGTCCGTCAAAAAAAACAGACCGTGTGGTGTCTACAGTATCTTCCGTCAGTACGTCTGTTATGCGCGCACGCAGAGTGCGCTCTGACTGCGCTCGTCTGACTCTAGCCCTTACAGACGAATTCCATAGTATTCAATGGAAAACAATATTATCATCTTTAATTTATATTTATTCAACCGCATGTTTTTTCATTTTCAGCAAAAGGAAATTTATTTATTTTTCGAACACCTTTATGCATTTTTTATACAAAACGTCTGATTCACAATTTTTTTAAAAGGCTTTTTTTTTATACCGTAACAGGCCTTCTTCTTATTTTTTAAAGGACATTTTTTTATTATTTAGACACATTTTGATGCATTTTTATTGGTTTAAACACCATTTAGAAGCATAGCAGAGTTCTGTTTTTTTCCTGCCATTTGACGGTGTTGAGCAGTTACTTCGTTGGTCTTCAGTGGTGTCTGGATGTATTCCGTGACGTTCAGCGGTCAGTTTGGCTCTCTTCGGCGACTCCATTTTCGCCGCACTACGGTGACTCTGCGGTGAATGGTCAATTTCTAATACAAGAAGGGTCCTGAATTAAACATTTAAGCAATATGATTCTAGGATACTTTTAAAAACATTCGTTCAGCATTCAAAAGAATAAAAATAACAACCACAGTGTGTATATATATATATATATCGCATGTGGTGGGTGTGCAATCTGTTGCCTCCTAGTGGGAAAAAAGTGTGTGGTGCAAAACAGTACCTATCAGGGTTATTCAAAGAGATTCGAAAAGTCACCGCACGTTCGGTGACTTTTCGTTCTCTTCAATTCAGTTCCTTTTGCCGATCTCATTTCGGTGACCCTGCGGTGTATTCAGCAAACAGCACAGGGTCCCCGAATTGCAGGGAAAAGCTGCCGCAAACCCGCCGAAAACTAACCGCAAAACCCAGCGAATGCACGCCGAAAACCCTCAAAAACATCTGGATTAAACTGCCGAAGACGCCGGAAAAACCCGAGCAGGAGCCGATCACACGCAGCAAAGCCGACGGAAAAAGCCGAGACCAGAAGAGGCAGTGAATAAATTAGGAAAACAGTTTGTATGAACGCGTGAAAGTGAAACACTGTTTGCAAAGAAACTACTGAGCGAAAATGTCTGAAATTTACATGTGATCCAATGAATGATAATAAAAAGGACTGTTACAGAAAAAATAAGTAAACTAAAAAAAAAAAAGGTTTCAGAAAAATGCTTAAAGTATCCTAAAAAATCTATAAAGAGACTCTTTACTGCAGAATTTTATAATAGAAACATAGAAACATAGAAAAATGTCGGCAGATAAGAACCTTTCGGCCCATCTAGTCGCCCAATTACATGGATACTTTACTTGGATTTATCTTTTGTTTAGGATAGCCTTATGCCTATCCCATGCTTGCTTAAATTCAATTACTGTTTTGGCCTCTACCACTTCTACTGGAAGACTGTTCCATGTATCCACCACCCTCTCAGTAAAATAATGCTTCCTGATGTTACTTTTAAACCTTTGCCCCTCTAATCTAAGACTATGTCCTCTTGTTTTGCTACTTTGTTTCCTTTTAAATATACTCCCTTCCTCTACCTTGTGGATTCCCTTTACGTATTTAAATGTTTCTATCATATCTCCTCTGTCTCGTCTTTTTTCCAAGCTGTACATGTTAAGATCATTAAGCCTTTCCTGGTAACTTTTCTCCTTCAAGCCGTACACCATTTTAGTAGCCCTTCTCTGAACTCTCTCTAAGATGTCTATATCCTTCTGGAGATACGGTCTCCAGTACTGCACACAGTACTCCAAGTGAGGTCTCACCAGTACACCAGTACAGTGGCATGAGCACTTCCCTTTTCCTACTGCTAATACCTCTCCCTACACAACCAAGCATTCTGCCAGCATTTCCTGCTGCTCTATTACATTGACTACTTACCCTTCGATCCTCTGAAATAATAACCCCTAAATCCCAAACCTTAGATGTATCAAATATTCTATATTCAGCCCTTGGGTTTTTACGTCCCAGGTACATTATCTTGCAGTTACCCACATTAACCCTTTCGCTGCGGAGGACGTGCTCAGCGCGTCCACCCGCAGGTAACGTTCCTTGCGGTGGACGCGCTGAGCGCGTCCTCCCTTTGGGACCAGCGTTCGGCCGGGTTCCGGCCGATTGCTGGCCCCCCCGGTGTGGGCTGACATCCTCGATGTCAGCCCAGCACCCGGAACCACCGCCGGCCTAATTAGGTGTCATTGCGGCGGCGCGATGACACCTAATTCAGGCGCCCCCCCGCATGTGCGGAGGAGGCGCCTGAAAGGGAGGGGGGGAGGTCCTTCGGACCTCTCTCCCTCCCGATCGCCGGCGTTGCGGGGGTTAATCCAGGCACCGTTTGGAAGGGCACAGCCTGCCCTTCCTAACGGTACATGGAATTAACCCCATGGGGGCTGGATCACGAATCGGCACCGAAAAGCGCCGGTTCGTGATCCTTTCCCGGAGCTGGCCGACATCTTGGATGTCGGCCAAGCTTCCGGGAATGCCCCCTGTGGCCTGGCGTCATCGTGCATAGCACGATGACGCCAGTCCTAGAGTTAACCCCTAACTGCCACCAATGGTGGAGATAGGGGGTTCCAATGAACCCCCTATCTCCCGATCTGTGGCAGTTAGGGGTTAATGTTTGATATTGTTGGATCAGCCAGAGCATGGCCGTTCAAACAATACCAAACTTGACTATGAAAAAGTTTTTTAAAAAAAAATTTAAAATAAAAATAAAAATAAAAAAATATTTTTTTAAAAAAATAAACAATTTTTTTTTTATTTTTTTTGGTTCGTTAATGCAGCAATATTGTTCTTATCTCAATTATAATGTGAACAATGATGCTGCACTAACGATTTTTGTATGCGGTGCGTTTGTTAAAAATCGCGTAATTTTCCCCAAAAAAAAATGTAACGTGACCCCATCTCTAATTTTTTTAACAAGCGCACCCCATACAAAATATAACCGCAATTGCTCGCATGTTAAAATGTGAAAAAAAAACACTTTACACATTGTAAATTATTGAAAATTCATATTTTATTGCATTTTTTGTTATAATATACAGACAGGTCATGATGTATACTTATAATAATGACATATTATGAATCTGCCGAGTCTGACAGAAAGAACGATATATAATATGTCTGGGTCATATACTAAAATAAGCCTTCAAAACACGTTTAAACATGATGAGCAAAATCGGTAAAAATGACCTCAGCACAGAGGCGGGAAATGCCTCAGCAGCGAAAGGGTTAAAACTCAATTGCCACAGCTCCGACCATTTTTTGATTTTACCTAAATCATTTGTCATTTGGCTGATCCCTCCAGGATCGTCAACCCTGTTGCAAATCTTTGTGTCATCAGCAAAAAGACATACTTTACCATTAATACCTTCTGCAATATCACTAATAAAAATATTAAAGAGAATGGGTCCAAGTACTGACCCCTGAGGTACCCCACTGGTAACAAGACCTTGCGCCGAATAAACTCCATTTACCACAACCCTTTGTTGCCTGTCACTCAGCTACTGCCTAACCCATTCAACAATATTGGAATCCAAACTCAAAGATTGCAATTTATTGATAAGCCTTCTATGCGGAACAGTATCAAAAGCCTTACTGAAATCTAAATAAGCAATGTCTACTGCACCACCTGTGTCTATTATTTTTGTTACCCAATCAAAAAAATCAATAAGATTAGTTTGGCACGATCTCCCTGAGGTAAACCCATGTTGTTTCTGATCCTGTAATCTATGTGTTTTTAGATGTGCAACAATCCTTTCTTTTAACATGGTTTCCATTAATTTCCCCACTACTGACGTAAGACTAACTGGCCTATAGTTCCCCGATTCCTCCCTACTACCCTTCTTGTAAATGGGCACAACATTTGCTAATTTCCAGTCTTCTGGGACGACTCCCATTAGCAAGGATTGGTTAAATAAATATGCTAACGGTTTTGCTATTACATCACTGAGCTCTTTAATAATTTAGGGTGGATCCCATCAGGCCCCATTGACTTATTTGTCTTTACTTTAGACAGCTGCTGTAGAACCTCCTCCTCTGTAAACTGATATGTAAATGTCTCCTTAGTGTTTCCTCCTAACTGAGGTCCCTTTCCTTCCTTTTCTTCTGCAAAGACTGAACAAAAATATTAATTGTGGCAGTCAGCGAGACTTTTATCCTCTTCTACATACCTTCCTTCCTTTGTTTTTAATCTAACTAATCCTTGTTTTACTTTTCTTTTCTCGTTTATGTATCTAAAAAATGTTTTGTCCCCCTTTTTTACTGACTGAGCTATTTTCTCTTCTGCGTGTGCTTTGGAAGCTCTTATAAATTGCTTTGCCTCTTTCTGCCTAATCTTATAGGTTTGCCTATCTTCTTCACTCTGAGTTGTTTTATAATTATTGAATGCTGTCTTTTTGTTCTTCACTATTTTGGCCACTTCTGCAGAGTACCACAGTGGATTCTTCCCTTTTTTGTTTTTGCTAACAAGCCGAATGCAATTGCCTGTGGCCTTCAATAATGCTTCCTTTAAATAATCCCATTTCTCCTGTACTCCCTTTAAACTCCTCCAGTCTGATAATGACTCATTCACACAAAATCTCATTTTAGAAAAATCTGTTTTTTTAAAGTCTAAAACTTTTGTTTTTGTGTGGTGCGGCTCCATCCCTGTTCTTATATTAAACCATACTGACTGGTGATCACTAGATCCCAAATTTTCACCTACAACAACGTCCGATACCAAACCTCCATTTGTGAGTTAATTAAATCCAATATGGCCTCTTAACGGTTTATTCGATATTGAATTAAAACGGGAATATTTTTAACATTGAAGCCTATGGGATTCTCCTGAATAAACCTGCCGAATTAAACCACCAAATGGCAGAGCATTTCGGGAACCTTTCACTGCTGGTTTGTGTTCTCTGAATAGCCGAAGCAGTGCTTTATCATGGGGATTTCACTGCCCTCGAACAGGCACCGAACAGGCACCGTATGTTCAGGCAATTCGCTAGGATTTGGCGTATTGCCTGCTCTCTGGATAGCTGAATGGCCAGGAAAGGTAACCAGACGCTGATTTTCAGCGTTCGGTTACCTTTCTCAAGCAATTCGGAGCTCTTTGAATAACCCTGTATGTCTACGTTCAGTGTGCTGGAGATTTATGCTTTGCAATCTCAATCTATTGTCTCCTAATGGCAAAAAGTGTGTCAGGCAAAACAGTATGGGCCCTATTACATTCTTCGTGCACAATTGTGCGCGTGCACAAAAACACATTAATGCGAGGGGCAAAACCCTTTGCGCTAAACGTCGTATTAGGACGTTCGCGCACAAAATGCATGTTAACGTCTAACATGATTGACCCTGTGCGAACCCTTTGCGAGCGTAATTTAGTGCGCGCATCCTATAATTAAAATGCGTTTGTGCGCGGGTACACGCATGGTATTACAATCTTAGCGCAAAATTTAACGGACAACGTTTAACGTCTTTGAAAAGCTGGTGGTAACGACAAATTGTAACAACCTGACCGTACCAAACTGCGGATTCACAACGGAGAAAGTTGATGCGCACATTTTTTTTATTACTAGATCCGAAAAAAATGACGGACACTACCTTGTCTTCCGTCAGAACGTACGTCTGTTGTGCGCAGTCCGCACAAAATGACGGGCTCGAGTTAAAAATTACATTGCGTTCACTGATTTCTGCGCACAATGGTACTTTGCGTGCATTTTTGCGCGTCTGTTTTACGAGCGCAACTTCCCGACGGATGAAAAAATGCACGAGGAATGTAATTCCAGCGGTGATTTTCGTGCATTAACGTTTAGGCTAGGGTCAAACTAAAGCATTTTTACACGCGAACGTAAAAAAGTGCGTCCGAACGCATTGATGTATTTTTACACGGAATAGGCGAAAATGGTCATACGATGCGCATTTTCGTGCGTGATGTTTTACGAATCCAAACCAGGGAACTTTTTGCGTCTGGACGTTATGTTGGCCGGACACGAGCAGGGTCTGACGTCTCCAAATCACACACACACACCCCGCTAGCGGGCGCAGCGCACTCTGTACGTCCGTACTAGAGGTTCTGCGTTCTCAAAAAAATGCGTTCATTTTCCACTTGCGTTGCGCGGCCGGACTTTCGTGCGACCGTACTTCGTATATTGGCTGTCATTGCCCGTTATTTGCTGCTAGTGCGGCCGTGATTAAGTGCGCCAGAACGCACGTTAAAAATGCGCTGGTCTGACCCCAGCCTTAACGCTTTGCGCAAAAAAAACCGCGTATAGCGTGCGTTTTTGCGTTAAGAATGTAATAGGGCCCTAAGTATGTCCACATTCAGTATGATTGTAGGATACATGTGTTTTTTAAAAACATTCCTTTCAGCATTCAAAAGAATAGAAATGACAAACACAGATATATATATATATATGCAATCTGTTGCCTCCTTAGTGAAAAAAAGTGTGTGGTGCAAAACAGTATGTCCACATTCAGTATGATTCTAGAATACATGTGTTTTTTTAAAAACATTCCTTTCAGCATTCAAAAGAATAAAAATGACTACAGTATTATATATATATATATAATACTGTAACAGGGGTCGGGGACCTGACCTGACATGGGTACAGAATGGTGTGAGCTAAAGCGCAGTGGTAGACTAGATAAAGATATAAACAGAAAAAACAGGTTTATTTGTAACCCAAATAAACGCATATAGAATACCAACCAGGAAACCACAACAGAATAAATGCAAGAACACAACAAGAGAGGACTAAACACTAGAGAACCACATGAAATTCAGACATGCATGGAAAGAAAAGACAATACTAGACTGTTAAACGCAATAACAATATATACAGAAATCAAAAATAACAAGAACAGGCAGAAAAATATAACAGAACTAGCGGAGGAGAAAACACTGAGACAAAACCTGAATGAAAGGACCTAAAGGATAACTTGAAAACCTAAGAAAACCAGAGCAATAGATCCCTACCAGAACTGCAAGGAAAGTAATAAGGATCTAGAGGAACAAGAGGCGTGGAAAAATCAGACTGAGGCTTAGAACAAAATGAAGCAGCGCCCTTCCTAGGGCGATGCCTGCCTTTATACCAGGGACGTGCGGTCAGGGGTGGCAGGTGAGGCAAAGCCTCACCTGCTATTAAGGGCAGCTGCAGTCAAACTCACCTGCTCCTCGTTCCCCCGCTGTCGGCTCCTTCTGTCTTCTCCATGCGCCGAAAACATTATTTTTTCTTTTCCTTCCGCAGACTGAGCCTACGCAACGGAACGCAAATCGTGTAGGCTGCCAAGAAGTGTGCAGCGCAGCATGTCTGTTCAATGAACAGTCGTCTGAGCACTGCCCACTTCCTGAACATTGCTCTCCCAGTGCCTCAGAGGCACTGGGAGAGCAATGAAATAGCTTGGACCAATAGGAAAGCAATATTGGTCCAAGCCATTCAAAAAACGCCTGCATGGGAGGCAGGCCTCCTAAGCATTGATTGGCGCAGGACAGTTATGTGACTGACACAATCAGTGGATGCGGGGTGTTCTCGGGGTGTGGCTTGAGTGTCACACTAGGTCATGCTGCCCTGAGGAGGATGCAGAGATCCTGAGGAGCACAGAAAGGTGCCAGTTCCTGGTGAGCACTAAACATCCAGATCCTGGGGAGTCCTGAACAGCCAGTTCCTGGGGAGCCCTGAGCAGCCAGTTCCTGGGGAGTCCTAAGAGCAGCCAGTTCCTGGGGAGCACTGAACCTACATAACCTGTGTATATCTGGCTATGATACTAGCCAGTGCCTCACCAGCCACTGACCTCACCGCACGCCACTGCTTTATACACAGTTCAATTAAGAACAATTGAGTCCAGGTAAGTGTCCAGGCTTGGATTCCAAAACGTGAACGACATGAAAAGTCCAAAGCAGCAATGTACATTTGAGACCAGGGGTGGCGCCAGAGACACAGAATGTCCATATCATAACTGGCAACCTCCACCTCTGCCAGAGGGGGTGCAGAACGTTACAGATACACGTGTTTTTTTAAAAACATTCCTTTCAGCATTCAAAAGAATAAAAATGATAAACACAGTATATATATATAAAGTGCATGTAGTGGATGTGCAATCTGTTGCCTCCTTAGTGAAAAAAAGTTTGTGGTGCAAAACAGTTAGTATGTCCACATTCAGTATGATTCTAGGATACATGTGTTTTTTTAAAAACATTCCTTTCAGCATTCAAAAGAATAAAAATGACAAACACAGTATATATATATATATATATAAAGTGCACGTAATGGATGTGCAATCTGTTGTCTCCATAGTGAAAAAAAAGTGAGTGGTGCAAAACAGTAAATATGTCCACATTCAGTACGATGCTAGGATACACGTGTTTTTTTAAAAACATTCCTTTCAGCATTCAAAAGAATAAAAATGACAAACACAGTATATATAAAGTGCATGTAGTCAGTCACACCAGTCAGTGTGGTTTAATATAAGAACAGGGATGGAGCCGCACCACACAAAAACAAAAGTTTTAGACTTTAAAAAAACAGATTTTTCTAAAATGGGATTTTGTGTGAATGAGTCATTCTCAGACTGGAGTAGTTTAAAGGGAGTCCAGGAGAAATGGGATTATTTAAAGGAGGCATTATTGAAGGCCACATGCAATTGCAGTCGGCTTGTTAGCAAAAACAAAAAAGGGAAGAATCCACTGTGGTACTCTGCAGAAGTGGCCAAAATAGTGAAGAACAAAAAGATTGCATTCAATAATTATAAAAACTCTCAGAGTGAAGAAGATAGGCAAACCTATAAGATTAGGCAGAAAGAGGCAAAGCAATTTATAAGAGCTTCCAAAGCACACGCAGAAGAGAAAATAGCTCAGTCAGTAAAAAAGGGGGACAAAACATTTTTTAGATACATAAACGAGAAAAGAAAAGTAAAACAAGGATTAGTTAGATTAAAAACAAAGGAAGGAAGGTATGTAGAAGAGGATAAAAGTCTCGCTGACTGCCTCAATGAATATTTTTGTTCAGTCTTTGCAGAAGAAAAGGAAGGAAAGGGACCTCAGTTAGGAGGAAACACTAACGAGACAATTACATATCAGTTTACAGAGGAGGAGGTTCTACAGCAGCTGTCTAAAGTAAAGACAAATAAGTCAATGGGGCCTGATGGGATCCACCCTAAATTATTAAAAGAGCTCAGTGATGTAATAGCAAAACCGTTAAGCAAGGATTGGTTAAATAAATCTGTTAACGGGAGTCATCCCAGAAGACTGGAAATTAGCAAATGTTGTGCCCATTCACAAGAAGGGTAGTAGGGAGGAATCTGGGAACTATAGGCCAGTTAGTCTTACGTCAGTAGTGGGGAAATTAATGGAAACCATGTTAAAGGAAAGGATTGTTGAACATCTAAAAACACATAGATTACAGGATCAGAAACAACATGGGTTTACCTCAGGGAGATCATGCCAAACTAATCTTATTGATTTTTTTGATTGGGTAACAAAAATAATAGACACAGGTGGTGCAGTAGGCATTGCTTATTTAGATTTCAGTAAGGCTTTTGATACTGTTCCGCATAGAAGGCTTATCAATAAATTGCAATCTTTGAGCTTGGATTCCAATATTGTTGATGGATTAGGCAGTGGCTGAGTGACAGGCAACAGAGGGTTGTGGTAAATGGAGTTTATTCGCGCAAGGTCTTGTTACCACTGAGGTACCTCAGGGGTCAGTACTTGGACCCATTCTCTTTAATATTTTTATTAGTGATATTGCAGAAGGTATTAATGGTAAAGTATGTCTTTTTGCTGATGACACAAAGATTTGCAACAGGGTTGACGTTCCTGGAGGGATCAGCCAAATGACAAATGATTTAGGTAAGCTAAAAAAATGGTCGGAGCTGTGGCAATTGAGTTTTAATGTGGATAAGTGCAAGATAATGCACCTGGGGCGTAAAAACCCAAGGGCTGAATATAGAATATTTGATAAAGTCGTAACCTCAACATCTGAGGGTTGGGATTTAGGGGTCATTATTTCAGAGGATCTAAGGGTAAGTAGTCAATGTAATAGAGCAGCAGGAAATGCTGGCAGAATACTTGGTTGTGTAGGGAGAGGTATTAGCAGTAGGAAAAGGGAAGTGCTCATGCCACTGTACAAGGCACTGGTGAGACCTCACTTGGAGTACTGTGTGCAGTACTGGAGACCGTATCTCCAGAAGGATATAGACATCTTAGAGAGAGTTCAGAGAAGGGCTACTAAAATGGTGTACGGCTTGAAGGAAAAAAGTTACCAGGAAAGGCTTAATGATCTTAACATGTACAGCTTGGAAAAAAGACGAGACAGAGGAGATATGATAGAAACATTTAAATACGTAAAGGGAATCCACAAGGTAGAGGAAGGGAGTATATTTAAAAGGAAACAAAGTAGCAAAACAAGAGGACATAGTCTTAGATTAGAGGGACAAAGGTTTAAAAGTAACATCAGGAAGCATTATTTTACTGAGAGGGTGGTGGATACATGGAACAGTCTTCCAGTAGAAGTGGTAGAGGCCAAAACAGTAATTGAATTTAAGCAGGCATGGGATAGGCATAAGGCTATCCTAAACAAAAGATAAATCCAGGTAAAGTATCCATGTAATTGGGCAGACTAGATGGGCCGAAAGGTTCTTATCTGCTGACATTTTCTATGTTTCTATGTAAACTATATATATATATATATATTGCATCTAGTGGATGTGCAATCTGTTGCCTCCTTAGTGAAAAAGAAGTGCGTGGTGCAAAACAGTAAATATGTCCACATTCAGTGTGTATCAATCAAAACTACTAGGGTTGCACAGATAACAATACTAGTATCGGTATCGGTGCCGATACCGGGTACTGCAGGAGTACTTGGTACTCGTGCAGTGCCCCTGATATTTCCCCAGATACCGGAAGCCATCATTGAGCTGGCTTGCCGGCATCCGAGGGGCTGGGGCGGCTGTCTGAATGCTCTAAAGGCATTCGGACAGGTCCCTGCAGCTCATCGCGTACATATTTACCTTCCATGTGCACCGCCAGCAAAGTTTCCACATGTCCGCTTGTTGGAAACCCCCCAGCCTCGATCTCGCGAACTCCCACATGATCGTGGCTGGGAGCTTTCCAACGAGCGCACGCGCGAAGACTTTGCCGGCGGCGCTCGTGGAAGATAAATATGAATGCGATGAGCTGCAGGGGCCTGTCCGAATGCCGATACAGCATTCGGACAGCCGCCCCTTGTCTGGTCTGGGGTCTGTGTGTATGTGTAATATATACACATACACACACACACACAGCTGGGTTCATATCCATGAGAGTTGGGGGCAAATCCATGAGAGCTGGGGGCAATATCCATGAGAGCTGGGGCATATCCATGTGAGCTGGGGGCAATATCCATGTGAGCTGGGGGTATATCCATGAGAGCTGGGGCAATATTCATGAGAGCTGGGGGCAATGTTCATGAGAGCTGGGGGCAATATCCACGAGAGCTGGGGCAATATCCATGAGAGCTGGGGGCATATCCATGAGAGCTGGGGCATATCTATGAGAGCTGGGGCATATCCATGAGAGCTGGGGCAATATCCATGAGAGCTGGGGCATATCCATGTGAGCTGGGGCAATATCCATGTGAGCTGGGGGCATATCCATGAGAGCTGGGGCAATATTCATGAGAGCTGGGGGCAATATCCACGAGAGCTGGGGCAATATCCATGAGAGCTGGGGGCATATCCATGAGAGCTGGGGCATATCTATGAGAGCTGGGGCATATCCATGAGAGCTGGGGCATATCCATGTGAGCTGGGAGCATATCCATGTGAGCTGGGGGCAATATCCATGTGAGCTGGGAGCATATCCATGTGAGCTGGGAGCATATCCATGTGAGCTGGGGGCATATCCATGTGAGCTGGGGGCAATCGCCATGTGGGCTGGGGGCATTCTGTATATATATATCTCGGGATATATACATGTGAGCTGGGGCATTTTTATGAGGTCTGTTCTTATTGGAAAGTGTTCACATGACATAAAATAAAAGTATCGGTACTCGGTATCGGTGAGTACTTTTTAAAAAGTATCGGTACTCGTACTTGGTCTTAAAAAAGTGGCATCGCTACATCCCTAAAAAAATACCTAAAAACGTAAGCAGCAGGGTTTACTCTTTACACCATATCATTACAGCCTCGTGTACAACAGATACAATGTATCTGCAGTCTTGATGCTATTCTATCAGGTGATGGCTTAAAAGTGATCTGCATAAATGAATGCACAGTAAAAGGAAAAATTAGATTTTATAACTTACGGCTGAGAGTCCATACACAAAGCTTTCACACCTTCTGACTTTGCATAAATAAAATCTTAAAATGGTATTAATTTGCCAAACTGAAGCTAATATTTTTTTATGCTGTAACGAGTCTTAACATGTTTAATGCTATTAAATGTCTCATACACTGTCTAGTAAAAGATTTGATGTATCACACCGAAATGCTACAATTCTGTTTCGTGACAAATAACATTTTGTCATTGAAACTGAAATGTCTTTAGATTGACCCAGTAAATAAGAGGGTATTGATTTTCAACTTCTATTATGACTGCACTTTACCAGCCAATGATTGAAGGTCAGCTCAATTTTCATCAAGGTCTGAGGTCAACGCTTAGATTTACTCATACCACGGAAGATAAAAGTGGGTTTAGGTTAGTAGATACAAATATTTTATTGGCGCATTGATGGTCTCCTTGGCTTTATTATAACTATATATAGAGAGAGAACGAGAGAGAAAGATAGAGACAGAATGAGAGCGAGACAAAGAGAGAGACATAAAATGAGAGAATGAGAGAGAGAATGAGAGAGAGACAAAGACATAAAATGAGAGAATGAAAGAGAGAGAAAGAAAGAAAGAGAATGAGAGACAAAGAGAAAGAAAGACATAAAATGAGAGAAGGAGAGAGAAAGAAAGAGAATGAGAGAGAGACAAAGACAAAGAAAGAGAAAGATAAAATGAGAGAAAAAGAGAAAGAAAGAAAGAGAATGAGAGACAAAGAGAAAGAAAGACATAAAATGAGAGAATGAAAGAGAGAGAAAGAAAGAAAGAAAGAGAGAGAAGCATAAGGGGTTATTCAGAGAGAGCCGATCTGGCCCCGAAATGTAACTGGACCCTGAAATTCAGCATACGGTGACATTTCGTGGCCCTTCGGCTATACAGAGAGCAGGCAGTTTGCCAAATTTTGGCGAACTGACGGAAAGTACAGTGCCTGTTCGACACCAGCAAAATCCCCCATAGAGAAGCAATGGTTAATCTATTCACAGACACTGAACAGCAGTTTGCCGAAGTCCCCTGCTGTTTGGTGGTTTCATTCAGCAGGTTTATTCAGGCGAATCCCATAGGCTTCAATGTTCAAAATATTCCCATTTTTAATTCAATATCTAATAAACCGTTTATTCTTTTAATCTGCAGCAAAAAGTCTCTTTATTAACAGATTTTTTAGGATCTTTTAGGCATTTTTCAGCACTTTTTTTCCAGTTTGTTTTTAACCCTTTCGCTGCTGAGGCTTTTCCCGCCTCTGTGCTGAGGTCATTTTTACCGGTTTTGCTCATCATGTTTAAACGCGTTTTGAAGGCTTATTTTAGTATATGACCCAGACATATTATATATCATTCTTTCCGTCAGACTCGGCAGATTCATAATATGTCATTATTATATGTATACGTCATGACCTGTCTGTATATTATAACAAAAAATGCAATAAAATATGAATTTTCAATAATTTACAATGTGTAAAGTGTTTTTTTTTCACATTTTAACATGCGAGCAATTGCGGTTATATTTTGTATGGGGTGCGCTTGTTAAAAAAATTAGAGATGGGGCCTCGTTACATTTTTTTTTGGGGAAAATTACACGATTTTTAACAAACGCACCGCATACAAAAATCGTTAGTGCAGCATCATTGTTCACATTATAATTCAAATGGGAACAATATTGCTGCATTAACAAACCAAAAAAAAACTTGTTTATTTTTTTTTTTATAATTTTTTTTTAAAATATATATATTTTTTATTTTTTTATTTATTTTTTTAACAAACATTTTCACATTCATGTTTGGTATCGTTGGAACAGCCATGCTCTGGCCGATCCAACAATACCAAATTTTAACCCCTAGCTGCCACGGATCGGGAGATAGGGGGTTCCAATGAACCCCCTATCTCCACCGTTGGTGGCAGCTAGGGGTTAACTCCAGGACTGGCGTCATCGCGCTATGCACGATGACGCCAGTTCTCAGGAGGAGTTCCCGGAGGCTTGGCCGACATCCAAGATGTCGGCCAGATCCGGGAAAGGATCACGAACCGGCGCTTTTCAGCGCCGATTCGTGATCCAGCTCCCCAGGGGTTAATGCCAGGTACCATTTGGAAGGGCAGGCTGTGCCCTTCCAAACGGTGCCTGGGTTAACCCCGCAACGCCGCCGATCGGGAGGGAGAGAGGTCCGAAGGACCTCCCCTCCCTTTCAGGCGCCTCCTCCGCACATGCGGGGGGGGGCGCCTGAATTAGGTGTCATCGCGCCACCGCGATGACACCTAATTACTCCCGCGGCAGTTCCGGATGCTGGACTGACATCGAGGATGTCAGCCCGCACCGGGGGGGCCAGCGATCGGCCGGAACCCGGCCGAACGCTGACCCCAAAGGCAGGACGCGCTCAGCGCCGCAGCGAAGTGGTTAAAAGCGTTTTTTCTTTTTTCTGTAACAGACCTTTTTATTATCATTCATAGGATCTAATGTGTAAATTCCAGACATTTTCATTCAGTAGTCTTTTTGCAAACAGCGTTTCAATTTTTACACTTTCAAGCGTACTTTTTTTTTTACCCTATTCGTCAGCTTGTTGGCTTTTCACGGTGGCTGGTCTGCGCTGCGATCGTCGGCTCGTCGGCTTTTTCCGGCGTGTACAGCATGGTTTTTGCAGGTTTTCGGTGAGTGTTTGTGAGTGTTTGACGTATATGCAGCAAATTTTCCCTGCACTCCGGGGACCCTGCGGTGAATGCTGAATACACCGCAGGGTGGGGAACTTTGATTCCCTGAAGTGCAGGGAAGCGCGGGGAACGAGAGAGCATCGAAATGTCGGCGACATTTCAGTGCTGTCTGAATAACCCTCTGTGACTTAAACTGAATAAAAATTTGCTGTCAAAATTAACATTGCTTACAATGTGTTAAAATGAATATTAAAAAGTTTGAAAATATATTCTTTGCTCTTAAAAATAATAATACTAATAATAGTTTTGCTTAAGTTTGTTTTTAATAATTGAAGCACAATCAATACCATTAAAGACACATTCATCAAAATAGATATAATAAATCCTCCTATGAATAAGAAATACATTTTTGTTTGTTTCTTTCTTTCTTTTGAGTTACAGGTCACATAAAACAAGGAGTGCATAATTGTTTCGGAATTAACATTTTTCAAAGTGAGATTTTCAGGGGTGATTAGCAAGCATGGAGCCAAACTGAAATAAATTAAAGTAAAAAGAGTTACACAAATATTTTCTTTATATAACCCGGTTCCTTCTGATGCTTGCATTGTTCTGGGATATGTAGCAGGGCAGCTTGCGTCATGATTTTGGCATTTTTTGTTGTGCTGATTGTAGTGAAGGGGTTAAATGCTGATTGAGCAGATGACAAAAAAAGTTTGTTAAAATGTACACATTTGTATCTTTCCAGGTTTTGGAATAATGAATACCAGAATCACTTGTTCATTATATAAAAGTCCTCTATTATTTAATTAATGGGAGATATTTGCATTAGATATATTGTAATATTTGTTAAGCGGAAATAACATTCATTTGTAATGAGAAGCTATTTTTGGAGGCGGCGTTCCATGTTCCGCATTTCTGCTTTGACATTGTATCAAAATTGTAATTTAAGCATATGTTAATATAAACGGAGCCTGTTGTGACTGCTTTGCCCTTAGGCTCCTCCTGTCCTTATTTTACCCCTGTATCAAATTAGCCCATTTGTTTATAAATAGAAAATGTGTTACTAGGTGTGTTTTAATTTGTTAAAGAGCAGAGTTTGCTCTGAAATAATTACGCGTAATTACGGTTTCTAGAAGATAAAGTTGGGCATTTGAATAGAAAGCGTTACTCTGTCTGCTAGGTGGTTAATTCTGAACTTTAGCCTGAGGTTTATTGATTTTTTTTTCTTGTCACAAACATTTAGAGAGTTAACAACTGCCCGAAACTTGATTTCTATTTCAGAAGGAAAGGAAAATAAAAGCTGTGGGCGATATTAGCCGGAAAACTATTAAAGTTCCAGATTGGGCTAAAGAGCGGCTATTGTGTGACTGCAAGGTTTAAAATGATATAAAAGAAAAATGTACAGAAAAGGAACAAAATAAGTGGTAAATAATAATAGTAAAAGTGATATCAATTTCAATCGTATCGGATTCGTATCGATTTCGATATTTGATAGTTCATTTCAAATTCGATAGTTGATATCAGTTATTCAAATTTTTTCTTTTATGATGATGACACAGTGTAAAGCGAAATAAATTTGTTATATAACATTTCGTTTAGTTTCGTAGCATATCGTTTTGTTTTCGTTTCGTATTCGTATCGTATCGATTCGTTATTCGGAAGTACTTCCGTACACAAATGATAAAATATCTTTCCGAATTCCAAATTTTTCCGAAACAAATGCCCATCTCTAATATTAATAACCCAGGACATACTTGAAAACGAGAGAAATCTCAATGTATCCTTCTTGGTAAAATACTTTATATATAAATAAATAATAAACAACTATAGGGTTTATTCAGAGAGAGATGATCTGGCCCTGAAATGTAACCAGACACTAGGCTTGTGCACCGATTTTTTTTTCGGTTCGATTCGGTTCGATTTTTCGGATTTTTAAACTTTTCGATTCGGCTCGTTTCGACCTATTTCTGTTTCGATTCGGTTCGGCTCGATTCGTTTTTTGTGTACATTTTTTTTTCGGAATATCGACCATTTTTCATATTTTCGTGTCACTTTGCTCGGTTTTTGTATCGATTTTTCGTAATTTCGGAAATTTTCATTTTTCGGAATTGTACATGGTTTCGGAATTTCGACCGTTTTTCGTATTTTCGTATCACTTTGCTCGTTTTTGTATCGACTTTTCGTAATTTCGGAAATTTTCATTTTTTCGCAACGTCTGTTCTCCTCGTTTCAAAGCAATAAATTTCGATTTGACACATTTCAAGTCCATTCGAAAATATTTCGTTTCGGCTCGGAAAACTTTTCGGATCTGCCATTTTCGGATCTAAACATTTTCAGAAATTCGGCCGCATCCGAAAACACGAATCGGGAAATTTCATGAAAATTCCAAAATTCCGAAACCCGAAACGCACTGAAATTCAGTGTACAGAGAGCAGGCTGGTTGTGGCTGGTTTTCCCTGCACTCCTGGGACCCTGCAGGGCTTGCTGAATACACCACACGGAGGGGAACTTAGATTCCCCGAAGTGCAGGGAAGCACGGGGAATGAGAGGGCACCAAAATGTCGGCTACATTTCAGTTCTCTCTGATTAACCCTGGCTGCTATTGTGCAGTGAATGACCAAGAGTCATTTAAAGACACACTCTAGGGTTAAAATGGGAGAAGGAAAATAGAAGGGTTAAATATTAACCACTCCTGACTGACTCCCTCCGCACATCCCTCCCCATCCCTGCTGGTCACCAGATTGGTCACTTCTGGTGTCAATACGCAGAGCATGCTGATGTCACCTTTTCTGAGAGCACCCATTGTAGCGATCATTCTCAGGGAAGCAGCTGATGGATCAGATCTGTGCATGCTCGTGCAGCTCCCATCTATCGTTCTGCGCAGGTGCTACGGAGTTTGCGTACCTAAAGTGCAAAAGGCCCGTTGCGCTACGTAATTTGCGGTTCCTTTGCAACGTACGTTGCATAGGAGCACAAATTGTGTAGCAAAGCTTCAGGAACTTCCGGAGTCGGAAGTTCCTGAGCCATAGAGGAGAAGCTGGTTGCAGCGAGGGAGAGAAGGTGAGTAAAATCACCTGAAATAAAAAAAAATAGAAAAAATTATTTAGCCAGCAGGATCTGCCCAATTATTTAAGAGCAAAAATACGGAACTCTATTTTTAGTAGAGCATTCCTTTTAAGTTTAATAGGTACCTGCATCCAGGGTGGTATCCCACAGTCTAAAGACCCACCCTAAGATACTCCAACTCTAAATACCCCTTCCCTAAGCCCCTGATAAAAAGTTGTTGGGTGGACAAAGTAACTCCCCTACACTAACGTGCTATAGTATACATAAAATGCAAACAGTATATACTATGGAACGCGTTTCGCCTCCTATGACACATCCTCAGCAAGTACAGCATTTGCTGGTTGCAACAACGATAAACTTTTCCAGTTAGTAAACATCTCCTTTAGTAAAACAGAACCAAAATAATATAATTATGTAACATGGAAAATTCCGTCTACTAAAAGATCGGATGAGGAATCACCACCAGAGACTTTCTATGCTTCCTTGGTGGGCATGATGTACTCGAGGCTAACTTTCCATTGTCTCTACAATAATGTTCAGCTAAATAAGCAGCAATCATAAGCTTGAGTTTTCTTTTAGGTCGCCTGAATATACATGTTAGCTTTTTACTACTTGGACAGTTTTGCACCAGAAATTAGTACATCACGACGGACCTTTGAACCTTCCATAGACAACGGAAGATTTATTACTGCGCCAACCAAAGAGGTTGAGAAGGCACGCTTATACCATCCATCTCGTGTTCCTCAGGTTTTCATCATACCTGACAGCTCAAAGACACAAAATCATCCTTTTGCTATTAGACGCCAGCAGAACATTTGACAACAATTACAGAAATAAACACCGTGCCCTCATGGAATATGTCACTCAATGGAAGAGATATTAAATGATGTCTCAAGCCTCTCGTCCAGGTGTTTTGAAGGAAAATAGAAAGATTTGAGTAATTGCCCAAAGCTCAATAATCCAAGTCTTTTCGTGCAGTGATTATTGCCCCAAACTTTATATTACGGCGAGGATACATAATAGCATCCATCACTCATTTCGCAGTCAGCCCGTTATCCAATTTATTGATCTCCCGTGTCATTCCGTGCCTAAGCTTTAATTGTATACTGCTGCATCTTTTAGTTCTTGACTGAATCGATACAATGTAACTGATTGGACTGAATGATGCCCTGCCAAACAGAAGTACTCTTGAGCGGCCGGACTTAAATCAGGCTCCTGCCTTAATATTTATCTCACTTTTATATCTTGCGCATGCACGGGAAGCGGCGTGGCCATTTATAGCCCTGACTAGATAAATAGAGCCTTTAGTAATGATGCACTATATTCCTTATGTGGACGGCACATCTATGTAACCATGAAATATTATAATAGATAATTTAAAACTTAAGTGCACGGGGCACTCTCCGGGTTACCTTATTTCATGCTTGGGTTCACCCAATTCTATCGCAGTTTTGAAGGTGATGTGATGAAGGGACAGATGATCCTTCAAACAAAACATTAGGTATTCCCAGACTGAAGACTTCAGGATGTCATTATTGACTTTTTTTTTGCAGGTTTGCTTCCAGCGTTGCATTTCTTTGACCCCCCCCCCCATTATTGCAGGTAAAACAACCAATATTGCTAGTTGTGCGCAGTGTTTTATCTGTTTATTTATTTATGAAGATAGAAACAAATACAACATATATTTCACTTCAACGGTGAAGATTCATTATTACAGAAAAAACGTGATTTATATAAATAATATAATTATAGTAATATAATAATTAATTTAAGGGGTTATTCAGAGAGAGACGATTCTGGCCCCGAAATGTCACCGAACAGAGAATTTCCCCGTACGGTGACATTTTGTGGCCATTCGACTATTCAGAGAGCAGTCAGTTCGGCCAGCAAGTGCCTGTTCGACGGCAGTGAAATCCCCCATAGAGAAGAAATGGCTAATCTACTCAGAGACACCAAACAGCAGAGAAAAGTTGCCGAAATGCCCTGCTGTTCAGTGGATTCATTCGGCAGGTTTATTCAGGCGAATCCCATAGGCTTCAATGTTAAAAATATTCCTGTTTTTATTCAATATCTAAATAAACCGTTTATTATTTTAATCTGCAGCAAAAAGTCTCTTTATTTATTGATTTTTTTTTAGAATCTTTTAGGCATTTTTCGGGGTTTTATCACCAAACTTTTCTCCATTTTCTTTTAAATAGTGATTTTTCTTTTTCCTGTAACAGACCTTCAGGGTTATTCAAAGAGATCCGAATGGCTGCCGAAAGGGAACCGAACGCTGAAAATCAGCATTCGGTTATCTTTCCTGGTCATTCGGCTATTCAGAGAGCAGGCAGTTTGCCAAATGTTGGCGAATTGCCTGCACATACGGTGCCTGTTCGGTGTCTGTTCGAGGGCAGTGAAATCCCCATAGAGAAGCAATGCTTTGTCTTTTCAGAGAACACAAACCAGCAGTGAAAGGTTCCCGAAATGCCCTGCCATTCGGTGGTATCATTCGGCAGGTTTATTCAGGCGAATCCCATAGGCTTCAATGTTAAAAATATTCCCGTTTTAATTCAATATCTAATAAACCATTTATTATAATATTCTGCAGTAAAGAGTCTCTTTATTTATAGGTTTAGGATCTTTTAGGCATTCTTTGGGATTTTTTTGCAAACTTTTTTTAAATCGTTTTTCTTTTTTCTTTAACCCTTTCACTGCTGAGCCATTTCACGTCTGTGTGCTAAGCTAATTTTTACCGCTTTCGCTCAACATGTTTAAACGTGATTTGAAGCCACATTTTATTATACGACCCAGACATATTATATATCGTTCTTTCCGGCAGGCTCGGCAGATTCATAATATATCATTATTATATGTATACGTCATGTCCTGCCTGTATATTATAACAACAAATTCAATAAAATTAGAATTTTTAATCATCTGCAGCGTGTAAAGTGTTTTTTTTCACATTTTATCACATGAGCCTTTGCGGTTATATTATCTATGGGGTGCGCTTGTACAAAAATTAGAAATGGGGACTTGTTAAATTTTTTGGGGAAATTACGTGATTTTTAGCAAACGCACAAAAATAAAAATCATTAGTGCAACATCATTGTTCACATTATAATTGAAATGTGACAATATTGCTGCATTAAAAAAACAACACACAAAAAAAATATTTTTATTTTATTTTTTTTCATTCTTATTTTACTTTGTACATGGTCATGTTGGGTATCATTCAGACACCCTCCATGACTCCCTAGCTGCCACGATTCTGGAGATATCGGGGTTCAAAGGAACCCCTATCTCTACCAGGGGATTTCCTTGGGAAATCCCCGGGCAGCTAGGAGTTCCCCAGCTATCTGACATCATCACGCTATGTGCAATGACGTCGGGCAGCGAGGGGGGACCCGGGGGTGGAGCCGCCATCCAAGATGGCAGCCCCCACTGGAGCTAGGCCGCATTTCGGCGCCGCAAGGCGCTGAAGTGTGACCCGGTGCTTGAGGGGTTAAAGCCAGGCCCCTCTTAATAGGGAAGACTCTCCCCTTTTAAGCAGTGCCTGGCATTTGGCGCTGTTCCTTTCCGATCGGGAGGGAGAGGGATCCGAATGGATCACCCCCTCCCATCAGGCTATCTCCCGGCATTGCTGGGGGGTCGCCTGGAAATGACATCATCGCGCATAGCGCGATGACGTCATTGACGTCGGGAGCGTCTTAACTTCAGCATCTGAGGATGCTGAAGTCAGACCGCTGCAGGACCCCGGACAGAGAGGTGAGTATCTCTGCCGGGGGTCCCGCAATGCTGATGACGTGTGGGCAGGGCCGGCCCAAGCCATTGTGTTGCCTGGAGCGAAGGATGAATTGCTGCCCCCCTACCCCCAAAAAACATGGTGTATGAGCATATCACAGAGCGCCACATATCACGGCCCACTGTCCCACACATCCACATACCGTCACACACACACTTCCACATACACACTTCCATACTTCCACAGTCACACACACATAACACAGCCGGTAACAGGGAGACACAGAGGGTTAATGACTCCGGATGGCACAGAGTTACTGTTGATTATATTTCACAGGGTGTTCCTTTAAATAGGAAGCGCCTCACTGAAGGTATGAAAGAAATTAGGAAAATGCTATTTTTTTCACCATGATTTAATAATTCAGGGAATACTGGGGGGGGGGGGTAAAAGCCATAAAGCGCATTAAAACATGCGGCGTCCCAGTCATTTCTGTAATTCCCCCATCAAACCCTGCCAGCTCCATACTAACCCCCCCCCCTCAGTTTAGAAAAGGTAAAAATGAGATTTATTTATTTTAGTAAAGTCAACCAGGCCAGTGAAAAGCAGATCCCCCAGCTATTAACAACTAACTACAGCTCCCATCATGCTGTGCGGCTGTAGGTGAGCTGCATATTGTCTTTAATCTGGGCCTGTGCAGCCCTCAATCAGCAGCTCCCTCAGGACTCTGGGATAGGGTGTCTGTCCAGGCCTTCCCACCAGGACAGAGGAGCTGGCAGTGCATTATGGGGTCAGCAACATGTCCCTGTGAGGAGGGATGGGCAGGAGGGGAACCTCCATAATACACACGGGGGGGGGGGCACAGAGTCTCCTGTATGAAATCAAGCCAGGCCTAACTCAGCAGCCTCATGGTTTCCCAGGATTCATTTAAAGGCGCGCGCTTGCCTACGCCATCAGAGCAGTGCAGCGCGTGTCACGTGACAGGCTCTAAACACTGCATTCCGTCTCACAGGCGCACTGCGCTGCAGGAGAGACCACAGCCAGGCTGCATCACTGGTAAAACTTAAGCTGATGGCCTCCATGCCTGCTGAAAGGGGTGGTGCCGGCCCACTGAAAGGGGCAGTCACATGTTGGAGGCGCAGGCACAGCTTGGATTTCAAAGGAACACTGTCCTGCAGCCGTGTCCGGGATGGCGGCCTTTGAAAGAGCAGCAAAATGCTGCCCCTGACAAAGTGCTGCCTGGAGCGGCTGCTCCACCCCGCTCCATGGACAGGCCGGCCCTGCGTGTGGGGCACGTCCTCAGCATGTAACGTGCGTCAATGAGGATGTGTCCCACACATTCTCAGCAGTGAAAGGGTTAACAGCCCTCTTTATTATCATTCATTGGATCTCATATGTAAATTTCAGACATTTTCGTTCTGTAGTTTCTTTGCAAAGAGCGTTTCACTTTTCAAACATTCAAGCAAACAGTTTTTTTTTCTCACTCCACTCGTCTGCGGTGTCGTGTTTTTCCGATGGCTGCTCTGCGCTCTGATCAGCTCCTAGTCAGGTTTCTCCGGCATGTTCGGTGGGGTTAATCCAGATGTTTTTGCGGGTAATCGGTGTCCCTTCTCCGGGTTTTGCGGTGAGTTTTTGGTGGGTTTGCGGCAGCTTTTCCCTGCAATTCGGGGGCCCTGTGGTGCTTGCTGAATACACCGCAGGGTCGCAGAAATGGGATTGCCAAATCGAACCGATTTGAAGAGAATGAAAAGTCACCGAATGTGCGGTGACTTTTCGATTCTCTTTGAATAACCCTGCTTGTTTTTTTTATCATTCATAGGATCTTATATGTAAATTCCAGACATTTTCATTGAGTAGTTTTGTTTACAAACAGCGTTTCTATTTTGACACTCTCAATCATCTTGTTTTTTTTTTTTTACCCCAGTCGTCAACTTGTCAGCTTTTGCTCGTGGCTGGTCTGCTCTGTGATCGGCGGCTTATCGGCTATTTCTGATGTGTTCAGCGTGTTTTGTGGGGTGGTTCCGGCAGAGTTTTGGTGGGTTTTCGGCAGGTGTTCAGCAGGTTTTCCCTGCACTCCGGGGACCCTGCGGTGAATGCTGAATTCACCCCAGGGTGGGGAAATTTGTTTCCCCGAAGTACAGGGAAGCACGGGGAACGAGAGGGTACCGAAATTTCGGGGACATTGCGGTGCTCTCTGAATAACCCCTCTTATGGTCTCTCATAGTTAACTGACTACGTATCCCAGAATCCCTACTGTTTATTCCATGACTGGTTGTTGTTTCTACATATCCAACCTCCTGTGTTCAGTTCCATGATATATCCTGCAAATCCACTGCAACTGGGTTCCTATCCTGTGCACCGGTGAAATCCCCATAGAGAAGCAATGCTTCGGCTATTCCGAGAACACAAACCAGCAGTGAAAGGTTCCCGAAATGCCCTGCCATTCGGTGGTTTAATTCGGAAAGTTTATTCAGGCGAATCCCATAGGCTTCAATGTTAAAAATATTCCTGTTTTAATTCAATATCTAATAAACCGTTTATTATAAAATTCTGCAGTAAAGAGTCTCTTTTATTTATAGATTTTTTAGGATATTTTAAGCATTTTTCTGGATTTTGTTTTTAAAAAAAATTCTGATTTTTATTTATTTTTTTAACTTTACTTATTTTTTCTGTAACAGCCTTTTTTCAGATATTTGCGCTCAGTAGTTTCTTTGCAAACAGCGTTTCACTTTTCAAACATTCAAACGTACTGTTTTTCAAATTTATTCACTGTATTCGTCTGCGGTGTCGGCTTTTTCCGGCAGCTGCGCTGCGTGTGATCGGCTCCTGCTCGGGTTTTTCCGGCGTTTTCGGTGGGTTAATCCAGATGTTTTTGTGGGTTTCGGTGTGCGCTCGCCCTCGTTTTGCGTTGAGTTTTCGGCGGGTTTGCGGTGACCTTTCCCTGCATTATGACGGCCCTGTGGTGTTTGCTGAATACACCGCAGGGTCGCCGAAATGGAATCGCCAAATCGTGCCGAATTGAAGAGAACGAAAAGTCACCGAACGTGCAGTGGCTTTTCAATTCTCTTTGAATAACCCTGATACTGTGTAATCCAAGGACACCAAATGCTATAATACACCGTTACTACATATTCAGATTGTTACACAGATTGTAAAACGATGGCGCCTCCACCGGTGCTCGTTTCAGACAGTGTATGAGAAGTGAACATGCAACAGGATGCACATGATAATTCTAGACACTCTTTTTCTCACATGTGCCTTACATGTTATTCTGTCCTTATGGATCCCGGCAGCAAGGATTCTCTATGACGTCTCCGTACATAAAATACATAAAAAAAGAGAAAGAGGAAAAGATAGCGCAGCTTGTAATAGAATCCTAATAATCACTCTTCATCCTTCGGTAGGAAACACACTCACATGTGGTAGAGCCTTAAACCTTTCGCTGCTGAGCCATTTCACCGCTGTGAGCTGAGCTCATTTTTGCCGCTTTCGCTCATCATGTTTAAACGCGATTTGAAGTCATGTTTTATTATACGACCCAGACATATTATAGATCCTTTTTTTCGGCAGATTCATAATCTATTATTTTTATATTTTTATATATGTATACGTCATGTCCTGTCTGAATATTATAACAAAAAATGCTATAAAATTTGAATTCTCAATCATCTACAGTGCGTAAAGTGTTTTTACGAGCTTTTGTGGTTATATTTTCTATGGGGGGGCGCTTGCTAAAAAAAATTAGAAATGGAGACTCGTGAATTTTTTAGCAACCCCCCCATAAAGAAAATCGTCAGTGCAGCATAATTGTTCAGAATATAATTGAAATGGGAACAATATTGCTGCATTAATAAAAAAACACACACAAAAGACACGTTTTTATTTATTTTTTTCTATTTTTTTATTTTTATATTTATTTCTTCTATTTTTTTTCCCCTTACTTTGAACATGGTCATGTTTGGTATCATTGGAAAGGCCATGCTCCTTGGGAAATCCCTGGGCAGCTAGGGGTTTCCCTGCTGAGGTGGAGCTGCCATCAAAGATGGGGGCCCCTACCGGAACTATGCCGCGATCTGGCGCCGAACAGCGCCGGATCGCGGCCTGGCACCTCAGGGGTTAAAGTCAGGCATCGCCTGAAAGAGGAGACTCTCCCTTTTTAGCGGTTCCTGGCTTTACCTTGTACCTGCTCCCAAATGGGAGGGAGAGGGATCCGAAAGGATCCCCCCTCCTTTCAGGCGATCTCCTGGGTGGCTGCCTGAAGATGACATCATCGCGTCCGTCCAGGAATTCAGAACGCCGCGGGACACCGGACCAGAAGGGTAAGTATGATGGGAGCTCCCACCAAGTGGAAGACGTGTGGGGGAACGTCCCCCGAATACAGCGGGAGTCTCCCATGACGTTCCCCACACGTCTTCCGCAATGAAGGGGTTAAATTACTGGCTCTTGTTTTCCAAGCGTATAGTCAGTGAGACTGACCTGCCCCTTTCTTCCCACAACCAGCCTTAATCAGCCTTACTGAGCATTTCATTTTTGGGTGTTAATGTCCCTTTAAAGGGTCACTGCCACCAAAAAAATGAAATAATAAAAATGTTCTTATTGTGTTTATTTGATGTTGCTGATATCTTACATGTGTTTGTTTTATCTTGTATGTTTAGTTAAGAAAATATTTTCCTCTATATGTGTCACTGGGTGCATCCATTGTGTGATATTTTCCTCTTATATGTGTCACTGGGCGCATCCATTGTGTGATATTTTCCTCTTATATGTGTCACTGGGCGCATCCATTGTGTGATATTTTCCTCTATACGTGTCACTGGGTGCATCCATTGTGTGATATTTTCCTCTATATGTGTCACTGGGTGCATCCATTGTGTGATATTTTCCTCTATATGTGTCACTGGGCGCATCCATTGTGTGATATTTTCCTCTATATGTGTCACTGGGCGCATCCATTGTGTGATATTTTCCTCTATACGTGTCACTGGGTGCATCCATTGTGTGATATTTTCCTCTATATGTGTCACTGGGCGCATCCATTGTGTGATATTTTCCTCTATTTGTGTCACTGGGTGCATCCATTGTGTGATATTTTCCTCTATATGTGTCACTGGGTGCATCCATTGTGTGATATTTTCCTCTGTGTCACTGGGCGCATCCATTGTGTGATATTTTCCTCTATGTGTCACTGGGCGCATCCATTGTGTGATATTTTCCTCTATATGTGTCACTGGGTGCATCCATTGTGTGATATTTTCCTCTATATGTGTCACTGGGCACATCCATTGTGTGATATTTTCCTCTATATGTGTCACTGGGCGCATCCATTGTGTGATATTGTGTGTTGTAAACTCCCCCCCCAGTATCTTTCCATCACTTGCTCCTCAATGTGTGGCTCTGGTCATAGAATGAAGTGAATGGGTCAGTCACTGACTCACATCATTGTATTCCCCAGACTGGGCAGTTTCCAAAAAAAATTCTGTACACTTAAACATGCTCAGTTATTATTATTGCTCCTCTACAGTATCTGACAGAAACATGGAATCAGGCCCGATAGTAATTTCTGTGTCCATTATATTATTTTTCATTATCTGTCAAGGACAGTGATATTTTTTTGTTCCGGCGCCCGCGGGGCTGATGTCCTTGGTGCTAAAACATATTTCAGCATCAAGGAATAGGGGATAACGGATCTTTTAACCCTCATGTTTAGCCCTAATGTAAAAGTAATTCATTCATCCATTTCACCATTCCAAAACAACGAATCAAAACAAAATACGAATCGATCCGAAATACAAATTATTAGTATTATCATTTATATAGCGCCAACAGTTTCCGCAGCGCTTTACAATAACCAAAGGGAAAGAGATACAGATAAACGAACAAATGATGGAAACATTGGTGTAGAGGGCCCTGCTCATAGGAGCTTACAGTCTAGAGGGATTGGGGGTTGAGGATTTTTACTGGACGGCAGGATCATTTTTGCCAGTGGTTTGGGAATGGTGGAGCCATAGAAGCCGCTTCAATCCTGTGTGAGTAGGTGAGCAGAGAGATGAGTTGTATCAGTGATGTGGTACAATTAGGGATGTGCGTTTCGGGTTTCGGAACTTCGGAATTTTCCCAAAATTTCCCGATTCGTGTTTTCGGATGCGGCCGATTTTCCGAAAATTTTTAGATCCGAAAATGGCAGATCCGAAAAGTTTTCCGAGCCGAAACGAAAAATTTTAGGAATTTTCGAATGGACTTGAAATGTGTCAAATCGAAATTTATTTTTGCTCTATTCATGATTTCGGTTCCATTCGTGATTTCGGTTCCATTTCGGTAATTCTGGACATCGTATATTTAACTATTATCGGTTATATCGCTGATTCTGTAAATTTTGTATTTGTAAATGCGTATCACTTGTTTCTTGTGGCATTCGGGTCAGTTTAGCGTTTTTTAAATCGTTTTGTTCATTTTTTTTGTTCCTTGGCTTTCATACCATTTTAATATGATTAAATAAAGTTGTGAAATGTATATTCAATTATTCATAAGAAAAAAAGGATCTCTATTTAATAAAAAAAAACACGATAGAATCGCCAGAATTATCGTAGACACTTTGAAACGAGGAGAACAGACGTTCCGAAAAAACGAAAAATTCCGAAATTTCCGAAAAGTCGATACAAAAAACGAGCTAAGTGACACGAAAATACGAAAAGTGGTCGATATTCCGAAAAAAACATGTACACGAAAAACGATCCGAACCGAACCGAATCTAAACAGATATCGGTCGAAACGAGCCGAATCGAAAAGTTTAAACATCCGAACAAATCGAACCGAATCGAACTGAAAAAAAAATCGGTGCACAAGCCTAGGTACAATAATATGAAGAGATGGTTTTGAGGGATTTCTTGAAGGACTGAAGATCAGGGGAGAGTTTGATAGGGCGAGGCAAGTCATTCCACAGGACCGGAGCTGCCTTAGAGAAGTCTCGGAGGCGAGAATTGGCAGCGCGGGTGTAGACAGATGACAGGCGGAGGTCACGGTAACATAACGAATGCACCGAAACGAATCGATCTGAAACGATACATCTTTTTTCATTGTGCACATGTCTGCTATACAGCACATTAATTATGAAATAAAAATATTTGTTGGATGTAAGAAATACATTGCAGAATGATGCTACAGTTACACAATGTGAATAAAGAAACGCAACCAAAAGGAGAATAATGCTTGCATTGCCATAACTTGGGCTGCAGCACTAACCTGTGCATGAGACGGCTTTCATTAGCAAAGCATGACTGATTCAGTCATTACTAGTTTTATGTTCGGCTATATACGTCCTGCTCTGCGCCTCTTTGAACATTTGTCAGCTTGCTAATCGGCCTTTTTTTTTCCCCCCAATAAAAGATTATTCTCCAAAACCAATATTAATCAGAAGTAAAGGAAATACAAACGAGCGGCCGGGATTAAATCTGACGACTGTATTTATCAGCGAGCGCGGAGATGACTTCCTTCTGACCTTCCAGCACTTTTCTGGCTCCTCAAACACAGTCACAGGTTTATTAATCACCGGCTAATCAATGGAGTTCATCTTTGCCAATGAAGTGCCAGGTGGTGAGATGGTTCTCCGTTTAGGAGCCAGCTACACAACATAAACTAACCCATTCCCGTATTTTTTTCGTCTTTTCACATTTCGCAGGACGCTACCCGTACGAGCATTAATTGGATTTCTGTCATATATTTTCCAAATTATCCGCGGATTAAACATCTGACGTGTCCCAATCCATTCGCTGCTTTGTCTTTTATACATGTCTTGCGTTTCTCAGCTTTTTTTGAGTATTTCTGGTTATGGCAGCACAAATGGCACGTTGACACTGAAATGCTGTTTTTCACAGATGCTCTGAAAGTTTGTGCCATGTATAAAGACATACAGACATGTTTGTTTTTCATTTTTAGGGGTTATTCAAAAAGTGATTATTCTCAAATGGAAGAAACACAAAATATCTGTCAGTCTCCCTCGGTCTGGAGCTCCATACAAGATCTCACCTCGTGGAGATTCAATGATCATGAGAATAGTGAGGAATCAGCCCAGAACTACACGGGAGGACCTTGTCAATAGTGATGGGCCAAACAGCCCCGTGTTCAGTTCGCATTCGAACTCGAACATCGGAAAAAGTTTGACCGCAAACTTGAATACGATGCAAACCCAATGCAAGTCAATGGGGCTAGAAAGTTCGAAAATTAAAGTCCTCTCCAAGAGGGCATATATGCAAGATATTGGCCATAAAAGGTGTATGGAGGTCCAGGTACTGCACTGGGGGACAGGAAACAATGACATTTTTTTAAAAAAAAAATACATTTTTAACCCTTTCACTGAGTGCTGAGCCATTTCACTGCTGTGCGCTGAGCAAATTTTTACCGCTTTTGCTCATGTTTAAACTAAGCTATGGGAAATATTTGAGCAACAAGGAGTGGGAAATGTTTGAGCAACAAGGAGTGGGAAATGTTTGACCAACAAGGAGTGGGAAATGTTTGACCAACAAGGAGTGGGAAATGTTTGACCAACAAGGAGTGGGAAATGTTTGAGCAAATAGGAGTGAGAAATGTTTATGAATCCCATAGGCTTCAATGTTAAAAATATTCCCGTTTTAATTCAATATCTAATAAACTGTTGCTTATAATATTCTGCAGTAAATAGTCTCTTTATTTTTAGATTTTTTAGGATCTTTTAAGCATTTTTTGAAATTTTTTTGAAAACTTATTTTTTCTCGAACTTTCCACGAACGTCCCGAAAAGTTCAAAGTTCGCGAACTTTCGAACAGCCAATGTTCGAATCGAACTTCGAACCGATTCGAACCGGCAGCCCATCCCTACTTGTCAATAATCTCAAGGCAACTGGGGCCATAGTCGCCAAGAAAACAATTGTTAACACACTACGCCGTGAAGGACTGAAATCCTGCAGTGCCCACAAGGACCCCCTACTCAAGAAAGCTCATGTACAGACCAGTCTGAAGTTTGCCCATGAACATCTGAATGATTCAGAAGAGAACTGGGTGAAAGTGTTGTGGTCAGATGAGACCAAAATCGAGCTCTTTGGCATCAACTCAACTCGCCGTGTTTGAAGGACGAGGAATGCTGCCTATAACCGCAAGAACACCATCACCACCGCCAAACATGGAGGTGGAAACATTATGCTTTGGGGGTGTTTTGCTGCTAAGGGACAGGACAACTTCACCGCATCAAAGGGACAATGGACAGGCCATATACCATCAAATCTTGGGTGAAAACCTCCATCACTCAGCCAAGGCACTGAAAATGGGTCGTAGATGGGTAATCCAGCATGACAATGACCCAAAACACACGGTCAAAACAACAGACGCTGATCAGGCTGCAGACTAGGAGTGCGCGTGCCAGGGCTCCGCCAATGTGGTGGTTGGCCAGAGTTACGCACTGATAACTTCACCGGCACCCTGATTGGCAAGGGAGGAGCTACTGGGTATATAAACCCAGTCAGTTCACTCCTTCCTTGCTCCATTATTGAAGCAGTACCCCTCTACCTTATTTTTTTCTGTTCCCTTTCCATGTCTGACCCGGACAGTAACCCCAACCTTCAATTTAGCTGCCAGCCCCAACCTCAGCTTGTATTCGGTTAGCGTGTCTTGGATTCTCCCCTGGTACTACAGCTCCAATCATGTCGACTACAGCTCCAATCATGTCCTTTTGGGCTTCTCAGCCACTTATCCCTGGGAAAACCTGATATTTACCTTTGGTAGCATAGACAACACAATAGATCCCCTGCAGTCTTGTCGAAACAGTCTCTCCTCCACTCCGTTGCCTCTTCACTACTGTTTTATCATACACCACAGCTATAAAGTGAGACTTGCCATACGATTTTGGCAAATGTTGCTTTGTGGGAAAAATCCACAAAGTGGAAACAGGAGATAAAAACCAAACTTTGTTTTTCCTTCTTACATGCAATTACTTCAAACAAAGATATATACAGCAGCATGTGTTTTATAATGTTCTTTATAATGTGCTTTTGATTGTTTGTGATGCACAAGTAATCTAGTTACAGATTATGTTAGGCCGGGGTCAGACGAGGGCACTATGTGCGCCCATACTGGCGTGCCTCACGGCGTCCGTCGCAGCATTGTGACCCTTTGACGGGGCCGGCCACACGCTGTAGAGCGCGCACAAATTGCACGCGCTACAGCCGGCGTGCTGTAGACATTCTGAAAGCCTCCCCATTGAAGCGCTACGACGCTAGGAGGATCGAGCCTTGCAGCACTGAGGACAGTAACTGCGCTCAGCGAGGTGGCCAGACAGACGGCAGGGTGGAAGAAACGTCTACTCTCACGGACGTTCCTTCTGCCCCTAAAAACGCTCGTTTGACTCCGGCCTTAGTGATACGTTTTCATTAAAGTACAATGAAAGGAATAAGACTCAGAAAAAGTTGCAGAAAGTGTTTCAATGGGGGTTATTCAGAGAGATCCGAAATGTGCCCGAAATGTAACCGGACACCGAAATTCATGTGACATTTCGGGGCCATTCGGCTATTCAGAGAGCAGGCAATTCACCAAATTATGGCGAATTGCCTGCACGTACGGTGCCTGTTCGAGGGCAGTGAAATCCCACATAGAGAAGCAATGGTTAATCTATTCAGAGACACCGAACAGCAGAAAAAAGTTGCCAAAGTGCCCTGCTATTCGGTGGTTTCATTCAACAGGTTTATACGGGCGAATCCCATAGGCTTCAATGTTAAAAATATTCCTATTTTAATCCAATATCTAATAAACTGTTTATTATTTTATTCTGCAGCAAAAAGTCTCTTTATTTTTCAATTTTTTTTTTTTAGGATCTTTTAGGCATTTTTTTGTCAATTTTTTTTAAATAGTTTTTTCATTTTTCTGTAACAGCCCTTTTTATTATCTTTCTTTGGATCTTATTTGTAAATTCCAGACATTTTCGTTCAGTGGTTTTTCTGCAAACAGCGTTTTAATTTGCAAACTTTCAGGAGAACTGTTTTTTATTTCACCTCATTCGTCTGTGTGTCAGCTTTTTCTGGCTGGTCTGCGCTGTGATTTGGCGGTTGCTGAAATTTTTCCGGCGTGTTCGGCTTGGTTTTTGTGGTGGTTTCTGTGGGGTTTCAGTGAGTATTCGGTGAGTGTTCGGCAGTTTTGTGGCGTGTTTTCCCTGCACTACGGGGGCCCTGCGGTGCTTGTTGAATACACCGCAGGGTCAGCGAACAAGGAATCGCCGACTCGCCCCGAAGTGCAGGGAATGAAAAGTCACCGAACATGCGGTGACTTTTCGGATCTCTTTGAATAACCCTAAGGCTAGGGTCAAACGAAAGCATTTTTACACGCGAACGTAAAAAAGTGCGTCCGAACGCATTGATGTATTTTTTCACGGAATATGCGAAAACGGTCATACGATGCGCATTTTCGTGCGTGATGTTTTACGAATCCAAACCAGGAAACTTTTTGCGTCTGGACGTTATGTTGGCCGGACACGAGCAGTGTCTGACGTCTCCAAATCACACACACACACCGCTAGCGGGCGCAGCGCACTCTGTACGTCCGTACTAGCGGTTCTGCGTTCTCGAAAAAATGCGTTCATTTTCCACTTGCGTTGCGCGGCCGGACTTTCGTGCGACCGTACTTCGTATATTGGCCGTCATTGCCCGTCATCTGCTGCTAGTGCGGCCGTGATTAAGTGCGCCAGAACGCACGTTAAAAATGCGCTGGTCTGACCCCAGCCTAAATGTCTTTGTAATAAATACAACAACAAAAATAATAATAAAAAATACGAATAACAAAATCTCACAAAGGCGAACCTGACAGCGACCAAAAGCGGGACTCAGGTCATGTTATAAAAAGAGACACAAACAAATGGATAACCCATATTAATGTACGGAAAATCCTTAGCCGTCACATGGATAAAGTTCTATTATTTTTTAAACTGAAGCCATTAAAATGCTCCCAAACTAAGTGGCCATTCTTTCCAGCGCTCGTCGCGAGGCTTCCAATTAGATTATTCCATCCCGTCTGGTTTTCGCCAGCAGTTTTTTTTTTTCTTTTTTTGCTTTTGAAGCCGGAAACAAAAAATGACATGATTTATGATTTAAACAGATGCAAAATGTACTTTAACAAATTATCCGGCAACACATTTGTTTTGTGAGTCATTAGGAACCTAATACAGCACCTGGTGTTCATTTCAATAAAGACGAAGAGCTCTCCACCTCCGTTTAATGCGTTCCTTCGCACAGCTCGCTGACTCTCAAATTTTAGAGGATCAATCACAAAGTATTGATTTGAAAGAGGTATAAAAATCAAAGTTGAATGAACACATCTGACTTGTTCATAACGCATGGTCAGCTTTGGGGAAGAGAAATTGGGAAATAGGGTGACTGTGATAAAAACAGTTGGACTGTGACTTGAATAAAGCAGATTATTCTGGCAACAAATCAATGACAGAGCAGAGTGTTCCATTTCATGCCTTCTTGCACCGGACAGATTTAGAAATCTAGAGAGGGTTATACGGCGCAATCCACCTGATATAACGTAAGCCCGACCAGAACAATAAGGTGATTGCCTTAAAGTTAAAATTTAATGCAATTTCACCTTATTTCTTCTTCTTTTTATGCTGTTATTTGATAACAAAGCGCAGTTTTGGATACATTTGACTCTTGTTTTGAATGGAAATTCCGCAATGTGTTTCCTGCAAAATTTAGAATCTCGATTATATCAGAACCGCACTAAAAAAAATCGTTTAATGATATCATTCCGTGATCTACGTTGATATACGCTGCACATGGCTTCACAAAAGTCAATAAAAAGTCATTAACAAATCCTCCGGTGCACATTTGTAATACATTTTTCTTCTCATAAGGACGTTATCATGTAAAACATGGAGCCCAAGTCCGTAGATTATTTTAGGGAGAGGGTTGGCAGATCCAGCGTGATTCCCCCGGATCCTTCTTGTTTCTAAAAACAGATGTATGGAGTGTGGAGTATATAGAATTCAAGCAATACAGAAAGGAAGTCAATTCACTCATCAGTGAGTAATCTTAACCCCTTCAGTACCAAGACCCATTATCAGGGTTATTCATAGAGAGCCGATCTTGCCCCGAAATTGCACCGAACAGTGAATTTCACCGTGCGCTGAAATTTCGTGGCCACTCAGCTATCCAGAAAGCAGGCAGTTCGCCAAATATTGGCAAATTGCCAGCAAAATACGGTGCCTGTTCGACGCAGTGAAATCCCCATAGAGAAATAATGGTTAATCTATTCAGAGATACCGAACAGCAGAGAAATGTCAGTGAATTGCCCTGCTGTTCGGTGGTTTCATTCGGCAGGTTTATTCAGGTGAATCCCATAGACTTCAATGCAGCAAAAAGTCTATTTTTTTCTTATTTTTAATGATTTTTTTAGGCATTTTTCAGGATTTCTTCGACAAAATGTTTTTTCAGATTTTTTTTAAATACCATTTTTTTTTCTGTAACAAACCTTTTTATTATCATTCACAGGATCTTCTATGTAAATTCCAGGCATTTTTGTTCAGTAGTTTTTTTGCAAACAGCGTTTCAATTTTGACACCTTCAATCATATTTTTTTTTTTGCTTTTTTTACCCCGTTCATCAGCTTGTCAGCTTTTTCTGGCAGCTGGTCGATGCTGCGTTCAGCGGATCGTTTGCTTTTTTCAGACGCCTTTGCCGGGTTTGCATTGGATCGTCGGGTACGTTCTAGGTAGTTTCTGTGTTTTATCGGCAGATTTTCGGATCAGTTCCCTGCACTTCGGGGACTCTGCGGTGAATGCTGAATTCACCGCGGGGTCAGGGAATATGATTCCTCGAAGTACAGGGAACGAGAGAGCCCCGGATTGTCGGCGATATTTCAATGCTCTCTGAATAACCACTATGTTGTTCCACAGGAGCAAAACAAATTAAAAGAAATTTAATTGCAAATGAAGATTGGTGAGCGCTTCGGACTGGGGATTTTTGCGTTCTTTTGGATCAACAGCAGTAGGTGATGTCTGAGAGGCTGAACCTGATGGGCGCATGTGTTTTTTCAGCCTATGTAACTATGTAACTATGTACATTTGGGCTCCAGAACATGCCCCTAAAATTTTAACACCGTGGGCATGATGCCTAAAGGTGCTAATGTTTTATAAACCCTTCACTCCCGATATCGAGATAACTCGGGACTTCAAAGGCACCATCAGGTCCCGATATCGAATTGCAGCTCTGAAGGACAAAATCTAATTAAATTCCTTTGCTGCAACACATTTTGTTTGCTTTTGGGCTGCAAAAGGTGCTCCCAACATTTTAGCCCTGTGGGCATAATGCCCAAACAGCTATAACTGTTTAAAATCGACTGATGAATGCTCAGACATATTGGACTTTCAGCAGTCGATGCAGGGAACCATGAGCTGCAGTTCTAACTGCAGTAACTCCATTTTGCCAGTAGATGGTGCCATCTGCCTGCCAAATAGGTTATTACAGTGAGGGATACACTGGTATTCCCAAATATTTCTTACTGTATAATTATTTTAAATGTTTTAATGATTTTACTTGAAACCATTGGTTCCTGGCAAAGTTGTTTTTTTTTTTTTTAAGAAAATCAATTGGTAGTGAAGGGTTAAAGTAGGTGGGGATGTAGCTAAATCTCTCCAGCTAACCCCAAACTTATTATAACGTTTATTTGTGACTAGGGATGAGTCGAACACCCCCGTGTTCGGTTCGCATTCGAACTCGAACAATTTCAAAAGTTCGAGCTCGAACGCGAACCAAACTCAATGCAAGTCAATGGGACTCGAAAGTTTGATTTTTAGAGTGCCCTCCAAGAGGGCATATATGCAAGATTTTTGCCATAAAAGGTGTATGGGGGTCCGGGTAGTGCCCTGGGGGACAGGAAACAAGGACAAAAGGTTTTAAAAAAAGTTTTTAAAGGTATAGTGAGTTTTCCATGAAATAAAGATTAAGAATAAAAACGAAAAATTCCTTCAAATATCGTGCCTAGGAGGTCCCCATAACCTGCCCGTGAAGTGGCGGATTTGTAGGATGTATAGAAACATTTAAAAACAAAAAAAAGACATTTTAAATGACGGTAAATGGTTTTCCTTTAATCTATTCATAAACAACTGCTTGGGGCGGAAGTCTGTATGAAAAGAGGAGACATTTTAGGATACGCAGAACAAGTTTAGTGATTTTTTGGCTAAATTATGGTGAAATTTATGCAGGCTTTGGATGAAAGTAACAATAGGTGCTTTAAAATTGTGCCTTTAGTGTCGGCAACAGTGCCGTCACACCATAACCCCTCTGTGGTATTGTGGAAGAGTGCAGGGTTGGACCCTGCGGTCCAATATTAAAATGGTATGAATCTGGTACAGGCGTCAGTGCACCCAAATATTGTGTCTTTGGTGGCAGCAAGTGCTTTCACACCATAAGTAACCCCTCTGTGGTATTGTGGAAGAGTGTAGTGGTGGAGGTTTTGGGAATGCAGAAGAGATCCCCAATCTATTCAGTTACGTCAGCATCAGGGGATTGATAGCTGCTGATCCAGGACTGATTCATTTTTATAAATGTCAGCCGGTCTACAGAGTCGGTGGACAGACGCACTCTTTTCTGTGACAAAATCTCCAGTGGCACTGAACGTCCTTTCAGAAAGCACGCTGGATGAAGGGCAGGCAACCTAGTAGCTGCATAGCATATTGGCTAAGTTCTGGCCAGTGATCCAATCTCAACACCCAGTAAGCCAGTGGATCATCTGCTGTAAAGGTATCCAGGTCTGCCCTTGCCCCTAGGTAGTCCTGCACCATATGGTGAAGACGCTGGCAATGGGTGCCTACATTTGACGTCCCTGGGCGTTGTGGACTAAAAAATTTAAAAAGGCATCAGTCAAGCAGCCCCGGCCTTCACCGCTCTTCCTCTGATCATCTGCAGCCTCAGAAGCACCTGTGTCATCACTTGGTAACCTACCAGTGCCTGAAAAGGTGTTACACAAGTGTCGCTTTAGAGCGTCCTCAAGTTGTTTCATCCTGTGCTCCCTCTGTGCGGGCAGGATGAGCTCTGCAACTTTACATTTGTATCGTGGATCAAGAAGGCTTTCAAACCAGTAATGATCCCTCTCCTTGATAGCATGAATCCTGGGGTCCTTTACCAGGTTTTGCAGGATAAGGGAGCCCATGCAGCATAGGTTGGAGGTGGCATTAGCTTCCGAGTCTTCCTGGTCAATGAGGATGACCCCATCATGCACTTCCTCCTCCCAGCCACGTACTAGTGCTTGGGATTCTGGGCACACAAAACCCTCCCTTGAGGAATCCCCACCTTAAATGCCCCCACAACTTAAATATTCCTCCTTCTCCTCATCCTCCTCCTGTCTGATCTGTGGACCCGCAGGAATGCTGCCTGCGGAAAGACTGGGGCCTTCAGAGCTAGGGAAGGCCTCCTCTTCCTCCTGCTGCTTTGCCTCTAGTGCCACATCTATAATTCCCTGCAGAGTGCACTCCAGCAGGAACACTAAAGGAATTGTGTCACTGATGCATGCACTGTCCCTGCTCACCATCCTCGTTGCCTCCTCAAATGGTGACAGTACAGTGCATGCATCCTTGATCATCAGCCGCTGCGGGGGAAAAAAAAACAAGTTGACCCGAACCTGTCCTTGTGCCATACTCACACAGGTACTCATTGATGGCCCTCTGCTGCTTGTGCAGACACTGCAGCATTGCCAATGTCGAGTTCCACCTGGTGGCATGTCACAGATCAGACGGTTTTGTGGGAAGGTGGAATTCTCTTTGAATTTCTGCCAGGCGAACACTTGCTGGGAATGACCGTCTGAAGTGGCTGCAGACATTTCTGGCCTGGCTGAGAAGCTCTGCCAGCCCTGGGTACCTGGTTAGGAAATGCTGTTCCACCAGATTAAGATGTGTGCTAGGCATGGTACATGCGTCAACATACCCTGGCGTAGGGTGGAGAGAAGGTTGCTGCCATTATCACAGATGACCATTCCCAGCTGAAGCTGGCGTGGTGTTAACCATCTCTCTGCACCTGCCCCTGCAGAGCTGACAGAATTTCTGGCCCAGTGTGGCTCCTGTCCCCTAAAAACAAACCAGCTCAAGCACAGTGTGGCATCTTTTTGCTTGAGCCATTGCGTAGTCCCTGTCACGCATCGGTTTAACTGCCACTTCGCCAGAGACAGAGAAGGAGGAGGAGGAAGAGGTGGTGGTGGAGCAGACAGACCTCATACAAGCAACGTTCTGGAAGCGTGGTGGATGAACAAGCTCCAGCACAGAGCCCCATTTTGGATCCCTCCCCGCTGCAATCAGAGTTACCCAGTGTGCTGTGAAGGAAATATAACGCCCTGTCCATGCTTGCTGGACTACATGTCTAAAGTCATGTGCAGCTTGCTGCTGACTGCCTTTCCCAATGACTCCATAACATTGTGTTCCATGTGCTGGTATAGTGCTGGAATGGCCTTCCGTGAAAAGAAATGGCGTTTTGGAACCTGCCACTGTGGTACAGCACATTCAGCAAATTCACGAAAGGAAGCAGAGTCCACCAGCTGGAAAGGCAGCAGCTGTAATGCGAGTAATTTTGCTAAGCTGGCATTTAGACGCTGTGCTTGGGGATGGTTGGGACTTTTTTTTTCTTACGCTGCAGCAGCTGGGGCAACGTAATCTGACTGTGTAAATCTTCAGCTGATGGGATGCTGTCACATTCTGAGGAAGCACCTGGTACACCCATTACTGTGCATCATCCCTGTCAGTGGAGGTTGTAGGCAATGACATGGCAGGACATATAGTGGGGGTAGAGACAGATGAGGAGGACCTATGCAAAGTGTTGTGCCAACGGGATGCATAGCAGGTGGTTATATGTCGCCTCAAGCACGTGGTACCCAAGCGTGGGATTTTTTTCCCACACTTGATCCTTATCTAACACAGATTACAAATAGCAACGGTGCGGTCTGCTGCACATTTCTTAAAGAACTCCCAGACAGCAGAGTTCCTGGATGTGTGCTTTGAGACAACAGCGCTCTGCACCTGAGCAGCCCTGACATCTGATGCCTTGGACTGGCTATGGTTGGTCATAGAGGACGTTGTGCCTCGTGTTTGTTGTGCCTTCTCCTCCTCACTTGACTCCTCTGTTCGATCAGGCACCCAGGTGGAGTCAGTAACCTCATCATCATTGTCATCTCCCCCTATCTCCTCGTCACTGGAGCCAACCTCGTAATATGCTGCAGCTGCTGGGGGAACATGAGTGCCAGTTATTTGTGTGTCATTGGCGCCCCCTTCCTCTAGGTTGATTATACTACTTTCCTCAACCTCAGAGATTGAATCAGAGCACTGTAGTTGCTGTGCATCCTCAAGCAGCATGTCACTGTAATTGTAGTCAAACAATTCAGCTGACTCGTCCGTGTATGTTGGTGAGGCTACGGCAGGAGTAGCTGTGGACATGGAGGCTGCATTAGATGCTTTTGCAGCTGAGGTGGACTGTAAACCACTACAAGTCTGGCTGGCAGAGGACTCAGAGGATGAAGATCGCCTGGTTAGCCAATCCACCAAATCCTCTGTATGTTGCTGCTGCTTAAGACGGCCAGCACCAGTTAGAAAGGACAAGCGTGCCCCTGCAGAGGATGCACCACGTCCACAATGACCAGAAGCGCAGCCTCCCGACACAGAGGCTGCTTGCCCTCTTATCTGTGTCTGGGAGAGTCTGCCTGTCCTTTTTGGTCTTTCTGACATAGTGAGTGATATATAGATTAAAGATATACAGAACGCTGATTCAACTCTGTTATAAAAATTGGAGATATGCAGAACTCTGATTCAACTGTGTTATCTAGATTAAAGATTTACAGAACTCTGGTATAACTCAGTGAGACACCCTGATGGCTGGCAGCCAGTGACAAGACACATATTAAAATTCCCAGAAACCACCTATAAGTCAGTGAGACCCCCTGATAGGACCCCCTGATAGCTGGCAACAGTGACAAGACACAGATTACAATTCCCAGATATCTGCTAGAAGTATGTGGGACCCCTGATAGTTGACAGTGAGAAGACACAGATTACAATTCCCAGGAACCTCCTATAAATCAGTGAGACCCCCTGATGGGTGGCAGTGACGAGACACAGATTACAATTCCCAGATATCTGATAGAAGTGAGACCCCCCAATGGCTGCTGGCAGTGAGAACACACAGATTACAACAATTCCCAGATATCTTCTAGAAGTGAGACCACCACAATAGCTGCTGGCAGTGAGAACACAAAGGTTAAAACAATTCCCAGATATCTTCTAGAAGTGAGACCCCCAATAGCTGCTGGCAGTGAGAACACAAAGATTACAACAATTCCCAGATATCTTGTAGAAGGGAGACGCCACAATAGCTGCTGGCACTAAGAAGACACACTAACAGAACAATCTGCTCTCAAAAAACACATGCTGAAGGCTGTGTGAAGCCTTATATTTTGTGCTGCGGGACTTAGCTCTGTGAGCCCATGATTGGGCAAAATTTGCCCAATCAGGACTCTGAGCCGTGATTGGCATAGTCTTGCACCTGTCTTGCTCCTGACTTGTGGTCAGGTGCAAGGCTGTAGTCAATTACAAGCTTCAGGCCAGTGGAAAAGTGCATTGTGGTCCATTGTGGTGCATTGTGGGTGAACACGCGGCGAACACGCGGAAATGTTCGGAGTTCGACGAACAGCCGAACGGGCGATGTTCGAATCGAACTCCGAACATATCGAACCGAACAGCTCATCCCTATTTGTGACCCGAGATGCATTATTAGCATTTGGATAACCTTTCCTGGTTGTCATTCTGAGTTGCTAATTTTTCACTTTCATGTATTCTGTTTTCTTTTATGGGAATAACAGCAACACCTTGTATCTGTACTGTACAGGGATTTTCAGTCATTATGCCCCCAAATCTTATCCCCGTACAGCAGTGAGTGATCCCACAGCTCTCCCTGTATCCTGCCTTCTCCCTGGCTGCTGGAATGCAGCATTAAGGCTAGGGTCAGACTGAGGCAGTGCGAACGCGCGTTCTGGCGCACATAATCACGGCCGCACTAGCAGCAGATGCCGGGCAATGACAGCCAATATACGAAGTACGGTCGCACAAAAGTCCGGCCGCGCAACGCAAGTGGAAAATGAACGCATTTTTTCGAGAACGTTAAACCGCTGGTACTGACGTACAGAGTGCGCTGCGGCCGCATAGCAGCGTGTGTGCGTGATTAGGAGATGTCAGACGCTGCTAGTGTGCGGCCAACATAACGTTCAAACAGCCGGATTTCCCTAGACTTCTTTTCACCCCATCGTCATGAAATACGTCCAGAATTGCGCATCGTCTGACCACTTAAGCGTATTCCGTGAAAAAATGCGTGCGCACGCATCGACGTACATTTTGACGGTGGCCGCAGAAAATGCGCTCATCTGTCCCTAGCCTAAAGTTTGTCGAGCTATTCTTTACAATAGGTGTGAGATATGCTCCTTGTAGCTTGTTTACAGTAAAAGAGGGTAAAAACGTGAGAGCTAAGAAAGTGGATTTCCTTTCTCTGTCAGGGGCATGCTTTAACTTTCTTAGAAAACATATGCAAATGGGGTTTGACATGCTAATGATTGCTTTTCAATGTATCACAATGCAAAACCAAGTTAAATAACTTTTCACAAGAGTTTCAATTTTTTATTACATTTCCTTTGATTTGTTTGGACTGAAGTTCTTGTTTTGAACAAAAAACTCTGCTGATTCTATTCTCTGAAGGGGATTTTTGCAATCACATCTGTCATCCGTTTGATGAATAATTACAATGCATTACAATAACAAGACGATACAGTAACAATGCATTACAAATAACAATATATTACAATAACAACACTTTGCAAACAGCAAGCCATTAAAATAACAATACAATGTATCTGAATAGCAGATGATGTGATAAACTGTGTTTTCACTGATTTCATCACTACATATGCAAAAGAGCTCTGACAAGAGATGTTGGTGTTGGATTGTTTAGCGCTTTGTCTCTGCAGTTATGCTCTAAATTTCTGCTTCAGAACTGCTTGTACCTCATGATTAACCCCTTCACTACCAAGTGATTTTCCAAAACACCATTGTCAGAAACCAGTGTTTATTTGAAAAATATTTTTTAATAAATTGTACAGTAATACATATCTATTGCTGTAATAACCTAGTTGGCCATTAGGTGGTGCCATCTACTGCCAAATTGAGTCACAGAGGTTTTAACAGCAGATCTATTTTCTTCTATTTCTCCTGCATCGGCTGCTGAAAGCCCGATATTTCAAAGCTTTGAGCAGCTGATTTTACAGTTTTAGCTCTTTGGGCACACAGGGCTAAAGCCTTGGGGGCACCTTCTGCAGCCCAAAAAAAAACAAAATTAATTTGCAGAGAATGAATTTCATTTGATTTTGGACTGCAGATTAGAATATCGAGCTATCTCGGTATCGGGGCACCAGATGGTGCCTTTGAAGCCCCAGATATCTCAATATCAGTAGTGAAGGGGTCAAAAGGTAAGCACACAAGGACCCAGTTGTTTATTTTTTATTAATTAACCCCTTCTCTACCAAGGTTTTTTTTTAAAAAATTCACTGACAGGAACCAGTGGATTTTTTGGAAAATTATTTTGAATAAATTCTAAAGTAAGAAATATTTGAGAATATTCCCAATGTATTCCTTACCGTAATAACTTATTTGGCAGGTATACGTCATCAGGGGCCAGTGCCTTTATGAAATAAATAACTTTGCGATAGCCGTATAGTGAAAATGTCCTTGGAAATCACAAAAGCACATTTTCAAACTGTATGCACTATTTAACAAGCAGATGGCGCCATCTGATGGCCAAAAAGTACCACTACATCAATACAATATAGCTTGTGCTCCCTCTTTCCTTGGCAAAAAAATGAAACTCCAAACTAATCAAACTGTTTTAGCACCTCGGCTGTCACGTCTGAAGATCTAAAAATTTGAGGGCACATTCTTGAGCCCAGTTGGAAATTAATTTTGTTTGCAATAAAAGAAATTCCTTTGCATTGCTCCAGAGTAACACCATATCGAGTATGTTTGATCTTCAGACACCAGCAGGTGCTTTTGAAGATCATGAATACTCGATCACGGTAGTGTAGAGGTTAAGGATTCAGCTGGAAGAAGACCCTCTAGTTTCCTTTTTATCATTATTAGATTATTATTTATAATTATATTATAAATTTTATATTATATATTATATACAGTATATAATATTATATATTATATATTATTATTATTGTAATTAAAATGAAATATTTTTTTTGCCATACTATAACAATTACATGATGCATAATGCTCACTTATTACATATGTTACATTTTGCATATTTTACAACATACATACATATGTTACATTATTTTGCACATTCTTCTTTTTTACACTTATTACAAGAATCCTGCTGCTATATTAAGAACTAAATATTTTTTTCTCCCGGCAACCAACATATAGGAGACAGCTGAATGGTAACTGTATTGTAAAAGGCTGAGCACATTATGTAAAACAATGGCTGACATTAAGGAAAGAGTCCATTTTCAACCCACTGCGCGGTTTACTGCCGTACAGCGCGAGGACCGCGTTTCTCCTGTACCGCAGCGCAATAAAAAAGAAGAATAAGGGAAATTGCTGTTCACATGACATTTAAATACACCATCCTACTCGAGCATTAGTCCACTCTCCACAATAAAATTTTTACGTTTTCTAATAGTTATTAAAAAGCCTAAAGTCTAGAAGTGATTGAATATCAGCGGCTCTTTCAATGGCTCTGCAGGTTCTACTTCCTGCCATTAAAGTCACGGCGGGAGCTCTTGCTAGTTGTTCATTTACAGAACTTCGGTTGCTGTTTTCTACAAAATATCAAAGCTTAAATGATCAAAATACTACTAATAATTCAGCTTCTGAGCATAATGCGCTGAACTGTATCAATTAGTAAGGAAAAAAAGCAAAGTTTTGTTGCTTTTACATTTTTTTCTTTTTGAGCCTCTGTTAATCTGGAGTTTTTTGATTTTTTAAAGTCCTAATTATATGGTTTACTGTCAACGTCTCTAACAGAGGTTTTATGGAAATGTCTCGTTTAGGTACAAATGGAGCAGCAGTTTTTCCGTTCAGTACCACTGTATTTCAGATTCTATCTAGTAAATATAGATAAAAGAGACTATATATAAAGGTGCAATAGGTTAAAAAAAATGCAATTTACAGTGATGTTTCTGCATCTGGATTTTTCTGCAATCTCTCTATCCCTTATCTGTCTCATAAATTTATAATTCTTGATATTGCTTATCCATTATTTGTTTGTAATTTATTATTATTATTGTCTGATAATTTATATAATAGTATATATCACTATCCATCTACCTACTGTATATATATTTCATTTCTATCTATTTATCTGTCTCATAGATTTTTAATTCTTGAATTTTCTTATCCATTATTTGTTTGTAAATTGTTATTATTATTAATTATTTTATTATTACTATTATTTGCCAATGTATATACTAGTATTTATCATTCTATCTATCTATCTATCTATCTATCTATCTATCTATCTATCTATCTATCTATCTATCTATTTATCTATCCCATATCTAT